>LR749980.1:0-162805 GCA_902729485.2 Mus minutoides
GGGGGGGACCGCCTCAGAAAATTACATGAACTTCATAAAATCCTTTTGCCTGTTCTGTGGTTATTTGCATTCGCGGTCAGTCTTCCACTTGTGGCCTGTGTCCTGGTCTCGGTCTTGTACTTGTGGCTGGCATGAGGCTCACAGCTCTGCCTGGGCCTTTTTTGCTGTGGAACCGAGGACATTTGCACAATCTCTACTATGCCTAAATATATCCTAACATGCATAGATTAAATGTTGGAGAACTTCAGAGATTTCCCACCGCCACTTAATTACTGCCCTCTTCCCTGGCTTCTAATAAGGTGCCACTCTGTAGGCAAATGGGGCAGGTGACCTGCTCAGTGAGTTCTGTGACTAACATCGTCTGTTGTCCTGTGGAGAGCGCTTGTTTAACTGCAAGCACGTTTAGAAGAGTCTAAAACAAAAATACTTAAGGTCAAGGATGACTTTTCATGATCTCAGATACCTTTGTACAGAAGCCAAGGTTAGCTTTTTTTTTCTTTTTTTCTCTCTAAGACAATTTTAAGCAAAATTAAGGCCTGAACCCTGGGAGATGGGACCCCTGTGTCATTAGCATGATTTCAGCTGACTGGACATTTTTTGCAGCCCAGTTTCAGAATGTTTCTAAGATTGCGCTGTAAATAGGACAGACCTGGATTTTGAGGTTTCCACTGACCAGAGCTTTCTAACTGTACAAACAACAGGTTCATCCCACTCTTCCTGCCCCAGGCGATGTGGGGCGACTGGTGTGTGTTTTCACCTCCCAGTTCAATGACTAGACCAAACTGGTTACCCACAACTATCAGTGGTTTCAGGTTTTTTTTCTTCTTTCTTTCTTTTCATATGTATATGTGCGTGTTTGCATGTGTGTGGACGTGTGTAAGTGCATGTGCATATGCTTGGCTTCCTGAGGTTGTGGCATCCTCAGACCTTCCACATTACTCATTTTGACGCAGGGCCTGTCAATCAAACCCACAGGTCCCTGGTGATGCCTAAGTCTCTAGAGCCAACCTTCTTTGGGGACCCCCTGAAGCTGGAATTAAGAGGTGTCGGCCACAGCTACCAGACATGCATGTGGGATCTGCGATCCAAACTGTGGCTGTGCAGCAAGAGCATACCCTCCCAGCCATCGCCCCAGTCCAGTCCCTAGTACACATGGGGACTGAGGCTGTCTTAGTTTGCCATAAAATGCCAGCAGAGACATTAAAAAAGAAAAAAAAAAAAGACAAAGGTGGACCGCTGTAAGCTGAAACCCAGCTGATCATTGCCAGAATCTAGAAGGTATTTCTGTCATTCGAAGCCGGATCCTTTGCTGTCTGAAAAATGCATAGCCAACAGGGACACAGATGAGAAAGATTCCCTTTGCTTACATGGAGCCGAGGCAAGGCATGGGAGAGAGCAGGATCGAACCCAAGCTGTGGGGATGCCTGGGTTAGTGTCATCCCGTGAGAGTGTCAATAGTTTGAGCTTCGCCACCACAGCCGGAACAGCTGCGAGTGAGACCCATTGATTGGCCACTGTGGAATGAAAGGAGGTAGGAGGCGGCCACTGTGGTCAAGCAAGAAGTGAGTTTGGACAGGCCATCAGCTGGGTTATAATTCAAAAACAATGAAGACATCCGTATTAAAATCAAGGGTAAAATATCAGGGTCTTATTATGGTCAACATAAATTAGCACTGGTTTGGAATTGTAGCTAACATAATGGCTGGAAAACAAAGCTATTGAAAAACCAAACAGGCAGATTGGATACTTTTCAGGCTAACAAACGGCAGATGGAGATGACCTCAGGGAAGTGACAGAGACGCTTGAATTAAAGCATTCAATAGAATGCGACTGGATTTAGGAGAAATAAATAAAAGGCGGTAGTTTTTCTTCAAACCAGCAGTGACTTGCTAGGGACGACAGTGGAAAAAGTTTGTCACTTACAGTAAAGCATCAGCGCCCCCCCACCTCCAAACATTAACTATATAAGAAAAAACCTTAATTAAAATGCAAGGGCGGGAGCTGGATTGGAAGCTCAGTGGGAGGTTCTTCCCGGCCCCTGGGCCTGACTTCTAGCCCTCAAACAAACAGAAAGCCAGAGTTAGAGCAAATAAATGTTAAGAGTAAATCTATTATGTGAAGATAAAATATTAAAAAGTTATTAGTTCCCTGGGCCAGCGAGGGCGCTCAGCAGGAAAAGGTGCTTGCTACCAACCCTGATGACCTCNTTTTTTTTTTTTTCTTATCAGTGAAGAAAGCCTAATTACTGTCTTTTAAATTTCGATGGCCTGCATCCTGGTGGGCCTTGGCTTCTTTTCAAAGCACCGGCAGCTTTAAAATGTTTAAAAGTTACCCCCATTTTTGGATTCAGAATAAAATAATAATCTTATAATTAATACTAGCGAGCAGACAGTTGACTCAATGGCTCTGCTAAACTTCTTATAAATATTTATATTTCTGCCCCTACACAAGCTCTGAGTATGATAGAATTCCGTTTGATGCTTGATGTAATATAGCAAATTTGGGCATAAAGCTGATTTTCTTTTCCTTCACAGGAAATTCAGTACAAAAACTAATGAAGTGGTTAAGCAAGTTTTCTTATGAACCATTCTCTTAAGTGCTTCTTACAGTGGATTTTGGGGTGCTCTTTCTCTTATAGCGGGCTTCTCTCATGTACTCAGTGTAGAACAGCTTGACCATCTTAAGGGCTCTTTTATGGGCCTGCGTGCGCAGGCTCATTTTATTATGGCCATCCTACAGAGGGACAGAAACAACTTCCTCCGGTAGCCGTGGACATCATCTTTCACCAATGTCTTAGTCAGGGTTTCTATTCCTGCACAAACATCATGACCAAGAAGCAGTTGGGGAGGAAAGGGTTTTTATTCAGCTCACATTTCCACATTGCTGTTCATCACTGAAGAAGTCAGGACTGGAACTCAAGCAGGTCAGGAAGCAGGAGCTGATGCAGAGGCCATGGACGGATGTTCCTTACTGTCTTGCTTCCCCTGGCTTTCTTATAGAACCCAAGACTACCAGCCCAGAGATGGTACCACCCACAAAGGGCCTTAACCCCTTGATCACTAATTGAGAAAATGCCCCACAGCTGGATCTCATGGAGGCACTTCCCCAGCTAAAGCTCCTTTCTCAATGATAACTCCAGCCTGTGTCAAGTTGACACAAAACTAGCCAGTGATTTTTTTTTTCCCCTGGCCTCTCTCTCAAAGTCTTTGTTGGCCTGCCTCCCTGTGGGGTTTGTCTCTCACGGGATCTCGAGATGTCATTTGAGTGGTCGTAGCTGCCTCAACTGACCACAGGCAAACAGCAGCACACCCTTCGCCGTGGCCAGTGACACTTTACATTTCAGAGGGGTCACGGCACACCGACAGGACCGTGGCAGACAGGGACCGCTGCAGACAGCGTTCTGTGGCTCCTGCAGCTAGCGTCCTGGAGTAACTGTGTGAGATGTAACATCAAGTTACCCTGGGCTGCTAGCAGTAACGCAGGCCTTTTTACAAGTTGTACTCAAGCAGGCCTTTTTACAAGTTGTACTCAAGCCAACGGAATTGGAATCTAGTTCTCTCCTGCCTCGGGATTAGTCTCAAGTTCTTGTAACACTTTAGGCTAAAGTGTATCTCCTTCATTATCTCTTTATCTTTATTTCTATTTCCAATGCTGCTAATGACTTTTTCTCCCCCTGCCAAAATTATCCCACTCACTAATCTTCTCTTGTCTTCACATCAGTCCACCATTGTTCATGTTTTGCCACAGAGACAAAAGTTCCTGTGGGGTGGGGGTGGGGCCTCTCCCCCCCCCCCCACAGGAAGAACAATACAGATGACTTGGAAGACAACATATGATTTATTGGCATTTTGGGGGGTATAAATATTTTAAATTGGCCTAAAAATAGCTGCTGACAAATGTTCTAAATGTTAAAAAAAAATGTGCTCTTTGTTACGACGCTTGTTTTTAATAAGTCTTCAATATTTATGAATCTCTGGTTTTCCTCTAAATATTGACATTTGCTGCTCATTACCAGGAATACTGTATGTTTAGACGTTGCCAAGTAAGAAACTATAAAAATAGCTTCAAGTCAGTCCTTGGATGTATCCAAACTGTAGGTTGGCCATTTGAATTCTAAAGCCCCGGGACTGAGGGCCTGCCTTCTGTCTTCAGGTGGCATCTGCGGATGAATGCGGCTCTAAGTGTGTTTCTCCCTTAGTTTCACTCTTGTTCGGTTGTGTGGTTTGTTGGTGTGTTTTTGGTTTTGTTTTTGTTTTTGAGACAGGGTTTCTCTGTGTAGATCTGGCTGTCCTGGAAGATCAGAGCCAGCTCTGGCTCTATAGACCAAGCTGGTCTCAAACTCAGAGAGATTCCACTTGCCTGTTTCTCGAGTACGTGTGCCTCCACTTGGTGTTGTGTTCTGCACTTTAGTAACAACACAGTGGCTTTCTATGCTAATGGGAGTTTTTTGGACCAGGAAAGACTAAAGAGTAAAGCCGGTCTTTATGCTCTCCTGATTGCAGAGTTTGTTTGTTTGTTTGTTTGTTTCTATCTATCTATCTACCTATCTATTTTCTTTGTGTGCATATTTGTGTGTGCGACTTTGAGGGTACTTGTGAAACGGAGCCAGTGTGGCTGTCAGAGGAAAACCTCCGGTGTAGACCTTCGCCTTCTACCTAGTATGAGTCAGGAGTAACCAGGCAAGCTGCCTACCCCCCATCCCACCCCCTGTCTCACAAACACATGCCACCGCATCTCATGTATGGCGTTGGAAGACTAAGGTCCTTCTGCTTGTTAAGCAAGCACCTACCCACCTAACCATCTCCCTATGCAAACGAGAGAATTACTGAATGGGTTTGAGTAAAGCCCTATCAGGTCCTTTCTACTTGTGCGAACAGTGCTTTGTGAAGACAGAGCCTGCCCTGCCCTCTGGGAGCCTGGACTTTCAAGAACATCCCTTTATGTTGGTTTTGGGGTCCTTTCCCTCTCTATAACCAGACAGTGGACTGTGATAGCTGTTGGCAAAGGTGAGGCAGTGGATTGACTGGCTATGAAGACAAATGGGTATTTGAGGTCTCATAGATTCCATAGTCTTTGTGTTCTTTGAGCACTTTGCCTGCATACGTTGGCTCAGTTGAAGCAAAGCCCTCCCCTGTTTGTGTGTGTTGTGTATGCGTGTGCTCACGCACGTTCTTTTGAGTGCTGAGTATTCTTGTATGTGTATGAAGAAGTGTTCATACGTATATGTACATGTGCATCTGGAGGATGCACCTTGGGCCCCATAAAGACAGTCTCTCGCTAGCCTAGTGCTCACTGATCAGACTGCGCTGCCTGGCCAACAGCCGCCAAGGATCTTCCTGCCTTCACCTCCCCAGCCCTGGGATTACAGGTCCGTGCTGCTGTGCCTGGCTTTTTTAAAAAATGAATGCTGGGGAACAGACTCAGGTGCGCTTGCTTGCTTGCTTGCTTTCCAAGTATTTTACTAAATCAATCAATCAATCAGTAATCAATCAGTCATTCCCCAAGTCCCCAAGACTCTGGTTTAGAAGCTAACATCTTTAAAAGTCAAAGCGACCCTCTCAAGCCATTTAGAAAGTGAACAAACGTGGGCATGGTGTCCCCTTGCGTACTGTTTAAATGCTGATTTTGAATATTGGGAAGACACCCAAGAATATTAGTTTTGCTCTCTGCTGAATTAAACTCCTTGTCGCTGCTCTCGGTTTCAGCAACGAGGCAGGACCAGACTTCCAGATAAAGATCGAAGTCTACAGCTGCAGCGCCGAGGAATCCTCCATGACCAACACCCCGAGGAAGCTGGCTAAAAAGCTGAAGACGTCCATCAGCAGAGCTACGGGGAGGAAAATCAGTGCAGCGCTCCAGGAAGAGAGCCCAGAGGCGTGCCTGCTCGCCGGTTCCGTGGCGTAAGCTCTCTAGTACAGCGTGGGTGGTATTTCAGAGCGTTGTCTTCCGATGCTTGTTTGTACTTTAACTGGAAAAACATCCTGCAACAGAGGGGAGCTCAGCTGTGTGGCCTTTACCCAGCTGAGATGCGCTTGGCCCCTTCTTTGAAGGATGGAAGTCAGGTGAATTGCTTTTGCCTTGTTTCTAGTCAGGGTTCTCTAGAGTCACAGGACTTATGGGTAGTCTCTAGATAGTAAGGGAATTGGTTGATGACGTACAGCTGGCCCAGCAATGGTCAGCAGCAGCTGTGAATGGAAGTCCAAGGATCTAGCAGTTGCTCAGTCCCACAAGGCAAGCAGGCGAAGGAGAGAGAGAGAAGAGATTTCCTTCTTCCAATGTCCTTATGTAGGTTTCCAGCAGAAGGTGTGGCCCAGATTAAAGGTGTGTGGCACCCTGCCTGTATCTGGGGCTTACTTTGTCCCAGATGACCTTGAACTCAGAGATCTCCCTGTCTTCATCTTCTGGGATTCATAGCCACTATGCCTCCAGATCTCCATTACATTGTCTATCCAGAAAGATGAAATGTTTTTCTCAAAAGCGGCTGTATATATCAAGTATCTGCTACCTGACTCCCTAAGTGGATTTCTATATGTGCGTCATGCTTTTTGTTTTAAGGTTTTTAACAAACCAATAGAGTATCATTATTGCATTTAACAAATTAAAAACATGTCCTATGTGACCTGGTAGTCTGTATGTTTCAGACTGTACAGTCCTGAAGAGATACCTTTGAGGTATGACTGTTCAAATCAGGTCGGGTAATATGACATGTGTGTGAGCCTTTGGGGCTTTTGATAGCCAGTTCTATCTGCTGTTTTCCTTGGCCTTATTTATTGAGGAAACAGGGCACCTGTATGTGTAATCTAGCTGATCATATCTCTGTGCTGCTTTGAAAACATTTCCCTGGCTCCGGTAATCCCCGTTCCCTTGTAATGGAGCTGAGGGACTGGGTTGGATTCAGGTTCTCAATCCGGTGTATTTTCACTATGTGCCATTAGGGGTTCCTGTATCACCTCTGAGCTCAGCTGTTTCTAGCCTGCCGCGTCATCCATCATGAAGCTTGCTACCTGTCCTTTATTTGACGCTTCTAGCAGCTGTTGCACAATTCCGTGTTTCACTGGAGACGTGAATCTGATGCTCCCTAGATTTGCTCTGCGTGCCTTCTTTTTAATTACATCTTGGAGAGCTTGGTGCAAAGTGCTTGGATCCTAATTCATCCCCTTTCCCAGCTGTCTCCAGGTCCATCCCCCATCTCTTACCCACCCCACCTCACGCCCTGATCCCCACTCCAGACCAATGTGTGCTACCCAAAATATTCTTGATGGTGGGGATCCTGGTTGATTGACCAGAGACTGCTTATAGAATTCTGTCTGTTTCCTTAGCTGGTAGCTCACAGTAGCCAGTAGCTCTACAGCAAGGGGTGAGACTGTGTCCAACTTCCCTAACACCACGCTGGGATGTGGTCCGGCTTTGGGCGCCCACAGGTCCTGGGCACGCTGTCGCAGCTGCTGCAAGTTCATGTGAGTGGCTGCCTTGCCCTGTCCAGAACACATGGTATCCATGCAGTGATCCACTGCCTCTGGCTACTGGACCCTTCTGCTGCCTTCTACACTGATCCCTGAGCCTTGGGAAGGGGAGGTGCTAGAAAGGTGCTCCGTTCAGTCACCCTGCATTTCTGGATAAGCCAGCACGATGTAGATGAGGCTAGACCCATAGATGATGACATAGATGAAGCCAGACCCTTTGTTTGGCCTGCATTTCTCTTCAAAGCCCAGTGGTTTTCTTGGGAGCCTCTCATTGAGTGTCCCATTATTGCTCTCAGGAACGAGCATCCCGGTCTTGATTCTTCTGTTTATAATTGGCCTCCGCTTTCCCCATGAATTCGAATGCTAAGCTGTTTTGTTTTGTTTTATAGGTTTTATTATACCATGAAAGTCTCTCAAAAGACGTGATACTATAGTGGCTTTTACCTAGTCCTGTCCTCTCAGGACCAGCACTTCAGGTCTGAATGTAGAGTGTGCTAGCTCACACACAGCCCACAGACCCTCTAAACGTTCACGTGGTAGGGGCTTGTGCATAGCATTGGTATTCAGAGAGCGTAAGAGGATACATTTTGCTTTTTAAGATACAGAACTAGCTCAATGTGGAGACTTCACTGCAGGTCCTATTTAGCCTTTAACCAAAATGAGTGCCCATAAAATAGTATGTAACTAGGAGATGGTATCTGGCCAAATATAGCTATTTTTCTTTTCTTGACAAGAATGCATTTTTCTTCTCACTCCCATGTAAGTAGTCTTTATTTTCCATACCCCTTGATTCCTTCCCCCACCCCCATATTATAGCAGTCAGCCTACTTGATAGAAAAAATGTAGTTGATTAAACTTTTGGGAAGTGGGTAAAGGAACGAGTGTATTGGTTTAGAGACAAGCTGTTAATCCTGGCCAGAATGCTTCTCAAGTGAGATCATTGTTGGTTTGGAAGATGCCCATGTAATTAGTCACGGGCTAAAAATGAAGTGGCTTCAGATACCATCATAAAATGGGATTGTTGGGCTTCAAGAAGACAGCGAACATTTTTGGCAATTTTTTTTAGGACGTTCCCTGATGTGACTCATTTCCTCCTCTTATCTGTGGAATGTAGGCTTACCGAAATCTCTTCAGCTACATCTTGCCAGTTTTCCCCTAACCAGCAAATTAACTGCTTTTGTATGGTGACTAGGGCAATGTTCTTCATTGTTAAGACATACTTAAAAAAAATTCTGTCAAAACCTGAGGAGTCATTTGTGATATTTTAGTTGACTAGAAGACAAACTACATTTAAAAGCAAAACAAACAAGCCACTGGGGGAAGAGCCAGCCGAGTGGTTAAGAGCACTGGTCTTCTGTTTGTGACCACAGTGCCAGGGCACCTGAGGTCCCCTTCTGGCCTCTGAGGGTCCTGCATGCGAAAGTCACACAGACGGAACATTCATGCAGGCAAAACATGCATTCATAAAATAAAAGTGAATCGCCCAAGAATCCCCCGTGCTACATCTTAAGTTAGAATGAGGGTATAAAACAGTCTCCTAACACATCTCCAGTAAGTGAAGCATCTGTGCTTTGAAACTGTACCATTAAGAGGTTTAAGGGTGGGGAACCTAATGCAGTTTCTAAATTTAACTAAGGGGTCACTCAGCTCCCCGGTACAACTGGCCTTGGAAAGGACCCCACAGCAGGGAAGTCCTGGGGTTCCTGGGACTTCAGAGGTCGCTAGTCAGTTGGGATTCTTGTAAAAAGTGGTTATATTACATTGTTTGTTTTCCTTGAAGAGTCCCTTAATTTTAAGCCAGTCATTAATGAGACAGGCGCTCTCTCTAGCCACCAGCAAGTTCAAGTTTCGTTCTCTGAACTTCATGCTCTTCCTATTGCAAAGGTGAGCCCCTCTGCTCACGTAGACCAGAGAGATGCTGCCTCCAGAGTACCTGAAAGGAAAACAAGTGGTCACGGTTCTCTGCCAGCCACTGCCTTTCAGAGGTGGTTCTCAGCCACCAACGCTTAACCATACAACCACGGCATGAGTTTCCGGAATAGAATCTAGAGCCTCGAAGCTGGAGGCTGAGGAGGTGCTGGGTAAGGGGTTGTTGGTCCCATCCAGTTTTAGTTGTTGGGGGTGGGGCATGCTGCTTTGTTTCTGAGCAGAATGTCTTCCTCCCGTACTTCCTCCCATGCGTTTAAGCTCCTGCCTGTCATGTGTCTGTTTCTACTTAGGCTACATCCCCAGATCTCCTCTGAAGTTCCATGGTATTTAACCAGTTATCTTCCTTGGCCATATCATTGGCTGGCTGAATTCTAGCATACCCGTTTTTTAGAAAGGATTATTTAGTGCCTTTCATGTTCATACTGTTATTTTTTGATGTGCCATTCCTTCCTAAGACTTGGAGGTTAATGACCTGTGTGTTTACCTTTTAGTAGTTGGGGGAGATGTGTTCTTGTGCGTGATCATGTTTTAAAGCCCGTGCTGGATATGGAGTTATAGATATAGATGTAGATATAGATATAGATTCATCTTGACACAAACTAGGATCAATTTAAGAAATAACCTTCATCAGATTGGCCTGTAGGCAAGTCTCTGGAGGTATTTTCTTCATTAATAATTAATGTGGGAGGGCCCAGCCCAATCCACTGTGGGTGGTGTCATCCCCTGAGAAAGTAGTCCTGGGCTATATAAGAAAGGCTGAGCAAGCCATGTGGATTAAGCCAGTAAGTAGCCTTTCTTCCAAAGCCTCTCCCTCATTTCCTGCCTCCATGCTCTGCCCTTGACTTCCTTTCACTGACGATAAGCCATAGGATGACGTAAACCCTTGCCTCTCCAAGTTGCATTTGGTCATGGCGTTCATTACAGCAATGGAGAAGCAACCTAACACAACGCCGAAGAAAAACCTTAAAACCTGTAATTCGGCCTTCGCATCATTTTTACCTAATTGGCCACATAAATAACAACCTTTTCTCTAGTGCTCCAAGTGAACACAGATGCTCGGGGTCCCCATAGCTTTTTTCTGTGCACAGCAAGAACACTATTTATCTTTAGCTGTGTTGGCATGACTGATCTCAAGTGGTATGGTGGTTGGTAAGAATAAATTATAGTGTATCTCCTACAAATATGTAAGAAATACGTATTATCATAATATTATTATATTAGGAAAAACACATAAGAAATGTGAAAGACACTATAATTTCTTATATATAAATATAGTGTGTCTGCTAGAAATAAACCCCTGGCATATCTGTTTATTTTTGTTTTTTGTTTTGTTTTGTTTGCTTTCTTTCTTCCTGCCTCTCCTGGATGTTTTCCCTCCTGTAGTTAATATACACAGAGAAACTTGTCTGCTCTCTTGAGCTCCTCGAACCTTGGCCTGGTCTACAGCCTCGGAGTCTTCCCATGCTCTTCGGCCTTCTACCTTTCCATTGTTCCCAAGGTCTCATCACCACTGACCACATCCATTGACGATCTTTAGATCTCTCTCCTCCCTTCAGAGTCCCGCTCCTGCACGTGCCTTGGGAGATAGGATGGCTTGTATATGCTTGGCCCAGGGAGTGGCACTATTAGGAGGTGTGGCCTTGGGAGAGTGGGTGTGGCCTTGTGAGAGTGGGTGTGGTCTTCCAGCAGCAGCCTTCAGATGAAGATGTAGAACTCTCAGCTCCTTCTCCAGCACCATGCTTGCCAGGACACTGCCATGTTCCAGGAACTTTGATGATAGTGGACTGAACCTCTGAACCTGTAAGCCAGCCCCAATTAAATGTTGTTTTTTATAAGCCTTGCCTTGGTCATGGTGTCTGTTCACAGCAGTAAAACCCTAAGACAGGTGAGTACCAGGCTTGGGCTAATGCTTTGTTGTTGTTTGTTTTGTTTCTGTTTTTTTATCACTTTCTTTTTCACACCTGCACTCCTGAGGGCTTAAGAAAAAAAGTAACCTGTCGATGGGCGTGGTGGCGCACACCTTTAATCCCAGCACTCGGGAGGCAGAGGCAGACGGATTTCTGAGTTCGAGGCCAGCCTGGTCTACAAAGTGAGTTCCAGGACAGCCAGGGCTACACAGAGAAACCCTGTCTCAAAAAAAAAAAAAGTAACCTGTCTTTTCTTTGAGACCGTGGCAGCTCTTGTCACAACCAGGCATTTCTTTAGTTTCTGTGGCCTTTGACTTTGCCTCTTAAAGGATTAGGCGTGATTTTCTTTCTTCCCCAACCCCCAAGGACTCTTCATTCCCCCTCTCACTGCCGATCCTTGTGTTTCGGGTGCTGTGGACAGTCTTGATCGTGAGGGACTGCACAGGCCAGCCTTCCGTTGAGTCCACCAGCCCACTTGACTTGCCTCTGTGTGTCTAGAGCTCATCTGCTTAAGGACTAGATCCCACTGGACCTGTCTTCTCGGTGATTGAGATGGAGTCCTACGCACTTCCTGCTTCCCTGGGCCATCGGCTTCTCTTCTACTCTCCCATCCCCCAAGTACATCAGCCCTCTGAAGGGCCTCCGTAGTTCTCTATCTCAGGAAGTGGTTTCCATAGTCTCGTCTCCCCTTTCCCTCCTCTCAGTCTCTTGGATCGCTTTAGTTGTCCTTTCCTGCCTCCCCACAGGAAGTCCTGCTTGACCAGCCAGGCATCCACACTCTGCCACACCTGGTATTTGGCTCATTGGCCTCCTTCCAGATAAACCCATGTCACTTGGATGGCACTTTCTTGGGGTTTTTTTTCCCCCCTCTACCTTAGCTACTTTTCCTCACCTGCTTCTGCTCACTGCTTTCCAACTTACTCCAAATTGTCATTATTGGTCACTGGCCTTTATGAGGTCTTAGGCTTTCATTGCTGTGAAGAGACACCGTGACCAAGGCAACTCTTATAAAGGGAAACATTCACTTGGGGCTGGCTTACAGGTTCAAAGGGTCAGTCCGTTATTATCCTCGCCGGAAGCATGCAGGCAGACATAGTGCTGGAGGAGCCCAGAGTTCTACATCTTGATCTGCAGGCTGGACTTGAGTGTGTGAGTGTGTGAGTGTGTGTGTGTGTGTGTGTGTGTGTGTGTGTGTGTGTGTGTGTATGACCTCAAAGCCCTACCTCCACAGTGATGCACTTCCTCTAAAAAGGCCACACCTTTTGCAATAAGGCCACACCTCCAAAGTACCAATTCCCATGGGCCAAGCCTATTCACTTGGCTTTCTAACTTTCATTAAATTTCACCTCTGTACCTGAAGTTCTCAAATTTAAATATTCATTGTCTTCTGGCTCAACACCTACATTCCTGCCCAATAATGGGCAATTAAATGGAATTCATCCAAACTAGAGCCCGTATCTAATGCTCCTTCGCCCCCACCCCCACCCCATGGAATCAGTTAGTGATTGCATTTTTCTCGTTGCTTGCACAGAAAGCCTGGGTGTTCTGCCGAAGCTGTGTTCACACTGAGTTCGCTTTGAGAAGGTGTTAATATGTCACCTCCTACCGCACTGCCCCAGGCCTGCATCTGCCCTAGTTGATATTTCTGTTTGCACTTTAGACACTCCCCCCCCCCCAACAACAGCCATAGGGACCGTTTCATATGGTAGAACTCAGACCTCAGCAGCTACCTCTACCTGAAACCCACCAACCCACCGTGCTTGCTCTAAGTATCACTCAGAGAAAGATCCAGTCTCTTTATCCCACGAGTTAGTGCTGTGCGCAGCTTCTGCCCCCTGCTGGCCAGTTGGGCATCTAGCATCCCCTCCCTTCTCACTCACTACATTCCAACCAGGCACTGCATGGGCAGCTGAGCCACAGGGCCTGAGCTCTCATGGTTTTTGTGACTGAGCTGTCCCTTCCTTGCTAACGTCTTCACACAAATATGACTTGTGTACGAGGGGCTTCCTCTTCTCTACCTATTTGAAATAGCCTTTTTCCACCTTAGTCCTTCTTCTGGGATGTACCTAGCATCTCATATCTATTATAATTGGATATTTTTTTCAATTTTTTCCTTGAAAGAGAGCACTCCTCCACCCTCCATTGCTTACTGTAGCCTCGGTGACACAGGCAGACAACTCTAGCTCACTGTCAGTAATCTTTTTTCCAAAAGGTAACACACTCCGCATCCAGTCACGGATAGGAAGTCTGTTTCATTTTCTTTCATAAGGGAAGAACGATATTGCTTTTATCCACTTAAAACACTTGATAGTTCTCCAAAATGTAGTTCCAGAAACCAAATGAACATCTGGGGAGGGTGCTTCTATATTCTACCTTGTTATCACACAGCTGGCAACGTGTTGACAGGCAGTGCTGGGTGCTGTTCAGGCGTCCCTTGTGCTGTAGAGCACCTCAGCTACTTTGGCTCATTCTCCAGCTTTCTCCAGCACTTCCTCAGTTTTTCAGGGAAATGGCGCTGCACATAGATGTTAGGGGAAAATAAAAGCTTCATTGCAAAAGGCTCTGTGGAAATGTGCACAGTGTGTGTCGGGCCTAGCTGAGGTTAGCCCACGTGGAATAGGCAGTGCTAGCCAAGGGTAGCCCACATGGAACAGGCAGGGCTAGCAGAGGGTAGCCCACATGGAATAGGCAGTGCTAGTTGAGGGTAGCTCACATGGAACAGGCAGTGCTAGTTGAAGGTAGCCCACATGGAACAGGCAGTGCTAGCCGAGGTTAGCCCACATGGAACAGGAAGAGCTAGCAGAGGATAACTTATACAGAACATGAGACATTCATAAACATTAAACTGGAAACTCTGTGTGTTGAAAGGTATTCTGGTCAGTAAGGATTACACAATTAAAAACTGAGAGAGTAGGCTGGAGCAGGGCTCAGTGGTTCTGAGCACTGGCTCCCCTTCCAGAGGACCTGGGTTCTACACCTAGCACTCACATGGCTGCGCAAAACCACTTGTAACTCTAGCTCCTGGAGATCTGATGCCCCTCTGAGGGCACCAAGCACACACATGGTACACGGGCATGCGTGCAGGCAGAATGCTCATATCCAAGAAACTTTACGGGAGAACATTTTCTGGAGCGTCTGTCCTTTTATCTTAGAGAAGATGTGTGTGTCCCTGAATGCTTGCTGTGTGTGCATTTTTTTTTAATTGTAGAGATTCCATGAAGGAATGCCTGTGTGCTTGCTAACTGCGTACATGTTTTTATTCTAGAGATCTCATTAAAGATTTAGTGGGAGGTCAGTTTGTGAAATACCACCTGGCACCGTGAAAAAGAAAATCCTGTCAGACCTGTCTCTTCCCCAGAGTTGGTCTGTGTCTGTGAGTGTACACATGTACCTTTAACATGTTCCAGGATGGTTTAAGGTGCTACTGTTCAGGAAAATAATAATACCATGAAAACTTGTAAATTAAGGTTGCTAGCGCCGGGCACTGGTGGTGCACACCTTTAATCCCAGCTCTCAGGAGGCAGAGGCAGGCAGATTTCTGAGTTCGAGGCCAGCCTAGTCTACAGAATGAGTTCCAGGACAGCCAGGGCTATACAGAGAAACCCTGTCTCAAAAAACAAAACAAACAAACAAACAAGTAAGGTTACTGGCATAGAAAATATAGTTGTTATTTATGAACAGAAATTCTTTTTTTTTTTTTGTCCTGTAGGGGGAATTGAATTTAAGACCTCACACATACTAGGCAAACCCTTTACCACCGAGCCCAGCCCCAAATGCAATTTTTCTAACCATTCGCTACCAAGGTAAACATTTCATCTCCAGGATGTGCTGTGTTAATATAAACACAAAACTGGACCACAGTGAGAAGACTCGATGGCCTCCCACACCTATAATGCAGATAGAAACTCCAGACTTTTAAGTCCATAACTGGAAGGAGATTGCATTTGTCAGGCAGCTAGACAGGAGTTAATGTGGAAAAGGCAGATGCTAACTGTGCTCTCACAGAGCAGGGATGATGCTGAGGTGTTTTAAAGGAAGACTAGGAAGAAGGAAGAAGGAAAAAAAAAAGAAAAAAGGGAGAGCGAGAGCTCAGAGTGAGGGAAGTAGAAACGTCAGAGTGCCACAGGAGAAGCCTGAACGGGTCTGGGTGCAGCTTGCCTGGTCTTACCTATTGGGACAACAATGAGTTAGGCTGTCTAAACAGACTGGGAGACAGGGAGAGGTGGGACTGGAACCGATGTGGAGTTCTTCACGCAGCCCTGAGTTTTCTCAGCCCATCGAAGTCAAAGGTCAACTGTGTGTGTCTCGCTCGGTCAGTCTTCGCCTCTCAACCTGGAGGTCATCCATCCAGTTAGCGTGACTGGCCAGTGTCCTCCAGCCAGTGACCTCCAGCGATCCACCCATCTCTGCCACCATTGCTGAGAGTACAGATGTGCGCCGCTTGAGAGTTTTCGTGGCTGCTGGGGATCTGGGCTTGGGTCCCCATGATGGCGAGCCAGATCGTTTACCTACTGAGCCATCTTGCCAGCCCTGAGATCTCTTTGAAACTGCCAAAGTGCCACTCCTCAGGGACACCCTCTTTTACTGACTTTCTCAGCATGACACTTCTCACCCCACATTGTTTCTTTCATAGAAAAGGTTTGATGACCACTAGAAATCGCTGGTGTTTTATATATTTGTGTCTCTGTTTCCCCTCTTGCCTACACCAGAATATCATGTTGAATCTTGTTTACAGCTAAAAGCCCATTACCTAGCATAAGACTTAGCACAATGTCGGGACCGTGTAAATGCAGAGACAGAGACCCTTCGTTGAAATAATTTGTGATACAAAAACCTTAGAGATGTTATTGCCAAAATATGAAGTGATAAAGTTGCTAAATCGGTTAATAACTTGTACTGACTATAAATCTGCCATCTGTGATATATAGACTTGGAAACTGGAAAACTCCGAGATAGGGTCTCACTTTGGAGTTCAGGATCACAGTCTTTTGGCTCTGCCTCCAATTTGCCAAGACCACTGGGGTGTGTCACCATGTATGTCTTTTTTTTATTTTTATTATGGCAGAATGTATGTGACTTAAATTGACCATTTTAACAGGTTTTAAGAACACAGGTCAGTGGTATAAAGGGATGTAAGTTTAGTTTGCTGTCCTGGATGGCCATTGCCAGCCACCATCTCCAGAACTTTCTCACCTTGCTGAACTGAAATTCTGTACCTATTTGACACTAACCGCACTTCTCCCTCCCCACTCCGCCCTCCTAAGGCTCGGACTACCACAGACGCCTGCTCCTCGTGAGGTCATATGAGATTTGTTTCTTTTGTGGCAGAAATCTCTCATTTAGCATAACATCTTTCAGGTCATGCACGTTGTATGTAGAATATGTCAGAATTTTCTTCCTTTTGAAGTTAGATAATTCTTTACGGTATATGGATGGGTGGATGAACAGATAGTGATTGGTAAATAAGGTTGATAGGTAAATAAGTAAACAGGGTTTATCCATTCATGCCTGATAGACACTTGAGTTTTTCAGCCCTCCAGGTCTTATAAATAATACCTCTGTAAACACAGCATATACACACACACACACTTCTTTCCATGCTTGTTTTATGTTCTTGGGGGGTGTGTATTCAAGTAGAACTGCTGGATTACCCTGTGATTTTTCTCTTTTGTTTTTTTTTAGTTTTTGGAGGAACCACTGCGCTGGTCTCCGCAGCGGCTGCCTCATGGCTCCGGCTGGCAGTTTTGCAAGGTTCCCGATTCTCCACACCCCAGCTAACATCATTATGTTCTGTACTCCAAGCCCAGATTTGGTTTTGGTAGTGGCCAGTTTTCCTAGTAGTAGATGTTAAGTAGAGGGTGTTCTGTGGTCGATTTACACTGGAAATGTTCAGCTCACTTTGTTACATTTCTTTTTTTGTGCCTCTTGAGTGTTTTAGAGAAACGTCATTTAGGTCATTGGTGCTTTTCTTTTTTCTTTTTCTTTTTCTTTTTCTTTTTTTTTTATAAGATAAGGTTGTTTGTTGTTTTTATTTGGTTGAACATTTGAATAGTTGACTGCATAGATAACTACACATAAGGACTGCATAGATAACTACACGTAAATATATTTAAAGATGCTTTCTCTCTTGTCCTCAGAGGTGCAAAGTACCATTTGCTGGCTCATACCACCCTGACCTTGGAAAATGCGGGAGACTGCTTTAAGACCCATAACCTATCTGTTCACGGAGATGGTGAGTGTACTGTGTTATTTCTTGTGTATTTATTAGGCGTGTACACATGTGGTGATGGTAATTCCTAATTTTAGCATGTTCCCCCAGAGGAGATAATGGCTTGAAAAATATACTCATGGATGAGTCTGGGTTTTTTTCCCCCAGTGTGTTTCTCTCTTCCCTACAGGAGAAAAATTAAGGTCCCCCGCCCCCCTTCTAAATCCGACTTACAGTAGAAAGAACTGAAGTCTTCCGTGTCCTTATATGAGGCTCAGAGATGATGTTTCTTTGCTAGCTGGATGGTCAGATGTGTCTGGTTTTAAAGTTAGCGACCAAGGCAGCCACCCCTTCTGTTGGTAGAAAGCAGACGATATGAAGAAAGTAGGGTTATGCTCATTTTAATCACTTTCTTTCTGAAACAATGGTAGCTTTTCTCTTTGTTTTCCCCCTAAAAGGAATCTATGGGAATGTGTCTAAGAAGCTTAGGTGACAAGGAAGGTTTGTGAGCACTTTGCCAGCTGTACCTGGGATGGGAAGCACAGGGCAGTGTTGGGGAAGGAACTCAGCTGTAGGAACTGAGTTACACACGTGCTGGTTTTCCAGGGGACCGTGTATGGAATGCGTGCAGGCTGATGGCCACTGATTCCTGCTGTAAAGCTCAGAGGCCTCAGTGCTAATGGGATGGATGATTTCATGGTGACTTTTTTGTTATAAGCGTGGTCTTTGATTTCTCAAACCCTATTTTTAATGATGGTTCTTAAACGTTTAACCTCCTCTCTAGCCCACCACCCACCAGAGGCAGTGGGAAAGAAGGGAAAGAGGCAGCGGGGAAGTGGGTCTGTTTAGAAATGGGTCTTTGGAGCAAACCCCGGACTCCGTTGTCAGAAAATCAGCAGTTCAGTTCACAGGTCAGCAGTGGTAGCTCCATCCATTCACAAACATTTTGTTCAGTAGTGTTGGGATAGCGGCAGTGGTGGCAGGACCTAGCAGGAACAGCCAGGCCTCAGCTGAATCCGGCATGTGTCAGTGGGAGGGACTAGAACCAACCGGGACTCGAGGAGAAGAGAAGTTCTTTGCTGTGCCTGTCTTCAACAAAGCAAAGATCAAGGAAGGCATCAGAGGGAGAAGAATCGTCATAAAGTTAGCTAGCAAGCCCCTCTCACAGTCCTTGAGTACTATTTATACTCCTGCCAAACATCACGTGTGCTCCCTTGATCTTGCCTCGTGTATGTGTCTTGCCTCAGTACACGAGTCTGTTTTAGCAAAACTGTATGAGTCTGTCTCTGCTGACATCACTCTGCCAATGGGCCTGAGTCCAAGGAAGCGGCAAGAAGCCGCAGCACAGCACAGCACACACAGCACACACAGCACAGCACAGCACACACAGCACAACACAGCTCAGCACAGCACAGCACAGCACACACAGCACACACAGCACAGCACACACAGCACACACAGCACAGCACACACAGCACACACAGCATACACAGCACAGCACAGCACAGCACACATAGCACAGCACACACAGCACAGCACAGCACACACGGCACAGCACACACAGCACAGCACAGCACAGCACACACGGCACAGCACACACAGCACAGCACAGCACACACAGCACGCACAGCACAGCACATACAGCACACACAGCACACACAGCACAGCACACACAGCACAGCACACACAGCACACACAGCACAGCACAGCACACACAGCACACACAGCACAGCACACACAGCACAGCACAGCATAGCACCAGCAGCTTTTTGGTGCCGTTTCTCTCTGTGGAGACGACAAATGCAGCTCAACTAGGCAATGTAAGGCGGACCAGTACATGCCTGTCATTAGCGAAGAATTCTTCATCGCGTGTCCTTTCACGTGCTTGCTTCAGCAGAGCATCCTTTCACCTGTGTCTGCTTCAGGAAAACATTTCCTTCAGGTGTTTGCCCCAGCAAAACACCATCCGACATAACTGACTCTCCAAAGAACCCTTAAGTTTTCATTCATATAAGAAATTTTACTAAGAACGGGGAGGGGGGTTGTAAAACATGTGATCATTTAAAGAGCATCTCTAGCTACTACTCACCAATACCAGGCCCCCTCGGGACTCTGGATGTAGATGTCCCAGCTTCTGGGACATTCACTTTCCTGTTGGTCTCTCATGGCTCTGCCATCTATGCAGCCTTCCCCGCATGCCTGTGATGGGGATGAGCTGTGTGTTAAACCGTCTTTAGTGGTGAGCATTTGTGATTCCTGCTGCACTACTACACCGTGTGGCTTCTCTCTGTGTGTGTGTGTGTGTGTGTGTGTGTGTGTGCTTTCCTATGGCTTGAGTCAGTTCCAAAAAGTATATTCGTAGGTCTATGTAGACCTAGTCCAAATGTGAGCTTTATAAATGGGAAATTACCCACACACACACACACACACATATACACACACACTGCCTTATATCAGGCCCCTGCGGTATTGTCTGCCCCCAATCTGTTTCTCACCAGGACTTCTTTTCCTCTTGGTTTTAATGCTCATGCCCAGCAGCCTTACCCACTAGCATGTTAATTACTTGTTAGAAATAATGGTGGATTCGCATAGTCTCTGCAGCAGGAAGTGTGAACAGATACAGTTTTGTGTTCCAGTTTTCGTGGTTGTTCTGGTTTACTTTGTATGATTTCAGCCTCTGTTATTTAGTGCACATAATTAAAAAAATTTTTTTACTGTTAGTTTAATATATATTTTTTACATTTATATATTATATACTATATATTATATATTATATATTACATTTACATATATATTACATACACATACATATAATATATATCATAGGCCTGTCTCTTCCAACAATGGGTAATTACTTTTATCATTTGAATTTCTCTCTGTTTGTAAAATTATGCATTTGTTTTAATATCTTAGAAATTACTCTTAAATTGTTTTTTTTTAAGATTTATTTATTATTATACATAAGTACACTGTAGCTGTCTTCAGATGCACCAGAAGAGGGTGTCAGATCTCATTACAGGTGGTTGTGAGCCACTATGTGTTTGCTGGGATTTAAACTCATGACCTTCAGAAGAGCAGTCAGTGCTCTTACCCACTGAGCCATCTCGCCAGCCTCTACTCTTAAATTGTAATCATCAAAATAAACAATAAGAGATTATTTTTTACTTTTTCTAAGACAGCTTGAAAACTTTCAAAGGATAGACTGTGTTTCCCTAATATGTCTGTTTGCTTTTGAATATCACAGGGTACATTGAGCCTGACCTAGCCTTCATCCCATGTTCTGACTGTTCATGTGGGATGACTTGACTTCTGTATCTTGAACTTGGGATCCCATTTTTTTTGTGTCTCAAAACAACCCTTAGAGTTTCTTTTAGGGAAAAAAAAATGGGGGGTGGGGTGTCCTGGGACTTTTGACTTTACCTTTGAAAGGCATTTTTATGGGATATGCTTGGTACTTTCATTTCTGTCCTTCTTGTCCCCTTGGCTCAGAAGCAATGATTAAGTATTTTGAGATGTGTTGGGTACAGGGTTGAGAGTGGCCATGAGACACAGACAGAGTGACTGGGGCAGTGAGACTGCCCTGGGGATGTGACCAGAGAGGGAGCTGGCAGGTACCAGGCACATGGACGATGCCGTACATGGACTGTGGACATAGGAACCCTGCCTAAGGCAGGTGGTGTTTTATAAGTGTAGCGATTGATACACAGGTTAACTGAGTCTCTTAGAGGCCCTCTTTCTTGAGGGAAGCACAGAGAAGCTGTGGTTGTTTTATCCCTCAGTAGTCTGAGGCTGTAAGAAAACCCAGGTAAAAGGTGGCAGGTGGAGACAGAGTATATGACAACTGCGCTGTGGAGCTAGGGACCCAGTGTCTCTCAAGGATGCTGCAATACGGGATGCTGCTACATCTACCCACAAGACTATGACAGGAAGGGATTCTATATTTGCATCCTCTTCTCAAGGGTGATGTAGAAAGGGACCTAACGTCTCCATTCAGGGATGCTGCAGGAAGGAAGATTTTTCCCTTCCTTACATGAAATCTGAGCTCATTTTATGAGATGAACATTATTAGATATGGTGTGTTAGGTTCAGATACATTATTGATTGCACAAACTTTATGGACTTGCCTGCAAATCTAATCATTTATGATTCTGCGTCATGGGGAATTACATTCTAACTTAAAAAAAAAAACCAAGCAACTCACAGATATTTACAACATAAGCCATTCATAAATTTGAGATTCCTATATAAAAGAAATTTATGTGTCGCTCAGACGCTAGGCTGTGGAGAGATTTTGTTTTGTTTAGTGCTTGTCGTAGAAAAGGTAACTCCCACTTACGGCTTTGTGTCTGTGCCTGGGAATCACTGTGTGCTTTGTGTAGATGCGTGGACCCTACCAGGTCACCTTCACTGAGCCCTGAATAAAAACCACATTTGGTTAGTCCCAGAAGGAATGCTATTGTGGTAGGCCATAGTAGGCTGATGCATGGGGAAGTTGTTAAAGCTTCGTAGTTTTAGCTTGTCTGTCTATTTAGGCCGGTTTCCTCTTGACTGATAACCATGCTTTGGTTATTTATGTACTACTGTATATTTTAGTGTGTGCTCAGTATGCTGGTTAGTGTCTGATATCATCTTGACACGCCTAGGAAGAACCCCTTTGAAGAATTTCCTCCAGCCAGCTGGCCTGTGGGTATGTCTGTGGAGCATTTTCTTGCTGGCTAATTGATAGAGGAAGACCTGGCCCACTGTGGGTGGTACCATCCCTAGGCAGGTGGGTCTGGGCTGTATAGTGAGCCTAGCTGAGCAGAAGCCAGAGAGCAAGCTGGTAATTAGCATTCTTCCAGGTTCCTGCCTTGAATTCCCTCCCCTGCCTTCCCTCAGTAATGGACTATTATCTAGAAGTGTAAGCTGAACTGGAACTTCTTCTCTCTGAATTGCTTTTGGTCACCACGTTCATCACAGCAACAGAAAGCAAACTAGATCGCAAAGCAACTGTAATTTTACCCAAAGCCAGTATTTCTTTTTCAACAACTCTAAGGCTTTAAGTAAATAATAATTACAGCCAACAGCTAGATATCAGGATGCAGTGAACATTCAAAGAAATCTTTTTTACGTGGGACAACCTGAGATGAGGACACATGCTGGATATTTGTGTACACCCTATACACAGATTACATTTTATGGTGCTTTTCTGGGTTTTGGTCAATTCCATCTCCCATTTGGTATTGTTTTCCTGTAACTCTCTAAGGGATTTTTGTGTTTCTTCTTTAAATGCTTCTAGTTGTTTACCTGTGTTTTCCTGTAATTCCTTCTCAAGGGAGGCTCCTTTCTCTGTGATAACTCCAGCTCATGTCAAGTTGGCACACAGAACCATCCAGTACAGCATCTTTAGAGAGACATGCTGGTTATTTGGGAGGAGGCCCTCTGTTGTGCTTGCCGGATGCTGGCTCGTTGTGTGACTTTATTATATCTCCATGGCCATGCTCTCTGCCTGTTGGTGGCCGCTGCCGAGTTTCTGACTGTTAAGGTTGTCTTCTGATTCCCTGGTTATGCATACGCATTCTGTGGTTGGAGCCAGTGGGTCTAAGACGCGTAAGTAAGCGTTCCCTATTGGCCTTGCCGTAGGAGGCCTGTGTCTTTCCTGTTGGTCAGAGGAGCACCACAGCGTGCCAATGTCCTTGTTCACTCTGAAGCTGTGTGTGTTGTAGAGGTGGTAGCAAGGAGACATTCAGGAGGCTTGAGCACTTCCAAGGCCCTTCTTGGAGCACTGCCTTGCCTCCCAGGAATACCACGATACTCCAGCCCATTGTGCTCCATCCCTGATGGGGGTGGGCGGGACGAACCCTAGGATCTGCTCCTTGTGCATAGTGCACTGGTGAATCACCATGCCATGGTATCTTCTCATTGCTCCCAGGGGCTGGGGCTGCCCAACCAACATGGTCACTCTTTTCTTTTTCCCTCTGCTTCGTTGTGACTCCTCACACTAGGCTACCCTGCACTCCAGGCCTTCACTCCAGGCCTGCACACCCTGCTTAGTCTAATCTTTCTAGGCTGTACAGATGCTGTGTAAGCTCTGCCTTGCTGTGAACACCCCTTGGCCGGCTCACTGAAGTTCTGATGCCTTACACTGATGTCTTCCTCTCCCTCCTCCTCTCCCCATTCTCCCTCCTTCTCTCCTGCCTCTTCTCCCTCTCCCTCCTCCTCTCCCACCTCCTCCTCTTCTCCCTCCTCCTCTCCCTCCTCCTCTCCCCACTCTCTCTCTTCCTCGTCCTTCTCCTTCTGTCCCCCTTCTCCCCACTATCTTTTCTCCTCTCTCACCTCTTCCTCCTCTCCCCACTCTCCCTCCTCCTCTTCCCACTCCCTCTCTTCCTCTTCTTCCTCCTTTCCTTCTTCCTCTCCCCACTCTCCCTCCTCCAATCCTCACTCCCCCTTCTCCCTCCCCTCCTCCCTCCGCTCCTCTTGTCTCTTGCTTGACATCATCACCCAGCATAGCCCTCACAGTTTCTCCCCTCCCCTCTCAGGGCTCACCCTCCAGGCTGCCCCTCGTGGCTCATGAGTACTTGTTCAACTGGAGAAGGGGTAGGGGGTAGGGCGAAGGTGTTTAAGTATCTCAACATGGGTAAAATAATGTTCTACTTAGAGACCCACCTTACTAATTATTCTAATGAAAACTAGAGCAAGGGGGGAAATCTGGTGACCACCAATCACTTCAGTAGACTACTTTATGTGAAACTCTGAACAGTCCCCTTGAATAATTGCTTCTGAAGTCAAGAGACTAGAGGCTGCCGCTCTTCCAGTTGGCCACAGTGTTGGTCCGGGCCAGTCCTGACCTCCTGACATGCTTGGGTACGCCATTAGCATTCAGGTAGGTGACCCTATGAATCTGAATGATGTCAGATGAATGTTAAAATATGTTAACAATAAAGCCAACAAAATTAAAGAAAAAGAAAAATTCTGGAATGTGTAAACAACCTTAAACGTATATTTATAACTTGGCCTTCCCCCCCTTTCTTCTTTAAACAGAGGAGTGTTCCTTTTGGCTTCCCTTGTATGGCAACGTGTGCTGCCGGCTGGTGGCCCAGCCAGCTTGCATGGCTGAAGATGCATTTGCAGGATTCCTTAATGAACAGGTAGAACACATCGTATGTCCCTCAGCTGTGGAGTACCAGTCGGACTCTCCATGCAGGTGTTTGCTCAAGGGGGGGGGGGGGGCTTTCTGGAAGTGTTAGTTGTTTTGGTTTTTTTTTTAATATTGCCAGATGTGAGCCATGAAAGGGTGGGGGCTGGGTGGCTGTGGGGCAGCCTCTCCAGCTCTCTCTGGCTCCTCATCCCACAGGCACAGGCACAGGCACAGGNGAATGTTTTCTTTCTTTGCACGGAGAGGCTACTGATGGGACCAGTCACTCTCTAGTCCCTAAGAGCACATCATAATGGAAGTGGATGCTAACAGACAGGTCTTAAAGCCCAGAGTATGTATGACCCCCCCACCTTGATGAGATATTTGTGTGAGCTGGAGACTTGGCGCATTAGTTAAGATGGTTTCCTGCCCTTGCAGGGGACCTGAATTCAGTTCCCAGTGCCCACGTCATGCCACTAAAATGATTTAACTCCAACCCTAGGGGATCCGATACCCTCTTCTGGCCTCTGAGGGCACGTGCGTACATATAACATACACACTCACAGAGAATGAATTAAAAGAAACCAAAACTTGAAAAGGTTTTTTAAAACTTAAAAAGTTTTTTTTTTTTACTTATATCATTTCATGAGTTTAAGGGATGCTATAAACATAAATCTTCAGCCCAGGCTATGGTGGTGTTCTTCCTTGTTAATACTCAAACGAGTTCATTAGAAGTCTTTCTCGTTTCTCATGGGATGAAGGGGTAGTTAGCCAAGCCTCCGCCAGCAAAGGAAAGCCTGTCACTGCACTTAGAACACGTGAGGATGCAGGCCGCACTTAGACCCTCCCACCTGAGTGTCCGCCAAGGTTCTTTATCCAGGTTTGACACAAGAAAGCAACATTGCTGTCTAGTTACAAGCTTTTCACATAAAATTCTGTAGGGAAGTGAGTGTGTCAGCACAGGACGGACGGAGTTTCTTTCATAACAGTCTTGACTTTGCCTCTCTTGATACATGTAATGTGTATTGCATCCGGCCCTCCGCTGACACAACCTTTTCCTAGAATACTTCCAAAGGTGTCTCTGGAGCCAAAATCCTAATTGTTTTTTTTTTTTTTTTTAACTCTTTCCGGTAAAGAGGCCTATCTGGACCGTGTGATTGGATAGGAACCATAGCATCTTTTAGCTGTGTGCTGTCTACCCTTCTACTCTAAGAGTGACATAAAGTCACGTGTGATTTTACGTAAAAGTTGTACTCCAGAATACATGGGAACCATGGTTTTTTTCTGATCTGTCTAGACTTGAATTTAGTTCTGCCATCTTTTCTGGCAATATATTTTTATCCATCTCATTTTTAGAAAAAAAATTATTTTGTTCTTTATTCAAAGGAAATTGTGTAGCAAGACTTTTTTTTTTTAATCTTGTAGTTTAAGGCCACTTAACTTAATGTTTTTATTTGCAAGTTCTTCATGATAAAGTTTTAATTAAAAAAAAGTTTAAAGAGTTGTTCTTTAAACACATAAATAAATAATGCCTCCCATATTAAAATATAATGAACTTATCTTGGTTTAGAAAAATGGGTTTATGGAGTATGTAATTTTATTAGTGAACAATCTCATCATTTGCCAACTTTGTATTTTATTTTGTTCACGCAATCTCTTTTGTCTCTTACTACTTTGAAAAATTCAACGTGCAAAAAGGTTGAAATAGAAAGCCAGCCACCTATGCCCTTGAACAGACAGGACTCCCCCTAGTCTGCCCTTTGTGCCTTCTACTGTTGTTAATGGCTTTCTCTCTCCTGGTTATTTCTCTTTCTGGATCATTTGAAAATCAGTTGCAAACAGCGCCTTTCTGCTAACAGGAAGGATACTTTGTATATAACTATAACACGATCACCTACAGGAGGTCTGTTGCTGAAGCAGTGTTACTGCACAGAGAGGGATTGTCCAGGCATCCCTAACACAGCTAACTTTCATTGATTGATTGCTTTGCTCCAAGACCCCTAGGCACCCAAGTCCTTTGCTCCTGTTACCTAATCGTGTCCCAGCCTGCCTCTATTTTCCTTTGGTGAACCCGACATGCTTTTTTAAGTTCAGGTCATGTCTGAGGGGGAAGTGTAGGTGACCAATAGGTTCCTCACATTCAGATCAAGTGTTCCTTTGACTAGAGATGAACTGGGTATGATTATGTGCCTAGGTCCGTTTGTATTGCAATAGCTGGGTGGTAACACTGGAAACCTGCCAAAGTTTTCTTTCATTTTGTACCACAGCATGTGGAGGAATAAACTAAGATAAAATGTAGCCTAAACAAATGGTAGGTTTTGAATTTTTGTGTGTGAGTGTGTGTGTGTGTACTCATGTACCCAACACACATCAATATGCACATGCACACACACACACACACACACACAAACACTCACACACGTGAGTATGTGCACCCATGTTTGGTCAGGTGTATGCCCCTGAAACACATAAACACGTTGCTGCCACAGTATGTTCTAGCAAACGTGGTGGGTAGCAGGTATCGATGGATCCCTTTGGGCTGGAGTTCCAGGCATTTACAAGACACAGCTGTGAAATGTGGCTGGGATCCTGTCCTGGTGACTGTATGCTCATCTCACCTCAGGTCTTTGGTAGGGCTAGTGGCCCCCTTTTCAGGTGTATTATTATTATTTCTATTTGACAAAGAAGTAGACATTGCCATTGAGTCAAAGTTATCAAACTAATCAGGAATATGAGGTGACTCACTCTTTTCCGAGAAGGTAGGAAAAGATAAAATTATTGAGCTAGGTTTTATATATATATATATATGTATATATATATATATATATAATTTTATTGATAGATATGCTGCTCAATAGATTTGGAAGGCAGACTAAACTTTCCTCTCTGCATACCCATCCCGAATGGGATTTCAGAGTGTAAAGCAGCTAGGAGCAGAAGGGATCTAAGCTGGAAGCCACAGGTGACATGGACCAGTCCCAGTCTTTCCCACCTGAATTCAGGAGGGCTTTCGGTGAAACCCAGGTTACCGCAGTTACTGCTTCTGCACTTCCTTTCTGAGGGTACAGATGTCATTGCAGAAGAGCGGCAGCAGCGTTTGCATCCTGACCGAGCTGACCACCTCTTCCCAGGTGATGGGTCTGATGACGCTGTTGTCCATCAGCGAGTAAATGGAGTGCCAGGAATTGTCCTCCTTTGGCGGGGTCCATGCTTTTGCCCAGCTCACCATTGGATGTTTGCAGGCAAATTGGGTAGGTTTGGCCTTAGAGCTGTAGGGAAAACACCCATGAATGACATTTGACCTCTACTCCCTTGAAAGTGTTTTATTAGCCAAAGTGTTAGGGTGGGAAGGAAGGTTGTGTCTTTGAGATCCGCAGTCTTGTTGCGATTTAAATACTAGACATTGGCCACTTCAGTATGTTCACACTGGGACTTGGTTCTCTAGAGGTGCTCTCCTTTGGAGCCCTTCTTGCCCCCACCCCCCCTGAGCCTTCCTCTCCCTATGCTGAGCCCTTCCCTTCCTCTGCTGAGCCCTCCCCTCCCTCTGCTGAGCCTTCCCCTCCCTCTGATGAGCCCTCCCCTCCCTCTGCTGAGCCCTCCTCTTCCTCTGATGAGCCCTCCCCTCCCTCTGCTGAGCCCTCCCCTTCCTCTGTTGAGCCCTCCCCTTCCTCTGATGAGCCCTCCCCTCCCTCTGATGAGCCCTCTTCCTCTGCTGAACCCTNCTGAGCCCTCCCCTTCCTATGCTGAGCCTTCCCCTCCCTCTGCTGAGCCTCCCCCCCCCCCCCCCCCCCCCCCCCCCCCAGCCCTCCCCCTCCCTCTGCTGAGACCCCAGCCTACCCTCGCTGAGCCCTCCCTTGCACCTCACAACTTTCCACTCACAGTAACCTTCATCAATCTAAGTATTCAAATCTGCCACACCGTCCCAGGCGAATTGTCACTCCCTAAAACATGATGGTTATGTCATTGCTTATTCCAGTTTTTCTCAGTTCCGAAAGTGAGTCAGATGTGCCGAAAAGTCGGAAGAAACACAGTGGTCGGCCTCACGGCCAGCGCCTAGAGTCGAAGGGCCCGCGGTGTTTTTCTGTCTCTTTCCTGGTCTCATTTCTTTGCTGATGTGTTTGAACCCAAGGCTGCTGCACCTCCCTGAGGAACATAACTTGTGAAACAGCTATTTCACACCTGTGTTGTAACAGCTGAAAAATGTAACAGTGCGGTCCAACATACATATACAGTCCATCTTTAAATTACCCTTTCGTTGTTCAGAATGGCTGCTTGGCTTGAGTTGTTAATGCAGGACTCTCCTGATTGGCTTCCCTACCCCAAGCAAGGTGCTGGCTAGTGACCTGCTGGCCCCGGGACTGCACTGTGGTTCCCATGGACTGGCCGTTTCTCCACCCCCTTCCCATTCCCTCTTACTGTGTAATAAACTCATACATTTTTATAAAGCCCTGGCTGTCCTAGAACTCACTCTGTAGACCAGGCTGGCCTCGAACTCAGAAATCCTCCTGCCTCTGCCTCCCAAGTGCTGGGGTAGATTTTCTTGATGGCCTTTTCTCGTGGTGTTCAAATAATATTTGTGTTTAAGGCCACCGTAAAGACCACATGAGCAGCTAAGTTTGGTAACCGCTCAGCTGTGACATGTCCGATACAGTCCTCCGCTTGGATTGCAGCGGGTGGGGGTTCTGCTCTCTGGCTGTAATTCTTGTCCTACTAAATGGCATTTTCTGTAAGGCCAAGTCGGTTCATTAATTTTCATAGGGAGCCATCTGTGGAAATGGTCACATTAAGGGAAGAAAAACGTAAAAGCTATTCCCCGCGTACTTTCAATCCAAATTTGAAAGGGTGATTTACTTCAAAGCGATTGCTTCAACTTCAAAAAACTTCACCCTGAATGTTGTTTGGGCAAGACACTCAATGGCGGGTACTTAACGACAGTCTCTGTGCACTGCAGAAAGCGCTTTATTAGCCGAAGCTTTATCTGTGGCTGGTAGGGTGGGAAAAAGCTAGAGTCTTCGAGATCAGCAGTCTGTTTTGATTTACATACTAGACATCAGTTATTTCAATAATAGACCTGTGCTGAACCAATCAATTAACTCTACTCGGTGTGATAGGTTTTATTGAATTGTCTCGAACATGCTTTTAACTATTATATTTATCAAGCACATTTAGAAAGCCCAGTAACCACAGATTGCATGGCATGTTTTCCCGTTCATGGTAGTCATTTTGATATCGGAAGCCTGTCAGCTACACAGTTGTCCTTGATTAAATATAGCCTCAACAACTGTTATTTAGTAGTGCTTTTCTCGAGGCGTTTACAATCAATGGACGCTATCGACAGAAATTGAAGGTTAACTCTTTCAAACTGATATTGGCCATGCCTGACGCTTGGCTTAATCGATGGCTACGCTATACAAAGTTCAGATATCCCCACCCTGGCACACACCCGCACCCGTGTCCTGTGGATGTGCGCATGCTCTGTCCCCAGACCTGGGTCAGCGATGGTGTTGGTTTTCAGCACCACTATTTTCAGTCCCGATCAACTTGTCTTCATGACATATTTCGAGGAAGGAAGGAAAATGCTGCCTGTATCACAGACAACTCAGAGGCAAGAAAGTGTCTTTTTTTTTTTACAATATATTTTATTTTTAAAATTTCAAGATAGTCAATATGGAACAGTGTAATTGAACCCCGCTCAAGCATTCTATTCTCCCGTACAATCCCAAAGATTTTACTTATGTACCTCCCAGTTGTATAACGACAAAATATATTTTATATACATGTAGCCATATATTGTTAATATAATAATAATAAAAATAAATAATAATAAATAGTGCAGACAGTGCTTATATTTCCTAGTGGCCAGGATCTTGTAACCATTTGGGTCTAATTGCAGATGGAGGCCCTTACTTAAATCGGTTGGAGTTCTGAATGGTCTTTGTTGCTGTTCTCCATCGCCCTTTCCCAACACACCGCCAACATAGTTTATTTGTTGGAGAAGCAGTCATTCATCCTACAGAGTTTCCCATTATCTGAATTCTTCTGTTTCTGTCTCTGAGGTTTTGGAATGCTGGTTGGAGTTGGTATGGGGCAGGAATATATTTTGAAAACATATATCTATATACAGAGGTGTAAAATACATCTGAACCTGTGGCTCCTAATGGCACCCACCTGTGGTGCTGCTTAAGGTCTTTTACTGCCAACTGCAAGCTGACAATGTCTTAGCATTCCTGTGTTTACTGCTAGGTTATCTCTACGGTACCTCTGGGAGGCAGCAGGATGAACTGTGTGCATGCGTGCATACGTGTATGTGTGTGCATGTCTGTGTGTATTTGAGTACATGTGACCAAAACAACTAACATCCTTCCAAAGTGCCCATTGAGATAGTTTATGTGTTTAGAATTCAAGGGTTAGAATTCAATCTAACCCTCTCCTTTGTTTTTCCTACTGATGCTTCTGTTGTTTGACCAAGCCCACTCAGTCAGTCAACAGGTTCTCCAGCACAGGAGTATGGATTTAAAAGAAAAAAGACAGACAACATTGTAGCGTGACCCCAGTCAATTCTTAGACTGAAGGCAAATTTTTATTTTCCAACCCACTTTTAAACCAACTTAATTACATGCAAGTATTTTGGGCAAGCAGTACAATAAGGAACTAACAAAGCAGCAAGCGGGGTCCTGAGAATTACTCCATGACAGTTGTTAAAGGGGCTTGTCATAATGACCGAAATACTTGAACCTGCTTCCTCGTCCAAGCCTAAAATCTTGCCTGAAGCCTAGTTCTTCTGTTCCACCCTAAGACTAAAAATTCTTGCCTCACCTTACTTCTACAGCCTAAAGTTAGCTTCTTGCTGAAACTTACTCCCTTATTACGCCCTGATGTCAGAGTCCTGCCTGAAGCTTTACTTCCAATGTCAGATTCCTGTCTGAGGCCCACTTCTTTGTCCTAGCCATTGTCAGACTGCTGCCAAGGGGTACCCCGAAAGGCTTTCCACAGTTGTCCCAGAGACTAACGGAGTCCCTCAGGTGGTATACTTGACAGGAATCTGCCATCTTCAATTTCTGGTGGAACAGGAGACTTGAGAATCAACTTCTCCCATGGTGACCCAGTGTTTTCCCCAGAGAGGTTTTTTAGGAAAGGGGCTTAAGGACCTGGGTGCAGCAGTAGCCTTGTCTGAAAAGGGTGGAACACATTTTAATTCAAGGTAATAAAAGCCAAAAGGAAAGGCCCTCGTGACCTCAGCGTGTGTCTTTGCTGCAGCATTGAGCTCTCATGGCCTTCCCAGGGAACCCTCCCATCTTGCTCTGCAGCAGTGCACAGGGGCATTCTGATGAGTAAAGTCAGAGCAAGCCGCCCCTCACCAGAATCCCAGATCCATCACAAACCGGAAGAGCCGAGTAGACAGCATCCTCGGAGAATGGAAGGACCGCACATGCTCAGTGCTCTCAAACCAACCTGATGCTTTGGACCGTAGAAAAAGTAAAGCAGGAATCGCAGGAATCAGCTCGAATCATCTGCTTCTCTCTTAGAATGTCTGTTAAGCATGCACTTCGGTTAGACGCCGGTCCTGAATTCCGCACTTCACCTGTGGTTCTTCCCCGGTCTCATTCTTTTCTTCAAAACCGTGCTAGCACTTCCTGGGTGCTAGATACTAAGTTGTCCTTGAGATGGGACAAATCCCGTAACTAGGTCATTTCCAGACTGTTCGCTTTTGTGTCCTGTGAGGAGAGACACCGAGTGCCTGTCCTTGCTGTGAGTTTAGGATATAGGTTCCGAAATTTTTCCTGCTCTTTTCTCATAACTTCCATCTTTGGAGGAGGATGGAGGTGAGCCTGGTTTGATGTCACCTTGCAACATGCAGCTTGGGTGGACTTCAATACCTGACAAGTCACACTTGTACTAATCTCTTTCTTTGACAGACAAGTGTTTAATTACAAATATTTCTCATTAGTTAGACTAGCGGGGTGATAAAATATAATGTAATCTAAACTCTGCATTTCATTTTCACTTGTTAAAAAAAAGCAAGCAAACAAACACTTTTTGTTTAGCAAAAGTATTTGACATATGCCATTACTTGTGAGGCAGAGGCAGGCAGATCTCTGAGTTCACATCCAGCCTGTTCTACATAATGAGTTCAGGTCAGCCAGATCTACAGAGTGAGACCCTCTCTCAAAATAAACAAAAGCCCTACCTTGAGATTTTTAAAATCTGTAACAGTGCCCATGGATACTGTAGTTAATAGAGGATGTAATATTAACCTATATTGTTGACCTGTATTTACTTGATATATAAATGATCTGCTTCCTCATTCTCTGCTTCAAGTTGCTTCATTAGAAACAATACTTTTTTAGATATAGAAACATTTCTGTGCAAAGAATGCCATTTTCTTTATTTAATAGTTGAATCTATTTAATACTGTCTACCATAGTAATCAGAAATTCATGTTGAAGTGAAATTAAATGGAAAGAGTCAAAGGCTCAGAATATTTCTTTAAGCCCCCCCCCCCCGCTACACACACACACACACACACACACACACACACACACACGCACACGCACATGCACACACACACTTGAATTTAACCTTCAGTTAGGATGAGAGCAGCATACTGAAGATTTTCCTAGAGCTAAATCACCCTCTGCTACTGATAACAAATCTTTGTTTTATAGGAGATCATTTGGTTGTTGGTGTTTGGTTGATTGGTTATTGGTTGATTTGCTGGGTAGTTGACTGGTTGGTTGGACAATTGGTTGATTGGGTGATTGGTTGGGTAGTTGATTGGTCGGTTGGATGTTTGGTTGTTGTTAATTGTTTGGTGGTTGATTGGTTGGATGGTTGGTTGGTGGATGATTGATTAGGTAGTTGATTGGTGGTTGGTTGATTGGTTGGATAGTTGATTGGTTATATGATTGGCTGTTGTGGTTTGGTGGTTGATTGGCTGGATGGTTGGTTGAGTAGTTGCTTGGTTGTTGGTAGGTTGGTTGGGTAGTTGATTGGTTGTTGTTTGGTTGGTCAGTGTTGATTGGCTGGGTAGTTGATTGGTTGGTTGTATGATTTGTTGTTGTCAGTTGGTTAGTGGTTGATTGGTTGGCTAGTTGATTGATTGTTGGTTGGTTGTTGGTTGACTGGTTGGTTGTATGACTGGTTGATGGTTGGTTGGTTGACTGGTTTACTGGTGGTTAGTGGTTGGCTGATTGGTTGTTTGTGGCTTTAAAGGATGTCATTTATCAGGCAGTGTTTTAACTTTTTTATGTTGTATATATGATTACTTAACTGAGATAATTCACACATTGTTTTGCCTACAGGTAGGAACATACAAAGACCTTGTAACTCTAAGATCATTGTGTTGACCCTATGTCCCATTGCAGTCTAGAGACTGTCTGCAGTCCCTGACTTCCCAGTGACCAGCAGTCAGACCCATCTCAAGATTGCTGCTAGTTTTTATATTTTGTAATATTCTGGAAGTTCAAAGACACACAGCTACTTTCTGCAGCAGACATGGTCCCATGGGATTCTGGAAGAATTAAGTCCTATAGAAAATACTTCCTGGTATGGTACAGATAGTGTTCAGGTTCCAGAATTTACCTGTTTTTCAGGGAATAAAGTTTTCCTTCCAACCCCACAACTTCCCCCCAAACTCACAACACAGTAAGTGTGCACTGTCACTTTCTCCCACTCTTAACCGGCATCTGTAGCTGTAGGCCCGTGCATTCTGCACACACTGCAGAAAGGTTAACTGCTTCCCTCTAGACCAGACCGTATTCACAGGAGCCTTTCAGGAGCTGCTGGGTAAGAGAGACTAAAGTTGAGTTGTGCTCTTTTGAAGAGCTCTTTTCCTATTTTTATATCAAATACAGTAAAGTATTAAAATTAAACCATTAAAATTTAACTTTTTAAAAGTTTTTATTTTTCCAATTTAAAATCGAAGTTTTACTTTTAAAAAAATGTTTCTAAAACCATCTAAATGGCCTCTGTGGCTCCCATTGTGTTTCCACTGGATAGTGCTGCCCTTGGATGTTGGAAAATGAACCTTCTGTCCCAGACATCATTCCTCCAACATTCTTCAGTCTAAGCCACCTATCCTTGCTGTTACTACTTAGCTGTATGGGACGTGGGGACTGGCCTCAGCTTTCCAGAACCATGCATGTCATGTTGTTGTCCTATCTGGTACCACTCAGAAAGAGGTTGAGATTTCCAACAGGACTGAGACCATGGTTCTTGTGGTAGAGTGTTATGCCCATCCTTGAAGGAATCGCTTGGACATTGGGATGTCTATAAATCACACAGATCTTGACCTGTGAGCATTACAAGGAAATGTGACATATTGGAATGAATGTTATTGATGAAAACCTGTTTGTTTGTTTGTTTGTTTGTTTAAATAAAAAACTGTAACATTTTTACCACTTTAACCAATAACACCATAATATGTATGACTATTGGGATAAAGAAGAAACAGACTTGACTGATTCAATTTTATGACTGTTGGAAATGCAGTTGATATATAACCACACTAAAGCCATGGCATACTGTGCTTACTATACCACAATTTTAGGATGTTCTTAAAAAGCAGGAAGCCAAGATCCTAATGGCAGTTGTGTCCCAAGAACATATAATTTTGAACATATCATCTATATGTGTGCAGTATACCCAAAACTCTTTTAATTAAAAAAAAATGTTTCTTGAAGACATTCTAGATTTGAGTTGGAATACTGAAAGTTCTTCAAGTGACATATTTTAAATTTCAAAGCATCAACGGTAAGATTATACAGTTGGCATAGATATGGTGCCTAAGCAATGAAAGATTTGATCATCTCAGAGCTATTTTCTTAGAAACCACCAATTTTATTCTAATTTTTAGGAAACCAGAATTCAGGCCATGGAAAAGGATTCAAAGAAAATGCACTGTTTCTCTGTCCTCAACACAGCCGCTGGGCGGGTGGTGAGTCACATCTTTGCGGCTGACAGCCTAGCAGACTTTGAGGAGTGGATGGGTGCCTTCCGGCAACATTTCTTTGATCTCAGTAAGTAGATCTTTGGGTTCTCTAGCAATGTATTCATGTGACTTAGGCTGGACAACAGCCATCCAAATATTAAAGAACTTGTAGTGGGGATTTTTCTTTTTTAAATTTCCTGAAAACCACGGCCACATACCACAAACCTTTTCCAGATAATGATCATCTCAAGACTGTAATGCTCAGAGGAGTCTCATTTTTAGTAACCTTCTGCTAACTGTGGATCTGCTGCGATATCATCTTGTGCTCCGTGCAGAGATGAGTTTCAGCCCCATGAATGTCTTGTTTCCATCTCAGTGACACAATCCAGCTCCCTGCATAAAATACTTAAGGATCTCAGGTTTCCTTCTCCATTCATGGGAGCCTTGCTCATGGGTAGATAGATTCTTGGCCTCGGCGATACACTGAACCACCTATGCAGATTATGCGATTTTACTTTGAAAAATGGAGCTGTTGGTAACTGACTGCTTCTGATCCAGCTAAGCCTCCTGTTAGAGTCAGCCAGCGTTTCACATCTACAGAATGCTAGAGACTCATGCCATAGAATCATTTGCAAGCAACGGAGTGATTTATGGACCACTGTAAAGAGGTGGCACCTGATGCTCTCCAGCAGTTCCCAGGTCTGCTCTGATGTGCGTGTGTGTCAGTGGATGTCTGGGAGAAGGTTGGGAAGGAGGCAAGTACAGGCACCAAGTGTGAGGTGGCTCAGTGCTCCATGCCCTGCTTACCGCTCATGAGGTTCCCCAGGAGGTAAATTACTTGACTCTACTCCCAAGATGAGGAAAGGGAGACCCAGAGAGGCCTGTGATTTGTGGCATTTAACTAGTGGGATCCTTCCAGGTGATTTCCTTAAGCACCACCCTGAGGCACGTGGTAAACATCTAAGTTTTTCTCCAGGTTTGCAGCTATCCTGAGCCGCTTTAGCTTAAGTTGCTACACAGGCAGGAGTGACTTCAGAACCAGCCTACGTTCTGTTGTGCTGTTACTCTGAGACTGGGTCTCACTATGTCCTGGGCCCCTGCCTCAGCTTCCTGAGTGCTGACTTGGTAGGCGTGCAGGGGTGGTGATGGTAACAAACACATGTAGCTCAGGCTAGCCCTTGCACTTGAAATCCTCTGGGATTACAAATGGCACTGCTTAGGCCTGGTCCAGACCCTCCTCTCGTGCTGACTGTAGTTAGAATTTTTACTGCTTTCCTGGGCTCTCTGATTCTCAGAGTCTGACTTACAGAAAGACACTTATTTTAAGAAGTGATTCTTGGCAGAAGATGCTTTATATGGGCATAATGACAGAGAAGGTAGCAATTAAAGTACTAGCCCAGAGCATTCTAGTCTGGCTATCAGTAGGAGCAGAGGTGAGCCCACTCTCTAGGTAACTTCTCACGTTGTGTCACTTTGAAGCTAAACACTTTTTTTTTTAACCAAGTTGTACCAACCTGGCATCTTTAAAGTACAACTTCTCTTACATTTTATACTTTGTATGTCAATGAAGCAAAGCTGGAAGTGTTTATACTACCTAAAACATTGCATTGTAATGTAGTATTCTAATTTTCTTAAGTTTTTTGTCATTATTTAATTAACAGTATGTGCCTCTCTTTGTGTCTATGTGTGTCTCTATCTGTGTATGCATATGGGTATATGTGTATGTGTGTCTGTCTGATCTGTATGTATGTATATGTGTGTGTATCTGTATATGTCTGTCTGTCTGTCTGTCTGTGCGTATGGGTATATATGTAGTATGTCTATCTGATCTGTATGTATGTGTGTCTGTGTATGTGTCTGTCCATCTGTCTGTGTGTATGGGTATATGTGTAAGTGTGTCTGTCTGTCTGGTGTGTATGTGTGCGTGCGTGTGTAGGCATGTGTAGGGTACAGTCCATGTGTGCAGGTCAGAGCACAGCCTGTGAGAGTCAGCCCTCTTCTTACCCCGTGTGGGTTGAGCCTTGAGCCCCTTGCCAGTGCGCCATCTCATTCTAATTTTCTTAGTGACAAGCATGCCTTCCTTCTCTTGGGTGAAGTATGGTGTATAGAGCAAAGTAGAAGGAGATATCAAGAACGGAATAACATCAGAATAATTTAATATCTGGGTCAAATTTCAGTTCCTTGGCCCAGTGTAAGAATGGAAGACTAGGAGAGTAAATTCATCAGAGTTCATGAGGAAGTGTTAATAAACATGGGTATGCTTAGCTAGAATAGCCGTGGTCTGGAGGCTAGAGGCAAAGGGGATGGCTGTCTGAGTATTTGAGAGCTTATAAAGGCGCTGTGACTCCTGATCTATATCACAGTCAGTGGCTAGGAATGGTAGAGCAAAGAGAGAATGTTTAAACTACAGACACTCAGTTATGTGACAGCTTAGCATAACGGAGCATTGCGATGGGGAACACAGACAACAAATATTGTGGTGGAGGTGGTAAGATGACAGACAGCAGGTAGCAACACTCGCAAGCCTGAAAACCTTAGTTCCGTTCTGAGGGGACCTGTGGAGGAAAGAGAACCAACTTTTGCAGGCTGTCCTCCTGATCCCCACAGTAGTGCCAGAGCATACATGTGATTACACACACACACATATACACAGACTTGTGCACACACACACACACACACACACACACACACACTGCATGTCTAATAAAGTAGCAGCATTGTGGGAAACATCTTGAATAGAGACCAGGTTGTGTGAACACAGTATATCCTACCTGATATTAACCTTGCGTTAGCATGTCAACTATCATGTATTTCTGTGTAAACAGACTTAGTCACTGCAGAATACTTTTGTTGTAAAATCACCTCTGACATCAGGAACACATGGACAATACAGGGTTTATGTTCCCAACCTGAGCATGGTTAATATTCTGTTTCTAGTGCAGCCACAAACCACTTAATAAGATTCCCCTATGCAGAAATCATCATCTCTTCACTGCAGGGCCCATCCTGGAACCTGAAAGAGAAGTTCTGATCCATTTAGAATGAGTCATTATTTTTCATTAAATGCTATGTTTCCCCCATTGCAACAAAGAATGCAAAAAGGGGGGGGGCTTTTACATATTTATCTAAAATAAAAAAGGGAAAGGGGTAAGATGCCAGGCTCCAGCTTCCAGATTCAGACCCTAGGGAGGAACCCTTGCAGCTGTGTCCTGGGGGGTTATTTCCTGTTGGTTTGCTTTGTACTAATCAGCATCATAATAAAACACCCTGAAAGGCTTTTGATGTGTCTTAACTAGTTATGGTAATGGATTCAAAACGCAGGCATTTGTCACTATGTGCCATGACAACAAAATGAATATGTAATAAAACCCAAAACGTCTTAAAATGTTTAAGCCTCGGAAAACCGCCATGTTGAACAGATTGAATATGCACATTCAGACCCCTGGAAGAAAGGGAAAGAAGTGTTAACCTTGGAAGGTGCCTGGTGTGTCGTCCCACTTTTCCGTGGGTGCGTGTGATTTCTATGACGTCATTGGATAGAGATGTGGTGTGCAGGGACGCATCTCAGCAAATACCAATTGTTTCAGCCATAGAGGAAAAGTCAAGTCCCCATATCTTAAGGTTTAAATAGTGACACAGTGGAAACTGTTAAACAGTTCTCATTCCTTAATTGGAAATTGAATTCAAATTAAAGATACGTCTGAGGACGTGAATTGTGTATTTCTTCCTCCGTCTAACAGCTGGATTTTGTCTTTCAAACATCTGGAATAGTGGATTTCTCTATCTACAGTGGAGAAGAGAAGCCGCCTATACTGTCTTTCAATGTGAATATGACATTTAATGTGATTGTTGATGGCTGTGTGGTACTGTACTGGCTGACCCTGGGATCTCAGTATTTACCCAGAACTGTTTTTTGTTTGTTTGGTTGGTTGGTTGGTTGGTTTTTAAATAAATCACTCATGCAGAATCAGTTTTGGAAACCGGATTGCACTGGGTTTTTATGCAAGCTTCTTGAAAGCTAGGCTTTATTGATAAACTGTTATTTTCTAACACACACATGTACACATGCACAAAGTACTAATATTGGTAGAAAAATGAAATACGTAGCTTCCCATTTATCTTTCAAACTAGCCTGCTCTTTCCTTTCTCTCTCAGGCCAATGGAAGCATTGCTGTGAAGAACTTATGAGAATTGAGATTATGTCACCACGGAAACCACCTTTGTTCCTGGCAAAGGAGGCGACCACGGTGTATTACGATATGAGTAAGTGGGTGGGGCTTGCCTCTTTCGAGCCACAGAGTGATGGAAAAGCAACCTTGTCCACACCCCAGCCTCTTATTCTGTTGACATTAAAATGCTAAGCTTCTCAGGGCACAGTCAAATTGAATAAAAATAATTAAAAAGAAAAAGACTATGATTATAGACTGAGGAGCTCATGTTTATTAGATGAATTAATACAAAATTAATGAGTGCTTATTTTTCATAGTTCGGATGCTCATGATCAAACAAAAAACTCCAGGCTTGAAAGACTAAAGTCCTTAGCTGATGGGTTTCAGAAAATTTGAACATACAGACAGACTCTACGATGTCATCGTGTTTAGTTACTGTTTTCTCTGTTTTTCCCAGTGGGTTTTGCTTTTGTTGTTTGTTTGTATGACAAATAGGAATATATCAAGGAATGTGAAGCATCCACCTCTGGTCAAAAATAACTAGTTCAGTCTAATTCAAAAATCGGTCTTTCTCGAGTTTCTGTTTCACTTTCCCACACCTTGAAAGGTGTTAATCCTGTGGGGTGGCCTCCCAGATGGTGTTTCAAAACATCTGGACAGTATCTGCCTGTACACGTGCAAGGATGTGTGTGCGCGAGTGTATAAACATACGCATTTACAAGCTTAGATTCCAAGTGGTGCCTTTAAAACATCAGGCAGAGATTCAAATCAGTAGACATTTATCTCAGAGTTCTTATTTTTCCCAAGGGAAATTTTACCCAGCATCCTGATCACCAAAGTTAGTGTGAGGGTTTAGGACTCCTGCCCTGGGCATTGGTTTTAGAGGATTTTGTCTGTTTGCTTTCCCTTTGTCTTTTACCCACAGCAGAGACTTCAAGGGTCTGTAGGGAAACCTGCTGACTCCTTACCACCCATCCCCTTTTCCATAGGGAGCTTTCTAGGAGGCAAAACAAGGGTTTGAGTGTAGGAAAAGTTACTGTATAATAAATAGTTAAGAAGTGCTAGGATGTGTCCGCCAGTGCTGTGTATATGTGAATGCTATGCATTTTCTATGTGTTTGTTGTATAGATGATGTCTAAGTATGGTATATGAGAGCCTTGCTTGGGGGCCCTCTTGGTAGACATACTTTCATAAATCAATGGGTTTTTTTTGGTTTTTTGTTTTGGTTTTTTTTTTTTTTTTTTGGTTTGGTTTGGTTTTTTGAGACAGAGTTTCTCTGTGTAGCCCTGGCTGTCCTGGAACTCACTTTGTAGACCAGGCTGGCCTTGAACTCAGAAATCCGCCTGCCTCTGCTTCCCGAGTGCTGGGATTAAAGGTGTGCGCCACCACGCCCGGCTAAATCGATGTTTTTATTACGCATCTTGTTCCCAAGTTTTTAATGGTCATTATAGGTAGAATATTGATTTGGAAAAGTAAGAGCTTATTTGGATAAAGTACATATGACCGTTTGATTTTTTTTTCCCTTAAAGTTTCTTCTTATAATTACTACAGGCATCGATTCACCCGTGAAACTGGAAAGTGTAACAGACATAATACAAAAGAAAATCGGAGAGACCAACGGACAGTACCTCATTGGTCGGGAGGACCAATCCGCGGCACCCCCGTGGGCTGCAGTCTTTGATGGGAATCACGAAATGGTCATTGAGAAGAAAGTGTTGTCCCCAACAACAGGCGAACCTGCTCCAGCCCCGGATGGAAAAAGAAAAAAGAGGCGAGCCCCGCTCCCTCCTACCGATCAGCCGCCCTTCAGCATAAAGACCCAGGGTAGTGCAGATCAGTCCAAGGACAGTGCGACCCAGGCTGGTGTCTCTGGAGCCTCTCCTTCACCCTCGAATCCCAGACTGTCTCTGCCTACGCATCACCTCCAGAAACCTGTGGCTGCCCCTCGAAAACTTCTCCCTGCCAGGAAGAACAGTTCAGTGGACATTGGGCACACGGACACTAAAACCAGCCTTGATGCGAAGCCAGTGCCAGTTCCAAGGCAGAAATCCATCAGAGACATTCTGGACCCACGATCTTGGCTCCAAGCACAAGTATAGGAAGCCCGGACTGTGTAAATCCAGCTGATCCTAGGCATTGGCTTATAGGCTCATAGGCTCTGGTCATAGGCATTCTATGTGTAATGTTAAGTAATTGTATAGGTAAAGACCAGAGCAGTTTCCAGAAGCCATTAATGAGCTGTTAGGTACAGAAAAGCACCTTTAAATAGAGGATTAGATTTCTCCTTTCCTCCTCCTTTCCAGAACAGAAATGACTCCTCCCCTCCCCCCCCCCCCCCCCCCCCCCCCCCGAACAAAAGAGGCAATTTCTAGATAGTAGCCTACTTTTTGGAAGGGTTAATTTATTCCTAATTTAGTAGTAGGAAGTGAACAGATAGTAGGCAGAAGAAAGCATTGATTTTTTTATTTTTATTTTTTGAGAGTGAGTTTAGAAACGTAGAATGTGTTCAATACAAGCCGTATTCTCATTGTGAGAATTGTAATACTTAATGGAATATTTCAGAGGTTTTGTTTAAACCACAAATTACAGAATTCACCTAAGAAAATGTTTCCCCTCCGCTTCCTGGAATTTGCATCTAAGGGTCCTCTGACTTCTCCTGTGTTGTTTAACTCGACCATCTATAGTGTTGACCTTTTCAATTCCTGGGATAAATTCTTCGAATATTAAACTCTTTGTCTTTAAAAGGAATTTGTAATCTGGTATTCAAAGTCATTTCCTTGATGAGCCCTGAAATCCTGTCAGTCAGCGAGGCACATGCTTCTTGGTGAATGAAGTGGCTATGAAATGTCCCCCCATCGCCGGGCTTGCTATATGATGTTAATCTCCATCGTGGCCTCTGGAGTTCGGGGAGACAAGTAGCTGATTAATGCCTTTAAATTTTTACTTAATACTTATTTTAAAAGCAGATGGCGGATTCAAAATTTATCAGGAAGGTTTGACCACAGTAATTTTCAGAATTAATCCTTTTTCAATTTTTTAATTAGATTTTCTTGTTTTTTTCTTTTTTTTTTTTTTGAGTAAGGGCTGATGTCGGTTATTGATATTTCCCGTTAAAAGTCATATTCATTCAATAATCACATTGGCGTCATTTCCATAGGAGGTAATTTCCATAGCAACTAATCACACTGACCCAAACAGGATTATAAATTGAATAGCAGGGATAACTAGCAAGAGAATGAATATCTTAAGTGGACAAAAAGAAAAACCCACTTTTTATAATAACCCCTTTTGTAAACAAGAGCAGCGGAACGGAACGGTTTTAAAATGTCATCAGAATTTCCAAGCAAAACTTCCCAGAGGGTATTAAAACAGTCCTGAACAGACCAGGACCTCCCAAGCCCTAACGGGCACCACAAACCATCACAATGAAGGAAGGAAGCTCCAGACTGATGAGCTCTGTCCATCTGGATGGGAACTACATCCGTGTAAAACAGCCAATAAAGGAATTGATGGGACCAACCCGTTCATTGCTTTTAGATAGCAGAGGGGGACCGTTTGTCGTTTTGTCTTGTTTTTGTTTTTCATTTCTGCACAGTGCCGTTCTAACTGACAGGTAATAAGTACACTATTGCTTGCCCAGGACCCCCAATAAAAAAAGGGGAACCCGGGAGCAGTGACAAATGGCCCTCTCTGAAGGTAGAAGACAGAAGCTATGTGGAGACTCCTACACCCATGGAAACTTGAAGAATAGGTGGGCTTGGTTTTGTTTTTGTTTTAATCTAACAGGGTCTCAAAAGTTTTGGTGGTAATTGCCATTTCTTTCTTTCTTTCTTTCTTTCTTTCTTTCTTTCTTTCTTTCTTTCTTTCTTTCTTTCTTTCTTTCTTTTTAAATGCTTACTTTATGTATTTAAATACACTGTGGCTGTCTTCAGACACACACCAGAAGAGGACATTAGATCCCATTACAGATGGTTGTGACCCACCATGTGGTTTCTGGGAACTGAACTCAGCACCTCTGGAAGAGCAGTCAGTGCTCTTAACAACTGAGCCATCTCTCCAGCCCCAGTAAAGATATATATATATATCTTTATATATATATATGTGTGTGTGTGTGTGTGTGTGTGTGTGTGTGTGTATATATATATTTTTTTTTTGCTTGAAAATGCCTCTGTTAGCCCTCACCAATATCTTCAACAATGCCCATGAACTTTTGATACAACCTCTTTTTTTTTTTTTTTAATTAGAAGATGCTGCTGGCAAAGTTGCTTCTGATCCCTGGCACCCAAGTGCCCCCGCCCATCCCCCCTGTGCCTCTCACATACTGTGTTCCTTCCTCTATTGCAGGCCGCGACCTTCTGATTTCTTGTACAAGTTGCAGCTGGAAGAATTAGGGTGTGTGTGTGTGTGTGTGTGTGTGTGTGTGTGTGTGTGTGTGTGTGTTCCTGGAGACACTCCAGAGGAGTTGTGTTTTCAGAGGGCAGCTTTGCACCAGGTCTGAAACCAGCCTCCTTCCCAGAGCCTCATGGTGGGTGAAGCTCTGTCCCACCCCCACCAGATCCTGGAGGTCCCGCTCTGTACCACTCTGCTCATCAAATGCTAGGCCACGCCCACCCCACCCAACAAAAAGTTAAGACAGGCTTGTCCTCTCTCTTTCCCCTTCTAACCCTCTCCACCTTCCTTCCCTCTCTTCTCTCGTTCCTTCACAACTTAAAAATATCCGGAGATACTGACTTAAAAGCTTCCAAGGAATTTTTAAGTTTTCCCTCATTTGCTGAACTAGAACGCAGAGCGGAGGGATACGTGATAGGAAAGGTGCGGCAGCTTTGTGTGAGCAGGTCATCCTCCAATGTCCTTCCGATTCATTTCTTTGCTATCAGATCTTGATAACATTAAAATTGGAGAAGCTTAATAGAAAAAAAATCCCAGATATTTCATATTACGGCGCTTTTGATGACGAAGAGATAACGTCTCTGGCAGTTGCACCTACACCTCCAGGTCTGTGCTATAAATTACAAACAGCAATTTCCTTATTTTGACATCTTTCGAAGAGAAAGAACACTCTTTTAAAATGTAAATACACACCTCTCAAGCTAAAATCCATCCGAAACACCAAGCATGGCCCGCGCTTGCCGATTTCACAGATTCTTAACTGTCGGCACTGTTCCACGCACAACTTTCAAACAGATATGGCTGTGTGTGGAAAACCATACATTCCTTATCAATATTTGTCTCTGCCTTTTAGGAGAAAATGTCCCTCACTTAGCACTGTTCATTAAAAATCAATAGGAACAGTCTCGGCTTAGAGACCACCGGTGTAAGGTAGGTAGGCGATGCTGGCAAGTCTTCCCGTTAGATACCTCGGCCACCTGCTGTGAAGTTAATTAATTCAGTTCAAATTGAAATTATAGGGGCATTTGGTGTAGTTTGTGTTCAGTGCCATTTAAATGCAATCGCCGTGCAACTCAGCAGGGGCAGCCATGTTAGAGATGCTGCAGACGACTGGAGCAAGGGGGAAGGAAGAGGCTTCTTGCAGTGAATTGTATCTCCTGGCCAGAACTTTCCGGAACTCATTGGTACGTTCAAGAGTGCGTTGGTGGATAGCAGTTAAGGTGCAATTAATGACCATTTACATTCTGGCAGTTGTCTTCTCTGCCCTGTTCGCTTTCAACAGCATTTCTATCTAGATGGGTGGGGGTGGTGCTTCCCTTTAGTGTCAGTCAGTATGGGGGAGGCAGAGGCAGGCAGATCTCTGAGTTCATGGCCAGCCTGCTCTATGGAGTGAGTTCTAGGACAGCTACACCAATAAACCATGTCTTGAAAAGCCAAAAAAAAAATCTATTTTTAAAATTTTTATCGAGAGACTCTGTCTGTGTGTGTGTGTGTGTGTGTGTGTGTGTGTGTGCGCGCGCGGACGCTCTCACACACACACACACACACACACACACACACACACACACACATACATACGCGCACGTGCATGCCTATGTATACACACCCATGCAAGCCTGTGTGCCCATGGATGCCAGAAGAGGTCCTTGGACCTCGTGGGACTGAATCACAGGTGAGCCTCTCTCAGTATCCATGTGAAAGAATTCCTCTGCAGGAGCAGCAGGTGCTCTTAACCACTGTACCATCTGTCCAGCCTGAGATATCTGTTAACTGCTTTATTGCTAATAATAGCTCCATGAACACTGTTGTTATAGATTGTATACTTTCCCAGTTAACCACGGAGGAAAATACCACTTTTGAGGTTTTTTTTAAAAGGACTTTTATTTTTATTTTTAAATGTTACTTATTTGTTTATGTATAAGGTGTATATGCCACAGCCCACATAGGAAGTCCGGTGACAGCCTAGTTTACAGAGTGAGTTCCAGGACAGCCAAAGCTTCACAGAGAAACCCTGTCTGGGGGGGAGGAACAAAAAAAACAAAAACGAAGTCAGGTGACAACCTGTAGAAGTCAGTTCTCTCTCTCCTTTTATCAAGTGGGTCCTTCAAATTGAACTCAAGTCTTTGAGTTTAATAAGCAAGCACCTTTATCCACTGAGCCATCTAGCCAGCCCCCACCTTTGACTTTTTTTTAAATGGCCGAATTTCACTTGAAAATAGATTGTATTATTTTCTAATATGTCGATGTAATTAGCAGTGTTTCTTTAACCATGTGTGTGGATCAAATGTCAAAAATATTAATTCTATCGGACTTTTTTTTATGTGTGGTCAAAGGTACTTGAGGGGAGTCACATGATTGTCACAGCTTGGGTAGTAATTAAAGGGCTTGGTTTGTGGAGACATTTTCTAGCATGTTCCGTGGGGTCCTCTTGCTGGGCTGATCTGGTAGGGATAGATGGACAGTTAGCTTCAGAGGGAAAAAATCACCGACGGACACTAGGAAACTTAACGTCCAGGGACCTTGGGATCCTCTGTGGTTGAGCATTTGCATGGAATCCTAGTCAGAGTCTACGTACCCCAAAAGTCTCTGAGGTTACCCTGATTTCAGGTTATCAACCCAGGCTTGGCCCTGCCTGTGACTCACTGGCCACAAAGACATACATGAATTCTCCTCCCTCATAGTTAATTTAATCTCATAGAGCATGTCAGGGAGAGAGGAAGAGAAGTGGGCACTCCTCCCTTGAGTCCCTCATTTCCTGATTTTTATTTCTAAGGGTGTTGTAGAATCAGAAGTATTTTAAAAGAACTTTTTCCGTTTCTCTTGTGAGCTAAGATAACCAGTCAGTGGGTGTGGATGAAGTAAAATACCTCAAAGTTGAGTGAATTAAGAAAAAAAAATTGTGGGCTGGTGAGATGGCTCAGCGGGGTAAGAGCACCTGACCGAAGGTGATGAGTTCAAATCCCAGCAACCACATGGTGGCTCACAACCATCTGTAATGAGATCTGACGCCCTCCTCTGGTGCGTCTGAAGTCAGCTACAGCGTACTTATGAATAATAATAATAAACGAATCCTTGGACCAAAGAGACCAACTGGAGCGAGCGGGGCTGGCCGGAGCGAGCGGAGCCGAATGGAGAGAGCAACGCCAGCCAGAGCGAGTGGGGCTGAACGGGGGCGGCCAGAGTGAGCGGAGCCGGCCGGAGGAGCAGGGTCGAGCGGAGCGAGCCAGGTTGACCAGAACAAGGGAAAAAAAATTGTTAGAGAAATGTTGAAAAGCATTTTTTTTCTTCTTCTGTGAGGGTAGGAGAAGTTGCTGATCCTGGTATGCTTAAGGATAAAGCAAGATCATGCAGACAATTGTGTTTTCAAAGGGTATCAATTTGCTTTTGGGAAACATGGTCATCTACCTGGACTACTAAAGAAGTGGCCAGTTGAAAAGACAGAGACTATCTTTAATTATGTCAGGCCACAAACATGTTTCAGAACACCAAAACATATTCCTTTAAATGTGGAAGACTTGTGTTTTCATATAAAAACATCTCCAGGAGAGAAAACAAACAGGGTTTGGGACAAAGAGGACTAAAAAGCTGGCTCAGTGGGCACGAGGACATGAGTTCAAATCCTTGGGACTCACATAAACTGCTGGACATAGGCAGCCATGGGTGCCTGTCACCCCCACATTTGGGACCAGAGACAAGCAGATTCCAAGAACTCACTGGCCCAAACCCTAAACTTTTGACTCAGTAGAGATCCTGCCTCAAAGGAGTAGAGCAGGAAGCAGTAGGTGACAGGACACCGTGCTCTGACCTCCCAGTGAATAGCTGTCACACACATACACACACACACACATATGAGAGGGAGGGGGAGGGGCAGAGGAAGAGAGAGAGAGGTCAGTGTTTGTGAATGGATGCCTTTTGTAGAGCTTGGTTATCTGAATAAAAACACATTTTTTTTTAAACTTAGCCTAGGAAGTTTACCATTTTTCCTTGAAAGAAGAAAAAGTCTTGAGAATGATCAGTCTAAACTCAAGTGTTAAAAACCAACAGATTGTGTGTTCTTACCTGTAGATAATAACCCTAGGATCAGACAGTTATATTCTGTGATTGATTTTATGTCCCTCAGTCATTATTAGTTTTTTAACCATGAATATGGGTGTATGTGTCTGTGATGGTTTGTATATGCTCAGGTCATGGAGTAGCACTATTAGAAGGTATGGCCCTGTTGGAGTAGGTGTGGCCTTGTTGGAGTAGGTATATCACTGTGGGTGTGGGCCTTAAGACCCTCATCCTAGCTTCCTGGAAGTGAGTTTTCTGCTAGCAACCTTCAGATGAAGATGTAGAACTCTCAGCTCCTCCTGCACCATGCCTGCCTGGATGCTGCCATGCTCCCACCTTGATGATAATGGACTAAACCTCTGAACCTGTAAGCCAGCCCCAATTAAATGTTGTCCTTGAGTCATGGTGTCTGTTCACAACAGGAAAACCCTAACTAAGACAGTGTCTGAGCACATTAATGAGTGAATATACTGAAGGCCAGAAGAGGCCGCGGGATCTCCTGGGAATGGAGTCACAGGTGGTTGAGAGCTACTGTGTGGTTGCTGGAAGCTGAACTCACAGTCATGTCCTCTGCAGGGGCAGTACGTGCTCTTAGCTTCCCAAGCTCTCTCCTTCATCAGCATATTCTTGCAAATTAGGAAAGGACTCTTGATACTTTGAATAGGAGTTGCCCAGTCTGATCTCATTGCGGGCATCCTTCAATCCTGTGAATGGATCCAACAGGTTCTCAATAACTTAGCCATTCAGTTTTCCTCTCTGACTTCTTCAGTTTCATCTGTTGGTTTCTATTCAAAGTAATGAAGGGCCACGTCACTCTATAGGGTTTGGTTTAAACACCACTTCTTCCTATCCATCCTCCCAAATGCTCCCGAAGAAAGTGGTTCTCCTGTTCACAAATGCTAGGTGATGTTTTCGGGAGCCTTGTGGTCAAGTCAGTTCTACCCAAATCCTCCCTGTGACAGCACTGGGTAGAGCTTCCTGGATTTTTGAGTCCAGGCTTTAGATGGCCACGTTACTGTGAGAAGGAGTTTAGGGGTGTGTCCAGTGGGCTTGCTCAGGATGTTTGCATTGCTGCTGTGCATGCTGTGGGTGTTGGGGGAGTGGGAGAGAAGCAACTCATGACGACTGGTGGTGTTCAAATCCTGCCACGGTTGCAGCTGTCCTATACCTCAAGGGGGTCCTCTGTAAAGGTGAGGGAGGCTGTCCACCACCCCATGGGGGTAAAGCACAATAATGCAGATGAACCTCGCCTGTTCAGCTGTTTTGGTAACTAGCAGAGGCTCACTTGCTGGGCCCTGTCCCATCAAACTGGATGCTGTGGGTTTTCCAGATCAGAGAGAGACGTCGGCAGCCATTCCTGGTCTCCTACCAACTAGGAAGCTGAGAAAGTAAGCAAGCAAGCTTGTCTGAGGCCCAGTGGCTTAGTGATAAACAGGAACTAGAGTCTGGGTGCCTCTGGTCATACATGGGTGGCTCTTTCTACCCAGTCTGCTGTGAGAGTGGTGATGCCAGCTTTTCCTATAGCTTGACTTACTTTCTAGAACCAACATCCAAGATTCTTCTTGTAGTCCAACACGCCGTACCTTCCTCCCGCCATGTGGGTCCTGTGGATTAGACTGAGGTCATCAGATTTGGTGGCAAGTGTTTTTGCTCTCTGAGTGGTCTCACCAGTCCTGGGACAGCCATCTTTCTTTCTTCTGTTTGTTTGTTTGTTTGTTTTTTTAACCAACAAGTGAAGCATTAAGTTGTACCCATATCAGATACCTCAGCAGGACTGCAGTGATTACTCTGTAGGGAAGGCCCGAAGGCTTGTAAAAGGTAACCCACAGGAAGGAGCAGATTGAAGAGAGCAAAGGGTGGAGACCTAGGGAAGACCTCAGATATACACCCCCCTCTCTCTTTCTCTCCATCCCTCCCTATTCACCCCCCCACCCCCATGCCAAAGTCTTTCTAAAGTAGTCTATTATGAGAAAGCAAGCTAAGCCCACACTTCATTGGGGAGAAGTAGAAGTCATGGACTATCCTTCAACTACGCTGGGCCATCACACACAGAGAGCAGCAGCCCAAGAATGAACATTCTATAAAAACCATAAAGATAGAATTTCCTCCTTTAGACCGATTCCAGCCCAAAGCAGCCACTCAGGAGCCATAGGGTGTTGGAGCAGATGTGTCGCAAGTCTTACCAACATTAATGGAATGGCTTTAAGTTTTCCACCATGGATTTTCTGGAATTAACTCAGCACTACACTCTTGTTAGCTGCCTGGGTATCTGGAGATGGAGGTCAATCTCTACCCCTCATGGAACTGATTAATCACGGAGTTCAGTTTCAGTATCAGAAAAAAAAATCCCCTTTTATGATCAATAACTGGCAGTAAAATCATGATTTTTACGATGTGCTTTTGCCCCACCCCCACCCCCACCCCAGAGCTGTGTTCCCAAATAAAATCTTACTTAGACCTTTACTAAGATTAGCATCAGAGGAGGAAGTGAGCAAGGAGTATGTGTCTGTCCACCATGACGCGTCACCCACCTTACTCTCCTACCTTCGGGCCTTTTACATCTCCCGGAATAGCTTGAGGATCACTGACTGGTTTGGTGTCACTAGATAAGTCTCACAGAAAGTTTTTCACTACTTGTTCAGTATAGATACTGGTGGGTTTTACAGTGACTAACTCCACCCTTCAGGTTTCAGAGAACCTTCTAGAACCCCATATCTTGACAACTTAGTATTGACCTATTGAGTGGAAACCTTAAACAATGTTTGGTTCAATAAAACACATTGTACATACTCAGGAAAAACAGATTTTTCTTTTGAAAATGTTTGGGTTTTTGGTTTGTTTGTTTGTTTGTTTTTGTTTTTTTATTGAAGCAGAATCTTATGTAGCCCAAGCTAGCCTGAGATTTACTATCTTGTTACCTCACCCTCACAAGTATTATAAAGACAGGCACCACCACACTGGAAAGTATAGCCTTTTCCCCAAGGACAAGCTAGCTGGAAACCGCGGTTATGATTCCATGGAAAAGAGCTGTAGAAGAGTGAGGACCTGCGTCGGGATCCCTAGCCCATGTCAAAGCTGGATGTGGCCAAATAGATCTGTAGCCTTGGCAGTAGGATTGCTGCAGCTTGCTTAACCACCAGCCTAGCCCTTCTGTCTTCCACGTGCGTGCTCCTGAATGCATGTGGATGCATGTATGTATACTGCGTGCGCACATGTGCACACATGCATGCATGCACATACACAAAGAATAATTAAAAATAAAAATGTAAAGCTATTTCACTTCAGTGTATCTGTGAGTGCAAGTGCAGGCAGAGGCCAGAAGGGGGCGTCCAATTCCCAGGAACTGGAGTTATAGTGAGCCACCATGATGGTGCTGGGAATTAAACTTGGATCCTCTGAAAGAGCTTGTGTTTTGTGTTGCTTTTAGTTATGTAGGGCTTACAAGGGAAGGCACCAGAATCTCAAGTGTTAGAAGTAGCCCATGGTTTCATTCCCCACTTAAGTCAGTCCCAGTGACACGTGGGACTGCAAGCCATGGCTGTGGCTGGAGCGATTCCTTCAGCCGCATTTCCCCTCCCTGCTTCTCAGGGGAAGACAGAGTCGCTCTTTCTTGCCCTCCACATCCACTCTTTCCAACGATCAAGAGTTTCCTTTGCCAGTCTCAATGCTGATTCTCCGATTCTCCGTCTTACCCACCCATAAGAGAGAGCAAGCAGGAGCTGCAGATGCGCAGTTACTATAACGACCGTTACCTGGGTTATGGAAAAAGGAGCCTGTCTTTCAACTCCTCGCTGTTCAACCGGCCACGTTCAGTAAAATCTTGAAATGGATTGTAGAAAATTCACAAGTGGAAAATGATAAAAGATTAGAGTTTGTGTGTTAAGAGCAGGAGAAAGAGGGGGCGGGGGTGGGGGAGAGGTAAGGGGCGGGTCCAGAAGGGTGACTGACAGCCCTGAGCTTTCTCATGCTCAGCACATCTTAGAAGCATACAGTATGCGTCAATCATTCTCTACCAGCTGGCCGTCAGCTGGTCAGCTTAAGCCTGTTAAGACCTGGATCATATTAAATCATACCAAAAAGGCCATACCCAGCATGTAATCAACTCTGTAAAAATCCCAAGAAAGCAATGCTCAATAAATGATTTCTACTTTGGCTATGATTAGTGCCCCAACCTCAGTCATTGTCACATGCACAAGACAGCAGATAAACTGTGTAGGAAACTTACGACTTAAGGTTGGTGGGGAGTTAGCGGCCATGTGTAATGGTACCATCCATTCAGATACTCTGTTATCCGGGCATCTTCCTAGTAGAACCAAACCAAAGGCTTCTGTGTGAAGCATTCTCCACCAGCTGGCCATCAGCTGCTCAACTAAAGCCCGTTAAGACCCAGATCATATAAAGTGGTATCAGAAAGGCCAGCTTGGAAGTGAGTCTCGGTATCTTTGACAATGTCTTTGAAACATGTTTTTCTATTGAAAGGTAAGGCGAAAGTCGCTGGTACCCAGAGCTGACATGAGAAACGTGTCAGATGGATAGGGAAGTGTAGACAGTGAGGGAGATTTTAACAGGATTTTGTGGGAGCAGTGGAGGGGTGACTGCCTATCATCTAACCATTGGCTACCCGTTAAGTCAGAGATGTTTCTACCGGAGAGTGCTGATGTTTATTTTTTTATGATTCGTGTGTCTGTATGCACTGTGTGCCTAAGTGCGTGCGTGCATGCAGTGCTCATGGGGACCAGAAGAGGGCGTCAGTTCATCTCCTGAGTGCTGGGAACTGAATTTGGGACTTCTGTAAGAGCAGTAAATGCTTTTAATTGCTGAGCAAGTCATCTCTTCAGCCCCTGGAGTGGTAAACTTCCTAAAGTAGCATTAGCCAAAAGAACATCTCTAGAAAGCAAGACTTTTTCTGTGCAGTTTGTTTTGCACTCCTAACTCGGCTCTTATTTGAGATCATTGTAAAATAATTATAAAGTCTGAACAGAATGTTAGCATTTTGTTACACTTGGTTATTGAGGGGTCTTTCCATGGAGAAAATTTAAGTCCTTAATCATAGTCCTTAAGAGCTCCTCGGGCAAACAATGGACCTCAAAAGTAATCCAATTTCTCTCTTGGGCAGAAGCCACACCCTAACCCAGGATTAAGCAGCCTCCGACTGGAATGTTCTTTGCTCTGGTTTTATGTGTGGTGTGTATGTGCATATGTTCATGTGTGTCCACATGTGTGTGCATGAGTGTGGCCAGAGATTGAGGTCAGGGGTCCTCCCCAGTGGCTCTTCACCTTACTCTTTGAAAAGCATGCCCTTTCATGGAACCGGGAACTCACCAATTCAGGTAGCTTGGCTGACCAGCAGGCTTCGGGGCTTCTCCCATCTGCACCAGGAAGCACTAGGCTAGGATTACAGGTGTGGACAGTCACATGCAGCTTCTATGTGTCTTCCAAGATTCAAACTCTGGTCCTCATGCTTCAGTGACAGGGAGTTTACTGACTGAGCCAGCTTTGGTTTATTCTAAGATTACATTTTTAATAGAAATTTCAGCCCTGTTTCTGGTAAATTTCAGTTCTAAGAGGTTTTCTTACCCCATCTAGAATTTACTTTATTGAAACCAGCAACACTTCCTATAGACAGCTCTTGTCTCTCTTGACTGGCTGGCTTTCTGGGCTCCTCTTCATCTTTGTGAGTCTATAAGGCAATGCTTTAAAACTAGTAGTTGTCTTAGGGTTACTATCGCTGCAATGGAACACCATGACCAAAGCAACTGGGGGGGGGGGGTTATTCACTCACAGTTCCATCAAAAGCAGTGAAGGCAGGAACCTGGAGGCAGGAGCTGGTGCAGAGGCCACGGAGGGGTGCTGCTTGCTGGCTTGCTCCTCATGGCTTGCTCAGCCTGCTTTCTTATAGAACTCAGGATCACCAGCCTAGGGATGGCACCACCCACAATGGGCTGGGCTCTCCCAAAGGGAACACTAATTGAGCAAATGCACTACAGGCTTGCCTCGAGCCCAAACGTTGAGGCTCCCTCCTCTCTGATGACTCTGGCCCTGGTAAGTATCTGTGCCTCTCTTTGCCATGGGGGGTTGGGGAGGAGGGAGGGAAGGAGAGAGAGAGAGAGAGAGAGAGAGAGAGAGAGAGAGAGAGAGAGATTATAACAAACCATTATGGCATTCAACAGTGATATTTCAGATACTCAGCTAGCTAATCCACCCACTGATAGAGTGAACTTTGAATTGAATGCTTTGAAGACTAAAGTCAAGTAAATCTTGATACAAATCAAAGGTTACGGAAATCTCATTTGACAAGAGACACGGGCAGGAATGCTAAAATTAAGGCTGTTTGGGGGGGGGGGCAGAGATACTCACTCCACAGCATACTTAATGAAGAGTGACGGATCAAACTGCCTCCAGGTAAGAAGCAGAAAGGCTCTTTGTTACCGCACCTTTTACTATTCTGAAACTCATGGGGTTCTGCCCACAGGAACACCCATTTACCCATTTTTGTGGTAACTCAGATTATTTGATCAGTTTATCTCAAGGCCTGCCCCCCCACACCCCAAACTTCCTGTGTGCCGGATAGACACTGAGAATGTTCAGTATGGTTTTCAATGTGAATCAAGTGAATGAGAGGCTCTCCACACACTCCGTATTTCACAGAAGCCTTCCTACAAGGGAAGGTGAGGCAGTACTGAGTGCTTACTTAGGCAAAGGAGAACTGCAGAGCCAAGCACTCCAGAGACAGAGGCAGGTGGGCCTCTGTGAGTTCGAATCCAGCCTGGTCTCCACAGTGAATTCCAAGACAGGCAGAATTATATAGTGACACTCTGTCTAGAAGTAAAACAAGAAAGGAGAGTTGTGTGTGGTGGTGTACCTGTAACCCCAGCGCTCAGGAGACCAAGATAGGAGGACTGCTGTACATTCAAGGCTAGCCTGGTCTACAGAGTGAGTTCCAGGACAGCAAGGGCTACACAGAAAAACCCTGTCTTGAAAAACCAAAAAAAAAAAAAAAGAGGCATGGGTTGCTAACATAACACTGTACTTTGTTTTCTTTCAGTCTCCTCTGTTGCCATCTCCGAATGTGACACTTTTGAGACTTCGACTCAGGGAGGCAGAGGCAGGAGGATTTCTGATTTTGAGGCCAGCCTGGTCTACAGAGTGAGTTCCAGAATACCAGGACAGCCAGGGCTACACAGAGAAACCCTGTCCTGAAAAACAAAAACAAACAAAAGAAGAAAAGAAAAGAAAAGAAAAGAAAAGAGAAAAGAGAAAAGAGAAAAAGTATCTATTCTGCTATTCTCACAGGAGCAGGAAATATTCTGCAATTATCAGTAAGATCCAGTTTGTAATTTCCTATAAGCCTACTGAATTCTACCCAGGCGTTTAGCCTGATACTGGGGTGGGGACGGTGTTAAAATCCTAACTATGACTTTGCTTATTTCTTCCTTACAACCCTATCAGTTTCCATGTCAAACATTTTGAAAGTCGTGAATATTTAGGGATTTGGGGGGTTCTGGATAAATTGATCTTATTCTGGTTCTAAAATGACCTTCCTTCTCCCCGGTCCCTCTTCTTTGCCTTAGGTTTCATTTCGTCTGCGTCAGTACAGTCTTACCCACTTTCTTTTGGTTAGCATTACTATGATGTATCTTGTTTCTCCTTTTCCCCTTAACTCTATTCATTCTTTACATCTAAAGCAAGTTTTTTTATTATTATTATTATGGCATTAGTAAGCTCATGCAACTTCATATAGTCTGAAATCTGCATTTCAAAGATTTCTTTCACTTTTACTTATCTATAGGTGTGCATATCTCTGTGTGTACGTGCATGTGTGTGGGTACCCACGGAGAACAGAAGGGGGTGTCAGTCCCCCCTCCCCCCCGGAGCAGGAGTAACTGACAATTGTAAGCCCTCCTACTGAGGGCTGGGAACCAAACTTGGGACCTCGACAAGAGCAGTAAGAATTCTTAACCTCTGAGTCGTTTTGTTCAGCCACTAGGGTCAGCTTTCAAATTACACTGTTTCAATATTTCAATTGATTTGCTATATAGCTCTAATTAGACTATACCTTGCTCTTTTAGACCAGGCTAACCTCGAAGCTCTGCCAGACCTCTCTCCTGACTATAGATTATAGGTGTGAGCTACCAGGCCCAGCTGTTCAAAGTCTTTGTGTTCACATGACAACCCGTGTGACTATCCATGAATCCATCATGTCGCTATCAGCTTCCTTCTGCTCTCTGCCTTCCCCTCACTCTGCTTTCCTGAGAATTAACCAATTTGTTGAAATTACTCAGTGAATTGCCTTTATGATGTTTAAGCTGAAACTTTGTGTTGTAATAGCTCACCTAGGTATATAATAAAAGTCATTTTAATACATAAACAGTCAAGTGTGTCTGCTCTATTACAGACTCATAAACTGGTCAGAAGAAGGACACTTTTTTGATTATGTCCAACACACGATACAGTTGCGCATCATGTGATACAAAGTCGCATGATGTATGGCACACCAATCCCACTGCACATGAGTGAGAAGCAAGAGTTTAGAGATGTGGTAACCATGGGACACATTCTGTGTTCCATGTAGAGATGTTTTCTAGCCTTTGTTTTGTTTATTTTTGCTCATAATCACACAGCTGGTCCAGGAGGAAGCCAGGATGGCCCCTCCCTCTAAAGTCAGGGTGTCTGCCATTCAGCCAGTGATTTGAAGTGAGGGTTACACGTTGTAAGGACCCCATTTGAGAATGTAAGTTCATCTTCCTTTTTTTTTTTTTTTTTTTTTGGTTTTTTTTGAGACAGGGTTTCTCTGTGTAGCCCTGGCTGTCCTGGAACTCACTTTGTAGACCAGGATGGCCTCGAACTTAGAAATCTGCCTGCCTCCCAAGTGCTGGGATTAAAGGCATGTGCCACCACGCCTGGCGAGAATGTAAGTTCTTGTTATTGCTTTTATTGTTACTGTTTTCCCTGGGAAACCTGTCTGCAGTTGCTTAAGCATCGGGAAGTAATCACCATATCTCAGAAGCTCAGGGAGGCGCCCCCCGTTCCTGCAGATTCATTGGTCAATAAGAAACCACAGCATTTACTGTTGTAAATATTCCTCCATTAGATGCTCTATTTAACTCTGATGTCTTTCAGGCTTTTAAATTCCCTACTCCCAAACTTTTATTAGCAAGATGTAATTTAATCATAACTTTTAAAAAAGTCTGATTTTTTAAAATGATGTATTATTGCTTTCCTTTCTTGACAAGAAGCTATCAGACTAAATAATCAGACTTGGGTCTTTGGACCATTTCAGTTTGTGTGAATATACCTTTACCAGTGACTATCAAAGTGAGCCTTGGCTTTTGCTGGTGATGGTGGTGAGTGTGACCCTTTGACAATATGTGTAAGCAAAATGATATAACAGGGATGCTAAAAAGATACCCTACTTCATCACCAGGGTGACATTTGTCCTTAGGGTAGGGAGGAGGGCGGGGAACACAAGTGTTTGTGGCTTAGTGGGCACCGGACTTTCCTACTGGCACTATATTTCTTAACAGAACATTTAAAGGAGAGGAAAGGCATTAGGGGAAGGGAAAGAGGAGGGAGAGAGGAGAGAAAGGAGAAGGGAGGGGGAGAGGTGGAAAGGGAAAGAAAGGGGGGAGGGAGAGAAGAGGGGAAGAAAGGAGAGATTTTGACTTATTTAGTGTCCCTAGGGAGCAGGTAGCAATTACCAGTTTTATTAAGCATTGACCCTTGATTACTAGAATGTTCTGTGTGATAAAAGAAGAGGCATTCAAAGCTCCCCCCATAAACCAAAGCAAAGTAACTGTGCTCAGTGGTTATATTGTTGTTTGAGCTTTGAGTCTAGCCAGCCTCTTGATTTTGTTTCTATGTGAAGGAACAACTCATAGGTTTAGTCTATAGTTTTCCCAAAATTGAACCCAGGCAACCTGTCAGGGTGAGACACACAGCTGAGAGTCTTTGTTGCTAGTGGGTGAATAGCAACACCCCCCCCTTTTTTTTTTCCTTCCAGGGAAAAGGAGAAGTTTGGAAAGCCTGCTCTGTCACCTGACATGAGAGGCTTCCTGGTGTTTACAATTCTTCCAGTGAATGGCAGTGATATTGCAAAATGTGATTCTTTGTATTGTGTGACGAAATGTTCCAATATTTGCAAAAACCTGTGTCAACCAATCACATACTCCAGATTGCGGGTACATGAAGTTACAAAATCCTACATGATGCAAAAGTTCAAGGGGGAGTCTTGGATACTATTGTAACAGTACAAACTGTTCATGAACATGACTGTACTGCAACAACTATGCCTTGTCAGCTTTTGAAATATGACCAGAAGCAATAGTCATGTCACAAGACAATGCTATTAAAGAACCTTCTCCCTTATTAAGCTGGGTAAGGCCTTTGTTCTACATGTACTTCAGCCAAGTCAGCTTATCACAACAGATTAAGTACAAAGTCAGACACTGAGTATCTGCCTGTTATTTATTTTTAATCAAGCCATACGTTAAAGAGATTTGTAAAATACAGACAGACATAAAATGATGTTACTCTTCTCACATATTTCTAATTCATTGTTCTGGAATGTCATTTTAATCTTAAGACATACTAACAACATTAACATACCTAAGTTTTTGTTTTTTGTATTTTTTAAAGATTTGTTTTATTTTTAAATACCTGTTTGTCCGTTTATGGATATGTGCACATGGGTGCAGTACCCATGGAGGCCAGAGGGGGCACCAGATCTCTTCTGGAGTTACAAGGGGCTGTGAACTGCCTGAAGAGGGTGGTGGAGACTAAATTCAGATCCTTTGCAAAACAACAGTATAAGCTCCTAACTGCTGAGCTATCTCTCCAGTCCCAAGGGGAGTTGTTTTTTTACATTTTTTAATGAATTAAAAAATTAAATTGAGATCTCTCTGTTTCAGTTTATAGTATGGTAGATTGTTGACAGCTGTACAGCAAATGAACAAATGTTCCCTGGGGGGCCCTCAAAGGGATCCTGAGAACAGTGTGTTTAAGGAACTGTTGATTCTTATTTCCCAGACACCCTGAATCTGCCTCCCTGATGACTCTCAGCCCTTCTGTCCATGGCGGTTGTTATTTTCCTAGACCATGGTCCTTTGCTTCTTCTTAGATGGGTGTGTTGAGGGGCTGAAGGGTAGATGGAGTTTGGGAAGTGGGTTTTGACTCCACTGAGGCCTACGGCCTACCTAGTTTCCTCTTTCAATTCAAATAGGGCTGGAGGAAGGAAGATTGCCATCACCCCATTTGTGCCAGAGAGGGCCCAGCATCCCACCTACCAGAAATAGCAAGGAGTAAATGTTGGTTTTCAGATGAGAAGAGAAGAAAGCAGATATGCTAAGGGAGAGCCCCTCTGCTAAGGGACGGGCAGAGAGGAAAACACATACCACGAGCATCCCGGAGATCTTACATCCTTGATTCAAATAGGTGCCCAGCTCAAATGTGAGTTCTAAGAGATGGCCCGGTACTATGGGCTAGGGTGGGTTTCCATCGGAATCCTCTACAGCTAATAAATAGCGGGCAACCATTCAGAATCATCCGTTGCCACTGAAGTGGGGCCAATACAGCCCATTATCAAACGCAGTAAGGTTTATACTGTACTCTACACTTTAGGGTTGGATTAAACTAGAAATATAAAACCCATGTTTCCGGAAAATGCAAGATGCTGTATCTACATTGAGGCTGAAAAAGAAGAATGACCATGGGCTACACACAGATTAATTACTATCTTCAAAGAAATTACAATACTATCAAACATTCCTACCACAAAATTATGCTGAACAAAATTTAATCTTTCTGTGACTGTTCAAAAGAATTTAAGATCTTGTAATCCTCCAGGGACATTACCATTTTATAAATTGTACCAAAAAAAATTCTCATTATTTCTGCTCCCTGGTAGTTTGGATTCAGGAGAAATGGGAATTTACTGTAATACTTTGAATTATTGAGTTCTGGAAGCTCCCAGCACTTCAAATATATATGCATTATATCACTTATCTTGCTCATGAAATTTACAAATGGAAACAGTTAGTAATGGGTGGATTTTTAGATACAAAGTCTGTTCCTTGAAGTTCTAATGAATAATTCTTCCATTTGGCATTTCTTAAACCAACACTGGCTTGCTTTTCTATTGCAGCACATAATATAATATACACATCAGCCGAAGATCAAATAGGCCTAAGGCTAGCAGCAAAGAAATTTGAACTATAATTTTATTGTATTTTAAAGTATATAGTAATCTGATTCCACACTTCAGCTCATAAATGTTCTGATGAACCTGGATGGTACAATTTCTTTTCATATCAACGAAAACTCCAGTCTGACACCATAAAAGCCAATACATTTGCATGTACTCCTGGTTTTCATCAAACTAAAAATATTATCCAAACTGTTCGTGAAAAAAAAAACTGTTTTAATTTAAAAGATGTTTTGTTCTCGTCTTCATCCTCAAACTCAGTGTAATTGTGCTTTCTATTTATGGATTAGCTGTGGCCAAATATAATATATTTAATATATAAATGACTCTTGCCAAGCTTGCAAATATCTCTCTCCCTTCAAATGTAATTAGTTTCTCTCTGCTGCTAAAAAATTTAATGCACTCAAAAGCCAGGGCTTATTTCTGCATCTCCTGCTGTTTGGGGAGTATTTGTCCTCCCACAACCAAGCACAGATAATCAAACGTGAGCCTAGAGAAAAAAAAAAATCCTCCATTTAGGAAACATGAATCTGTACTAAATCTGATGTAACAGATTAATACAGAGCACGCAGTACATTCACTAGGAAAATGGCATTTAAATATTAATACTAGATAAATACACTCTTGCTTCTGTCCTTGATAATTTATAAGTCATATGCTTCTAGACGGAAGTAAATCATTCTTCGTTTATACCGTTGCTGGGAAACAAGCAGAAACACGGAAAGCAAGGCCCGGCTTTCCTCCTTAGTCCTGACAGGGTCCAGTTTCGACCTCATTCTCTTGCCGCCTTCATCTGTGTCCTGACTGGTGTCCGATCCTACTCTGGTTTCCCGTATTAAATGTATATTTCTCCAACCAATATCTGAAGTGGTAATGTTCCAACCGTCCAAATGTCGATTATGAAAACAAACATTTGCTTCTCGAGCAAATGTTTTCACACAAAGGCATTTGATTCCCCTTACTGGAGCAAACAAACATTTGCTCTAGGCGCTCAAAGCAGCCAAAAGTTCCTGCTGAAACATTTTGCAGGCTGGTTGGCTTGCCTCCCTGGAGCAGGACTTGGTGTTGTCGGAGAGGGTGCCTGTGAGGCCAGTTGCCGGCCTTCGGAGCCCTTCCCAGTACACGGAGCCCACTAAGAAGCCAAAACAGTTTTAAAGCACAGTTTGGAAGACAATGTGTGTTTAGTCGTGATGTCTCCATTAGAATATGTCTTAAGAATACTTCATTTGTTAGAACAAATTCAGCCTTGGACCTTGTAATCCCAGGACTGAGTTCTTTGGAAAATTCACAAAGCCAGTTCACACATAAAACCACTCGGGCAATTTGGTGGTCATTATTTATGCAGCGGCCTGCGAGGACTCACTATGTGACTAGTTCTGCCACTTCATTAATGTTTATGTTCTCTCCAGAGCGAGGTCGGAATTATCCTTGTGAATATATTTTATTTAAGTGCACATCCGCTTCACTGTTGCGATGTAGCTTTCACAGAAAAAAAAATCCTCTTGTTTCCATATTATTTAATGCTTTTTTGAAATGAATCAATATTTCTAGGGAAGTAATTTACTTAAATACATGTTCTTTAAGGCGCAGGGAAATTGATTCTTTACTTCTGCTCCAAAGACAGAGTATCCTAGCAACTGAGTCAAGATTGATTCTCTGGCTAGTTTTTCTAAACTGAAAATAGTTCCTAGCTCATTTAAAAACAAACCACAAAATCGTCTTAAGAGGAATGAATAAATGAATGAATGAATGAATGAATGCGGAAAGGGAACAGGGAGTATGCAGACCCAAGATGTCATTTCAGGAGTATTTAGAAGAACATGGGACATTTTGGGGTCTTCAGAGGAAGCTGTTGAATCTGAGGCTAGCCTGGGCTACACTGTGAGTTTTTCGGTCACTCTGGGTGAAAGGTGAGACCCTGCCTTACAACACAAACAACCAAGGATGTTGAACTATGCTGGTTAGGTGTTTGCTTGCTTGCTTGCTTGCTTTTTGTCAACTTGACACAAGCTAGAGCTATCTGAGAAGAGGGAACTCAGCTCAGAAAATGTCCCTGTCCCCATCAGATTGCATGGTATTTAGCAAAAAGGTAAGAGCCCTGAAAAGCCTTTGAGTACTTTTCTTGGTTGATGTTTGACAAGAATGGGCTCAGCCCACTTTTGCTGGGATGTATAAGAAAGCAAAATGAGCAAGCCATGAGGAATAAGCCAGGGAGGAGACTCCCTCCACGCCTCTGCTTCAGTTCCTGCCTCCAGGCTCCTGCTCAGGTTCCTGCCTATTTTTGTTTTGTTTGTTTCTTAGGGTTTATTTTTTATGTCCATTGATGTTTGTCTTGCATGAGGGTGTTAGAAGCCTGGAACTGGAGTTATAGACAGTTGTGAGCTGCCATGTAGGGTGCTGGGAATTGAACCTGGGTCTTCAAGAAGCTCAGCCAGCGCCCTTAACCACTGAGCCACATCTCCAGCCCCTGCCCTGTTCTTTTAATTAAGTGCTCTTTATGATGTACTGCAACCTGTGAGGTGAAATAAACCCTTTCCTCACCAAGTTGCTTTTGGTCATGGTATTTAGCAAAAAGGTAGGAGCCCTGAAAAGGACGGACCCCTGTATTGGCTCCTCGCCTTAGGCACTGTTGTGGCGGTGGCCATTTTGTGATGGTGGACTTGACCTATATTGTGGCCAATGGCTTCCAGCAAATTACTTAAAACAGAAGTGGGACACTGAGGGCCAGGCAGGACCCCTGCGATGCCGATCCCCTAGCTTACCTTTAGACTGAGTCCAAGGCATGCTTTGCCTCCCCCCCCCCCCCCCCCCCCCGCCATAAACTCCCAATCAAGAGCAAAGAAGCTGAACCCAGTGGAAGGAGGGAGCCACAGGGGAGAGTGGGTCCAAGTGTCAGTGCTAGAACACACTCTCAAGGGCCAAAGCTTTCAGTGAGATGGAGAGGGCGGAGTTTAGTCTGCACTGTGAGCAGGTGGGGGAGGGGCAAAGGAGCTCTTAAATCCTCTGGGGACATTTGAATTAGTCCCTCTCACCCCACTATCCAACTATGGTCTTAATCTTGAAGGAGTTGCAGAAGGGACCCCATCTCTCTTTATTTGGGCCTTGAGGTTAGAGAGCTAGGGAAGCCAAAAGTTCTTTTTTTTTCCTTTAAAGAAAAATTTATTATATGTACATATATATTATATACATAATATATATAATATATTTAATACATAATATATTTATATATTTAATATATATTTATATAATATATTATATATAAATGTGTAAATATAAATAAGTGATATATATATATATATATATATATATATATATACACACACACACACACACACACACACACACACACACACACACACACTGTAGCTGTCTTCAGACACACCAGAAGAGGGCATCAGATTCCATTACAGGTGGTTGTGAGCCACCATGTGGTTGCTGGGAATTGAACTCTGCACCTCTGAAAGAGCAGTCACTGAGTGCTCTTAACCGCTGAGCCATCTCTCCAGCCCAAAGCCAAGAGGCCTAAGACCTCGTTTGTGAAGATGACACTACCCACAGCACCCACCAGGCAGCCCACAGCCCGCCCTGTGCAGTAAGTAGTGGCATTTAAAAGTAGAGATGGCTCAGCACTTAAGAGCTCTGGCTACTCTTCCAGAGGACCTGGGTTCAATTCCCAGGAGATCTGAAGTCCTCTTCTCACATGTGGTGTGCAAATATATCCACCTATACACAAAACAAAACAAAAACGAAATTAAATCCCCCCTCCCCCAAATCCTGAAGTTCTGTGCTGCAATAACAAAATGTATACCCATAGCAATTTAATGTTATCATCAGTCATTTCAGTACAGATACATAAGGAAAAAATTGTATTTGACACTCTCTAGTTTTACTTCTATTTCTTTGAGATCTCAGGTTTTTACTTTCTCTTATCCTACAACATTTTATTCTAATATCATTAATACTCGATTTTAAATCTTCTTAGACTCACTCTAGTGGAACTTTCTGTTGCTATAAATAAAAACAGAAACTGGAATTTCACTTCCTGTAACCAGCTACTCGCTCTAGGTCCCTTAGAAAACTTTTCTTTAGAAGAAACAGATCAAGACAACTCAAACATACTTTTAACATTTTTTATGAATGACAATGAAAATGAAGTTTGAAATTTATTAAAAGCACACCCGTGTAAGATGGAAGAGGCCTTGTGCATATAATCACTGAGCCCGAATCAGCATGAATAATAATCTTATCCCCAAGCACAGATCAGATGGACTGACCCCCATCATTATATTTTCCCATTTTCCAAGCTGACCTCATTCATTTACATTTCCAATATAATCACCGACCATCAGGGGCATTTTAAATGACAAAGGAAGCCCCACCCTGACGCTGGCCAGATTGGAGAGAGAGATGAGAGGGTCCCTGTCCCTGGTGTGTCTCTGGGAGCTCTATGGGCAGCAATTTTGTTTTCTTTTACTAAAACTCGCCTGTGACCAAGTTGCGACTTCCATTTCCAAACAGCCTCTTGGCTGTTTGCTTATTTAAGAATGGTTTAAAAGCACAGCCTTTGCTTTCCTGGGAGAAAACAACAGGAGCAAACAAATGTTCTGTTTACAAGGTTTAGCTGATGGAAATTCTAAAACTGATTCTAAATCTCTCTGTCAGTTTCTCTCTCCTAATTAAAATTAGCCCAACTTACTAACAAAATAATTTTTTTTTAAGTGGGGCAATGGGGTGAGATGAACACATTTTGGCAGTAGCAGGAAGCACACTGTTTCTTTAGGCAGTGAGGTAGAAAATCTAGTCTCTGGATACCACCGTCCTGTGAAATAACAGCAAAGGAAAAACAATTTAGCAAATTCTATTTATTTTTCACAGCCAAAGTCACGATTCTCTTCCCACAGAATCGAGCCTTAGAATCTTGATATCAAATTTAATAGTACCAGATTCTTTATTTTCCAGAATAAATAGATTTGGGGAGCTGGCCAGTGGAATTTTCCACTTCAATTAGCCACAGTGGGGAGTTTGCATTGTTACACAATTGTAATGAAGTTTAGTAACAAGCATCACAATGGAAAATTAATAAAAGCTCAGCGTAGCCCAGCCCATTCAAGTAATTGTCAATTAAGGCTACAATCAATATGGAGGTAATAGCTCATGAATACAGATGCTTGGGTATTTACTTCATTAGCGTCACGAATCGATGTGACCGTTTGGCATAAGAACGGAAGAACGATCTCATAGATCGGAGGTACTCATAGTTGGACAACTGGCAGTCAGAGACAACCCCGGGATCTGAGTTTGCATGTATGCACATGTCAGGGAACAGCCCACTTCCATCCAGAGAAGATGTTACTAGAAGGCTCTAGAGTTTCGTTCCAATCTGGAAACTGGAATCCTTGGAGATTACCTGGCTTTTTTTTTCTGCATGGGGGGGGGGCACAGATCAATTTACATTTATTTCTATCTTCCCGTTTGCCTCAAGTCTTTTGTATATAATGGTATATATTTTTTTCCTGTTGTTAAGGATGTGGCTGTGGAGCCAGTAAGTTGGCTCAGTATGTAATAGCACATGCAGCCAAAGGCTGACCCCTTGAGTTCAATTCCTAGGACCCATGTAAAGGTAGAAAGAGAACAGATTCCATGAAGCTGTTCTCTGAGCTACACACACACACACACACACACACACACACACACACACACACACACACACGGTGGAGGGGAAGGACAGAGAGACAGAGAGATAGACAGTAAAAGAGAGAGAGACAGAGAGACAAAGGGGGAGATAAAGAGACAGAGAAAGAGAGACAAAGAGACAGAGGCAGACACAAAGAGAGAGAGACTACTGTAAATATATCTTCTAGTCTCCATCATAGCACCAGACATCGTCCCCGCAGCTAAAGAATACTCCTTATTATCAGCACTGCTGGCTCTGTGTCTGCCCTCACACGCCTCCTCCCCCTAAAACAAACGTGTGCACAGTAGAACATCAAAGCATATTCTGGAACCCTGGAATTGCATAGAACTATATACCTAGTGGGTAGAAAATAGGCATCTGGAGTGTGCTGAGCAGGGCACGCTGTCGGTTTTCCTGCTGGGTTGGGTCAGTGAGACTCCAATCCTGTCACCCAACAACTCAACCCCATCAATCCCATTGCCGCCCAAATAATTTATTTACTTGGCCTGATTATCTGAGAACATATGGACTTCCATCCTCCATCAGAATATACAGCCGGTGGTTTGCATAATTCTTCCAGGCTCTGGATCTGTTCATCTACTGGATACCCCTGACTCCACCCTACGTCACCATTCAGTTCCCTGTGAGCTTTCTCAGGACACATGTATGGACAACACTACCGAATAAAAAATAGGAAACTAGGCTTCAGAAGCAACTTTATGTGGGCTTAAAGAAAGGCCAGCCATGCCGCTCAGCAATGACGCACATCTTTAATCCCGGCACTCTGGAGGCAGAGGTAAGCAGATCTCTGTGAGTTTGAAGGCAGCCTGGTCTATAGAGCACGGTCCAGGACAGTCAGGACTGCACAGAGGAACCCTGTCTAGAACCACTCCCAACCCAAAGAAAAAGAGAAAGTCAGTAAAAACTCAGTGGGGCTCCATTATCCTATCTAGGAATGAGATCAGCACCTAACAAGACAGGGAGCTTAGCAAGGGATAAATGTTTCATCTAACATGCAGAGCATCTAACATTAGAGTGTAGAACAGGAAATATTGCACACGCAGATCTAGGTGGAAAATCTGGGGCACTGAAATAACACTAAAAATTATTCCGTGAAATGATGATGAAAAGGAGATGTGAGGTTTTTGGTTTTGTTTTTTTGGTGGTGTTTTGTTTTTTTGTATTTTTTATTTTGGGTTGGATTGAACTCACCATGGTCTTCTTTTCCAAGCCTTGTTCTTCATGAGGAAGCCATTTGGAGTCCGCACAATGATGTGACAGCTATCTGGTCATTCTTCCAGGCTAACTCAGGAGGGGCTGGAAACTGGGACACAAACACGTTTATACACACACACACACACACACACACACACACACACACACACGATGCTTTGCCTGTCACCTTATATGTTAACCATCAGTCAGGGGTGATATTTTACAATTCTGTTGGAGAGCCAGGAAATGGGGCACCCCAAATAGAGGGGCAAACAGCCCTTGGATGTCTCCGCCAGAGCCTGCACACATTTGGTAAGGCTGCCTGCCACGAGATGCTTTCTTCTCAGGCTTAAAACACAAACTGTTTACCATAGCACTTCACGAAGTCTCTCCTTCCACAAACGGTCCTCCTCCGTGAGTCCGCCCTCATCCACAAACGGTCCTCCTCCGTGAGTCCGCCCTCATCCACAAACGGTCCTCCTCCGTGAGTCCGCCCTCATCCAGTTTCAGGAGGAACTGGGATTCCTGAGATTGCTCTAGGCAAGTTGTCCCACCAGGGGAAAGCCCCTTTCCAAGGTGTGTCCGATGCAGACGGCACGGCTCCCGAGATGCTCCAGCATCACTGGACACCTGCAATCCCAGCTTGCCCAGGGCTCCTGTGGTCCCTCTCCACTTGTGAGCTGCTATCATCAGTAAGCTGCTGGGCAGAACACATCTGTAACTTCTGCCCTCCTGGCCCAGTCACCGTGAAGGAATGATGCTTAGACGGGCCTGGCTAATGCTCTTGGGAGGGGTATATCAAGAAACAGCCACTTGAAAGCCATGGCTGCATTAATTTAGGGATATTGTTATTAACTGCTTCACAGACAATCTATGAGGACTATTAAAGACAAAGTCTTTGATGTAGTATTCGATAGACCTAGGCTTTTCCTGAGCCACTGGCTTTTTTTTTTAATTTTCGGTTTTTGTTGTTGTTGTTATTTTCTGATAATCTAGCAAGTGACTTTTTTTTTTTTCTGTTTTCACTGGGAATTAGGAGATTGTGTATTTTACCTGAACTGAAAACCATTCATTGAGGGTCTTGTTTAGATTTGTTTATTTTATTTCGTGCGTTGTAAGTATTTTGCTTCTAGGTCTGTATGTGCCTGCGTGCCCCAGAGGTCAAAAGAAGACATGGAATCCCCTGGAACTCGAGCTGTGGATAGTTGTGAGCCACCATGTGGGTTCTGGGAACTGAACCTGAGTCCCTCTGCAAGAGCAGCAAGCGCTCTTAACCGCTGCACCATCTTCTGGCCCATAATTGAGTATTTTAACCAACATCTTAAAGCTTGAGTTTATCATATTCTTGCATTTTCTTGAATGGAATTTCATTTCATTTATTTTATTTAAAAAAAAAAAGATATGGTAGCTATGTATGCAACACCAAACCATTTTGGAGCCAGTTGGTGCATAAATATCTAAAGAACAGACCATCTGTTCTACCATTCACTAGGTGCTCTCTAGCGAACGGGTTGGTGCCGAAGTCCTCTGGACAAACCCAATGGAGAAAGTGTCTTTGGGCAGTCAAGAGCTCCCAGGGGGACCTCCAAGATGCAAATGCCACCGGGAACATGTTTGGAATTGTCGAAGCCAGAGTGACACACAGGAAGACAGAGCTAGGGGCTGTGTGGCAAGGGGATGGCCTCTGCTTCTTTTTCCATACTTCCAGTAATGGGTGGGGCTTCCTTTTTGCACTAAATTTCCAGCTGCAGTGGCTTCCTGAAACTCCAAACAAGGGAAGGGCGTGGAGGATGGGCAGGGAGAGAGATCTTGATTCTCTGCTTCTCGTCTAGTTTTCTTACATCACACTAAGCGTAAACCTCTAAGTTCCTCGTGTGGGTCTACAGTGAACAGAACCTCTGGCAATCCTTATTCCTATGTCTGTGGTCCTCTTGGCCTTGCTTTCTGTCTTCCCAGTCATCTCAGGTCGGAACCTAGTGCTTAAAATTTAAAGATTAAACTTATTTGTGTTTGTGTGAAGGAGTTGGAAGGGAACTTGAAGGAGCTGATTCTTCAAGCTGATTCTTCTCCCAGGGGTCTGGGTCAGTTGCCTTGGCAACAAGCACTTTTACCCACTCACCAGCTGCAACCTGGACATCTTTGTCCCCATAATACAGAAAAGGAATGTCGGTTTCAGGTCTTTATCCAGCGCTCAGCTCACATTGTATCACTTCTTTTTGTAGACCAGGCTGGCCTCAACTCAGAAATCCACCTGCCTCTGCCTCCAGAGTGCTGGGATTAAAGGCGTGCGCCACCATGCCCGGCTACATTGTATCACTTCTTACCATCCCATTGGATGAATGTTGTCCAGTGGAAAACATCACCAATCCCAGCCCTGGCTTATCACGGTGGATCCAATGGCCCCAGTGTCTGCTTTACACCACTTTTGTGGACAGCTGCTACAAGGCTAACTGCAAAGAGCTGAGGTTGTTGCTGAGTATAGTGGAATCCTAGAAGCATCTTGTGGGTGGGGGTGTCAAGGGTAGGAAGGTGATAAGATTTTTGTCTAGTTTGGGGTAGTTTTGTTGGTTTGTTTGTTAGCATGTGTTCTCATATATACAGCACATATTTAAAGATATGAAAAGATTTCTTTTGTCTGCACTTATCTAAGTGCACCACATGAATGTCTAATATCCATATGTAAATATATATGTGTGTACATATATGCACATATGTATATGTACATGTGTATATATGTACATGTATATGTGTGTATGTGCATGTGTATGCATGCTTGCCTACATGTGTACATGTGTGCTTATATGTTTATATGCATATATGTATATGTGTTACAGATGAAAATATAAGGCCATATGTTTGCAACAGCATAAATTTATAAGCATATGATTCTTACTAAAACACACTCACATACACACATACAGAGAGAGAGAGAGAGGGAGAGGGAGAGAGAGAGAGAGAGAGAGAGAATGGATACACTGACTGGCAAGAGTCAGAAAATGTTAACACTTGTTAACTGTGGGTGGCAAAATGATGGCTAGGTTTTATTTTTATTTTTCATACATCTCTGTATTTTGATGCTGAATGTATGGGTTTTTTAGCATGGTATTTTAAAATGTCACTTTCCTGTTCGAGGGTGGGTGGTGGCGGTAGAAAAGTACCAGATAAATACACGATGCCCAGTTAAATTTGAATTTCAGATAAATAACATTAATTTTAAAAAAATATGTTCCTAGTATCACGTAACAGAAAATACTAAAAAGGATTAATTGTTCCCTAAATTTTGGAGTTTGCCTGGTGTCCACGGTTTTGTTTTTTGCTGTATCCAGATACCCTAATTCCTGATAACCTAAGAACCGGGGCAGTTCCTCAGGTCTTGGGAGAACTTTTCCATCAGTATGCTCTGTTCTCACCTCCGATGAGACTGTGGTGTGTGTCTACCACCTCCTTGGCAGCCTTCAGATTCTCATACATCCTCCAAAGCTACTCTAGATTTGGGAGACCATGGGTGGTGTAGCAGCCGGGTACCAGCTGTCATGGTGTGCTAAGGGATACCCATGCCCCGAATGTGCTTATCATGACTCTCCTGCCCACCTTGGTGAGACTAACTGGATCATTGAGCATCGTGAGCATAGCTCTCCTGGGAGCTGTCCAACCCCGCTCATCACTGATGGGCCTCTATACCTCAGCTTTGTTTCTGAGGTACAGTCATGGACTCTCCTCCCCATCCGCCATGAGGCTCCATTGCAGAAACAACAAGCACGCAGGCAAGATGGAGACTTTCTAAAATGCCTGGGGTCTCAGGGTCAGGCCTTCTTACTCTGTGTCTCTGGGTCTTTGACAGAGCCTAGGCCCAGACAAGAAGGTCTCTTCTGTCTGTTGAGAACCCTGGGGTGGAGAAAGCCACTTACTAAGAGCCACAAAGCTGACAGAATTGTCCTTGCTTCTGAGGGACTGTCCTTCGGCCTCACATTTCTGCCAGGACACATGGACATCCAGCGTGGCCTTCTTTGGGGATCCTGGCCAGTGGTCAAGCACCAGCCTCACCCCTGGGGAACCTTAACTCACTCACTGCCTTGCCCTCTGGAATAGCCAACGCCCTGGGATGACCCCAAGTAGAGACGCCAGGGAGGTAACACTGGCCATGTAGTTGGTGACCCACTTGTCAGGACATGTAAACATGAACTTCAAAAGTGTTGGTGACTAACCAGGGTTGAAACATTGGGCTTTGAACACACCCCTCCACTCTTCAGGCCCCTGTTCATCTTGGCAAGATGGGTGGCTTCAACCAGTGCCAAGAAAAAGATCTTTTAATGTGACAGTCTCATGATGTGAACTTTAGTTTATTGGTTGGAAGTTCAATTTCCCAAGCTAGAGAAGCATAGTGGGGACTCAAGTAAGTGAGCCTCATTGATTGGTTTTGGCAGGATATGGGAAGAAGTTTGGATTCACCCTTCTCAAACACCTGGTGCAGCTCTTATCCACCCTTATTCCTTTTAAAAAAAGATTTATTTATTTATTTTATGTACATGAGTACACTGTAGCTGTCTTCAGACACATCAGAAGAGAGCATTGGATCCCATTACAGATGGTTATGGGCCACCATGTGGATGCTAGGAATTGAACTCAGGACCTCTGGAAGAGCAGTCAATGCTCTTAAACGGTGAGCCATCTCTCCAGCCGCTGCACCCCTCCCCACTGCTATTCCTATGTTTTAGAACTGCTCTCTACATCTAGAAAAAAAAAAAGGATTCTGGATTCACCAAGAGGTTAAGTGAATTTTTTCCCCTAAAAGGTTATTCAGGTAGCAGGTGTAGTGCCAGAATCTGGACGGGAATTGTCATCTAGTGAACTTGGCTACAGTATCATGAAGTTCTCTGTGATTGGCTCTGAGCTGCAGTATGTGTGAGGGCAGGATGGTGGGGGCGGGGTGGGAGTGGGGTCTCTGCTCTTTCTACTGTGACTGAGCTACAGGCTGGGAAGGTGAGAAAAAGCCTTCACCCAACTTCCACTCATTGGAGATAAGTGATCGAACATCCATAGGATCATGTGTTCCAGTAGTCTCCTTACGTCCATGTTCTGGTTCCCAAAATACCTTCAAGGGCCTTCCGTCTGCTGCCAAGGTAAGAAAAGAAAAGTTGAACATCTCAGCTACTTCACCAATCTAATCATCTTCCCAAGAACAGGATTTGACACGATGGTGGGGAGGGGAAGACGTGGGCACCATGTGAAGCCATTGAGAGATAAAGAGGTATTGTAAAAGAAAGCGACAGGAAGCATGGCTCAAGTCTGGAATGGAGTGAGCAGTCAAATAAATGGATTTCCTGGCTCCAGTGGGCTCCTGCCGTTTTGGGGCTTCTGAAGAAAAGTCACAAGAAAAATGTTAAAAAAATTATTTTGGAAACAACCAATAGCATAGAGTTTTATTAGGTAATATATATGTCTATGTCTGTGTCTGTGTAATTAGTATATATATTGGAAATATATATGTATATTTCATATATTTCTATTTGTATGAACATCTGGTATTTAAATGGTATTAGTTGCTGGGCCTGGTGGCACACACCTTTAATTCCAGCACTCGGGAGGTAGAGGCAGGCGGATTTCTGAGTTGGAGGCCAGCCTGGTCTACAAAGTGAGTTCCAGGACAGCCAGGGCTATACAGAGAAACCCTGTCTCAAAAAACAAACAAAAATAAATAAATAAATAAATAAATAAATAAATAAATAAAATGGTATTAGTTGTTCAGTTTGGAGTAGTCACAGAAGCCTTGGCCTATTTGGATGGTGTCAGGTTCGACTCCCCAAGAACACTATGAGTTGAGAGTCATGAGAAAGTGCTTGGTTAAGGAAGTGCCCCCTGAGGAAGATGGTAAGGGTGCGGGGAGAGCGGAACAAGATCACCAAAGATCCCAACAAAAAGATGAAGATGCTCTGGTCCCACAGAAGAAATGTGGGGCTGTCCAACCTGAAGCAGGGGACGTCAGTGATGCCCTTGATGAGGGATGTGAGTGAAAATCCAAAGTGCCTTCCAGATTTATCCAAATGCAGGCAGGGTAGCTGCAGCCTCTGGTTAGGTCCCTAAAGATCCCCAGTGCTGCTATAACATTGCCCCTCTCTCTTCATCCCTCAAAACACAGGTGCAACCTCTCTCTGGAGAGAGCAAGTGGAGGACCCCAGTGGAGCTAAGCTTGTTCTCTTCCATTCTTTAGATGAAATGAGCAGAAGATTCAGAGTGAGGCCCAAGGCTATGTCGAGAGAGAAAATTCTCCCTGGAGATGGAGTGGGGCTTGCAGATGTCCTGTGAGCTCACACACAGAAGCTGGATGCTGAGACACAGGAGTCTGACCTGGGGATGACTCAAGGCAGTGGTGGGCTGAGATACCTGGAGCTTATGGGGCACGGCCCTTCAGGGACAGAAGGGCATAAAGCAGTCACTGCAGTCATAAAAATGCTAAACAGCAAAGGCTGAACGAAACTCAGTGGCTAAGAGTTCTTGCTTAGCATACCTGAGGCCCTATCTCACTACATACATGCACAATTGTGCCCTTCCCCCAGCCTTGAGTGGGCCAAATCAAGACCTCGTTTTTGCCACAGTTGGCTAGCCCTAGGTGAAGCCTATTGTGCTACCACATCTACAGCTTCCTGCAAGAAGCCACTCCCTGCTGAGCAGCTGAACTTGTCTTCCTGAGGAGATCCTGGCAAAGTGGGGGATGGGTTTCCCCCTTTAAATTCAGACTTAAGAATTAAACATTGGGCCTTGATCAGAAACTTTGTCTTGGTCTCATTCCTCTCTTGTCTGTCCTTCCCATCCGTCCCCAGCTTTCCTTTCAGGAACCCAGTTCTCTGTGGCTGCTGGCAGCTACACACGTTCATATACACACACACTGAGAGAGAGAGAGAGAGAGAGAGAGAGAGAGAGAGAGAGAGAGAGAGAGAGAACCACCACCACCACTACCAAACTGTGAAACAGCAAGAGAAGAAAAGGGGCATCTGTTAGTAGAGAGCCCTGGGAAGTTCACAGGCTGGTTAACTGAGGGCTTCTCCATAGCGTAGCCAGAGGTTCTAAGACATAGCCACACTATTTCCTGCTAAAATAAACACATGGTGACTCTTAGAGAGACAGAGACAGACAGAGAAAGACTGAGGCAGAGACACAGAGACAGAGAGTGTTCACACTCTGTAGAAGGGGTATTTCAATACTGCCCAGGCTGACCCCCAACTCCTAGACCGGAGCAATCCTCCTGCTCCAGTCTTCTGAGTAACCAGGATGACAGGTGTGTGCCTAGTTAATTAAACATATTTGTGAGTATGATTAATAGCCAAGGCAGAAGAAAATGGAATAATATGAAATGCTCAATTAAAACCAGAGAAGGATAGAAAAGGAGACTGGAAAACAAAACAAATAAGTCAGAAGGAAAAGGGCAGTAATAGGAAACAGTTAGAAATATGGTAGCTATTAATCCAACTATGTCAATAGCCACTTTAAATGTCATTAGTCTAAATGCAAAATAAAAAAAGCCAGAGATTCACAGGGTGAATAAGAAATAAGACCCGGATAGCTGTGTGCTGTCAGCAAGAACCTCACTTTCAAATTTAAAAACACGCAGCTACACGTTAAAATACCAAAAGAGGGGTTGGAGCGATGACCCCGGGGTTAAGGGCACAGGCTGCTCTTACCCAGGACCTGGGTTCAGTTCCCGGCACCAACATGGCAGCTTGCAATCTTCTACAGCCCCAATTTCAGGGGATCCATTGCTTTTTTCTGGATTCTGAGGGTGCCAAGCAAATAGATGGTACTTGTACATATACACAGGCAAACACAGATAAAACAATTTTTTTTTAAAAAGAGCAGAAGAATTGAGAAAGATAGATTATTAATAATAATCCATCCTTCCACCTCCAAATCTGAGTAGATGCGTTCATTTCAGAAAAGAAAAAGTGAGATTTGAATCCGGAAGTTTATCATAGCTAAAGGGGGCCCCTGCACGCCATTCATAAGCCTTCACGTGAACGTACCTGTTATGTGTTTCGGAAACCGATTACCCAGAACAGTCACAGACTCCAGGTTAGAATGCATGATCTACAAAACCCTCATGATATCGGGACACCAGCTGCAGGCTCCGGTGTTCTCGGGCTCCTCCCACGTCCGACCGGAGGGGACAAATCCAGAGCTTCCCACAGTCCCTTCCCAAAATGTGTCCTAGAATGACTTGTGGACATTTATTTACCCTAGTCCCTCCCCTACTTTGCGTATAAAGAAATCAACTTTCTGGTAGACTAGCTTGCCCCCTAAATGGTGACTTCAAAATTCAAACCCAGCTCTTCTTTTATTTCAGAACTTATGACCTCTATCCACCCACACAGGTTCTCCTGAGCCAGTTCTCAGGGCCTGGCCTCCTCTTTGGGACTCTCCATCTCAGTGATGGAGTCCACCCCCTCCCACCAACACCTCTCCCTTTGCTTCTATTAGCTTTGGCCTCTGGATAGTGGCTTACTCCTGTTGTGGAGGAGTTAACCCTCAATGAATGCAAATAGGGCCGGAAGCTGGAGTATGAACTGACCATGCTCTGCGTGAGGGGATGAGGGTCACTCTGAAGAGCAGTTTCCCTGGCTCCAGGTGGCTCCAGCCCGGTCCCCTCCCCCCTCCCCCCTGACCTTTGTGAAGCTTGCTTGCGGATGAGCGCTGTGAAGGACTGGATCCTTCCTCTGATGCACTGCCATGTCCCCTGGCTGGGATTTCCTTCACCTCCCAAAGGACTCCTTTGCACTCCAGTGCTTATCCTAGGGTCTAAGTCTTGGAGCACGCTAAGACAGTTGTGTTCCCTGGAGAAAGTCTCTTCTAGGATTTCATAATACTCACTACTGTCGCTGGTTTATTCACGGGGTGGCTATTTCTTGTCCCACAAGGCAGACTTTAAATGGATTAAAATAAGAAAACCCTACTGACATCTCTTTCCTCATTTTCTTTTCAAAGAGTATTTTTTTTAAGATTGGCATGTGTGTGTGTGTGTGTGTGTGTGTGTGTGTGTGTGTGTGTTGAACACATGCACTGAATATAGTATCCACAAAGGCCACAAGAGGAAGTCAGATTTTTCTAGAGCTGGAGCTACAGCTTGTGAGCTGCCCAGTGTATAAACTGGGGGCTCAGGTCCTCTGGAAGATAACTAAATACTCATAAACCCTGAGCCAGCTCCCCGCCCCCCTTTCCTTTCCTTAGTACCAAGGAGGGATTATTACTATTTTTTTTTTACTAACCTTTTATTTAGACCCAATTCATATGCTAAGAAACTCAACCTTTCGGAGGGCTTATTAAGGCTTCTTATTCATGGGATTGTGAAACCATCACCAATGCATACTTCCAAAACACTTTTATCACACCAGAAGTCAATTATTATCTATCAGCTCAGTGTCTCCACACTTTCCTCTGTCCCCGGCCTGCTGCCACTAGCATACAATTTTTAGTCTATTCTGAATATTTTTATATAAATTAAAGTTTCCAGTTCTGTGGTCCTTCATGCCAGGCTTGTTTCATGGAGCGTGATATTTGCAAGGTTCTGAAATGTGCCGGGTATCAGTACTTTATTCCTCTTTATGGCTGAATAATATTCCAGGGCGCACACATAGACTATGCTTCATTTATCCAGTCATTAGATGCTCTTCCTCAGATCCTGTGCACCCTTTGGGTGTTATAAATAATGAATGCTGTAAACATCTGCCTATACATTTTTTTTTATTTCACCACCTCTCATTTCTGTCGTAGATCAACTTAACAGTGGAATTGAGCTGCATAGTTTCTGCCCATTTTAAAGAACAAATAAACTGGTTCCCAAAGTAGCCACACCACTAGAAATTCCCCAGAGCCAGCCAGCAGTACACGTGACTTCCCATTTCCGCAAGGTTCTTTCTATGTTTATAAAACTAGAGCCATGTTTGTGGGTGTGAAATGGGCTCACACTCTGTGGTACTGACTTATATTTCCCTAATGACCAGAGATGTCAAGCACCTCCCACTGCAGTCTCCTTCAAGTAAATACCTGTACAAACTCTTTGTTTGCTTTCGATTTGATTTGCCTATTTATTGATGAGTTTTAGGACTTAGGTATTTCACATACCGCATATGAGTTAGATATTTTGGTTTTGTCAACATTTTCTCTAACTCTAACCTGGCTTTTAAATTTCTGGATAGCTCCTATTTTTCTCTAAGAGTTATGTAACATTGGGTTGTGCATTTAAGTTTGACTGTCTTGGGTTAATGCTTACACATGAAGTGAGGAGAGGTTGGCCTTCCTTATTTTGCCCTTGCAACAATTATGAGGTCTGTTTTAGTTACTTTGTTTCATTGCTACAAAGCAAATGTCTTACAAAAGCAGCTCGAAGGAGGAAGGGTTTATTCTGGCTCACAGTTCAAGGATGCAGTGCGTCATGGTGGAGAAAGCTTGGTGGCTGGGGCTGGTCACATTGTACCTATCGTCTGGGGGCAAAGAAGAGAGAATGTTGGTGCTCAGATCGCTCAGACCCTAGTCCTTAGGATGGCGCCACCTACATCAGAAGTGGGGCTTCTTTTCTCTGTGGAAACACCCTCATAGACAACCCCAGAGCTGTGTCTCCCGATAATTCCAAATCCAGTCAGACTGACAGGGAGGAGCAGGCAACATGCTCACGTTGCACGGTTGCAGGTGCCCTTGTTAACAGTTAGCTGGCTGCAAGTGTGGGTTGCTGAGCTCTCCTGCTCTATGCCTTTGACTTTGGTGGCTAGCCTTGTGCCAGCATTGCATTCTCTTCGTTCTAGAATGTATAGTAGGTTTTGAAATCGAGCAGAGGAGTAAATCCTCCATCTTTTGTCGGTGTGGTTGATCTTCTCTTCCTCCTCCCTCCTCCCCCTCCTCCCCCTCCTCCCTCCTCCTCCTCCTTCCTCTCCCTCCTCTCTCCTCTTCCTCTTCTCCCTCCTTCTCCCTCTTCCCCCTCCTCTCTCCTCTTCCTCTTCTCCCTCCTTCTCCCTCTTCCCCCTCCTCTCTCCTCCTTCCTCTCCCTCATCTCTCCTCTTCCTCTTCTCCCTACTTCTTCTTCCCCCTCCTCTCTCCTCCTCCTTCCTCTCCCTCCTCTCTCCTCTTCCTCTTTTCTCTCCTTCCTCCTCTTCCTCCCCCTTCTCTTCCTCCTCCTCCCTCCTTCCTCTTCCTCCCTTCTTTCCCCTCCTCCCTCCTCCTTTTTCTCTCTGCCTCCTGCATGTGGACAAGATGTAAGCTCTCTGAAACTGCTCCAACACTGTTCCTCCCTGCCTGCATCCTGTCATGCTTCTATTAAAATGGTCACCCCCAGAAACTGTAAGCTAGCCCCCAATTAAATATAAGCATTTAATTTTATACGTTGCCTTGGTCATGGTGTCCCTGCACAGCCATAGAAACGTAACTGAGATACTGGGTGTGTTCAGGTTGGATACTTGAGGTTATTTCTTCATTTATAAAATAGATTTAGTATTATCTACCTAAGAGATTTAATAAGACGGTGAAAAGAATTAGATATTTAAAGTGCTTAGCCAGAGAAGAGACAAGAGATCTTAGTCGTATCTTTTTATTTTTTTTAAACATAGGCTACCTAGATAGGCTCAGAGGTCAGGAAGTGGGACCTCCAAGTATCATAGAAGCCAGCATCTACCCAGGCCTGTTTACTGTGAGAGGTTTCTACCACAGGGTTGGGATCCAGAGACAATAGAGAACCAGAGGCAGGGTGAGCACAGGAGAAGAAAGAGGGCGTTCTAGAAAGTTCTCAGTAAGGTGAGATGTAGCAGAGAGGAGATGTAATGTGGGCTTCAGGGTCAGACTGCAAAGGAGAGTGAGCTTGGTAACAATGGACATGAAACCCGTATGCTGTCTTCCAGCTAAGCGGTAACCCAAGAGAAATTCAGGAAGGCTCATGCCAACACACAGCAGGGACATGAAGGTTTTGCATAGCTCCCTTGAACTCTATATTATCTAATCGCATACAAACTAGGGCAGAAAACCCAGTCTGTATTGAGATTTTATTCCTGTCTTCATTGATTTATTGGCTCTTGAAGCGGAGATATCTGCCTATGGCTCAACCTGCCTTTGACTTTTTGTATGGCCACTGTTGTGTGATTTTTCCCCCAGGAGGACACGAACAAATATTTTTTCACCCCTAACAGGGCACTAACCACCAACAAAAGAAGTTATTCCACCCAAATCTTCTTTGATAAACTAGTGAGTTTATTGGGGTTACACAAATCTCACAGATTTGTGGTAGTTTGAATAGGAATGGTCCCCATATACTCTTGTGTTTGAATACTTGGCCCCAGGACGTGTCACTATTCAGAGGTGTGGCTTTGTTGGAGAAAGTATGTCACTGTGGAGATGAATCTTCAGGTCTCCTATGCTCAGTGTGGCACTATTCCCAGTGTGGCACAAACTCTCCAGCTGCCACCTGTCAATCAAGATGTAGAACTCTCAGCTCCTTCTTTAGCGCTACATCTGTCTGCATGTCCCCATGCTTCCTGCCTTGATGACAATAGACTAAATCTTTCTGAAATTGTAAGCTAGCCCCTAATTAAATGTCTTTATAAGAGTTGTGTTGGTCATGGTGTCTCTTCACAGCAGTAAAACCCTAGCTAAGACAAGATGAGTGACTCAAAATAAGTCAGCTGCATCATCAAACCCCTTACTTCAGCCTGGGTGATAGCTTACAGAAGGTTCATCATCTCTGAACGTATTCTCACTGCATTTGTAACCTCCTGGAGGGGCCTGTGCACCTTGTAAGCTTCTGTACTCTCTGGGTCCTGTGAGTTTCAAGGGCTTATGCCTTTCCTCACGGGGGTAATATTCCATTAGGAGAAACTGACCGTGTTGCCCACATGGGCGATCTTTACTTACTGGACACAGTAAGCTGTCAGCTACAATCCTTCCTCCTTTAGCATTTCACAGCTCTTGATACCAAAGATGCCTAGGGTTTCAGTATTGTGTTAGTGCTGGCTTCTTGCAAACTCTAGAACTCCCCCATTCCTGGTGATGGCTAAGCACACGGTGACTCGTGCAGATCCTACTCACTTGTATTTCAATTGCAACTTGAATTGACCCATTCAGTTTCAATGTGTCAAGAAGGATTCTGAATCTGTTACTTTTTACCTTCTGTAATAATTGTAAGGAGACAGATGTGTAGGTCTTATTTGGGCCATGCAAGAAAAATGTTCAGTGAATCAATAAGCTAGCATACTTTTGGTCTTCTGGATAGAAGGGACGCAAAATGAAAAGATAGTTTAATCTCCAGGTGGTGTGTCCAAAGAGACCCATCCAAGAGAAAAATGAGTTCTCAGCAAGAGGGAGAGATTCTTGGTCCATATGCTCTAGTCTGTGAGAAAATCCTTCTCATCTTCCACTTAGTTTCTTTAAAAAGTTGAGTGAGACAGCTGTAGCAGTATGCTCATTGTGGTGGCTTGAATGAAAATGTCCCCCATAGGCTTAGAAGGAGTGGCACCTCTGGGAGGTGTGGCCTTGTTGGAGTAGGTGTGGCTGTATTGGAGGAAGTGTGTCACTGGGGGTGGGCTTTGAGGTTTCAGATTCTTAAGCCAGGCCCAGTGTTTTACTCTCTTCCTGCTGCCTGCCAATCCAGAGGTAGACTTCTCAGCTACCTCTCCAGTATCATGTCTGCTTGTGTGCTGCCATAATGGACTAAACCTCTGAACTCTAAGCCAGCCCCAATTAAATGCTTTCCTTTACAAGATATTGTCCTGGATATTGGTGTCTCTCCACAGCATTAAAACCCTAGGACACGTAGTCCCAGCTTCTCTAGAAGCTGGGAGTAGAGGAACATTTGAGACCAGCCTGGTAACATAGCAAGTCCCCACCTCAAGTAACAGAAACCATGATGGTAACAAAGAAAACTTTTAAAAAATTTAAATTGGTTAGACAAGTGATAAAATTGCTTCTTTGCAATTTGTATTTTGCAACATTTTCACATCTCTCTTTCTGTCATGTGTGTTACAATGATAGGTAGCATAAAACTGATCACTTTAATAGTTTTTAAAGTCTTCAGTCCAGTGAATTATCACCATCCACCTCCAGAACCTTTGTCATTTTCTTTCATCTCTGCCCATCTATAAACCTTTGGACTTGAACCTCTGAGGAAGAAGCAAATGACTGCCATGATTAGTCACAAAGCACAATGGTTAAAAGAAATGACCTTGGTTTCAGACAGCCCATCTCTGTCTGTCACCCTATGCTTGGTCAGACCACTCTCTGGATTGTGTCTGTGTTCTTCTCCCCCCTCGGAAATGGGGTGACACCAGCATATGCCAAGGAGTTATCATGGGCATGAAGAGTGCACATAGTGCACTTTGAACTGTGTCCAAGGGCTAAGCAAAATTTACTGTTTACTGTTGTTGATATTCCATCAATGGGTCATTTTTGTTCTAAGGAACCCCCCCCCACACACACACACACATACACACACACACACACACACACACACACACACACACACACTGGCAAAGATCAGAAGTCAGTGAAATGGAGCACAGGCTGCCCCGACATTCCTCCTGGATTGGCTTGTCCAGATGCCAGCCTCCCTGGACCCTTCTTTCCTAGACTTGACATTATCTGCTACCCTGATGGTTTCCACGGGCCAAGAAGACCCAGAGTTGGGTCCATCACGATGGCATTATGGGTCTAGGGGGTTGGTTGGGAGCCAAGTGATTTTAGGAACCATGTTTGCAGCATTGTTGAGGCTGAGGTCCCAGATAAGGGCTTCGTTGGGAGCCCTGCTGGGAGGGGAAGCAGCTGGTTCCTCTCTTCTGCTGAGGATGAAGCCTATCCTGTGCAGGACAGCTCACCCCTTTCTTTCAGTTAGCTTTCTCCCTTTGGACTCTACACTTTGGCCTACTGGTGGCTTCTTAGCCACAACCTCTCTCGTTTTCTAAAATTATCTGCTACTTTTCTCACCTATTGTCTGACTCTCTCTTCAGGAAGTCAAATGTCCTCTGTTTCAGTCATGATGACATTACCAGTGGCTAAGACCTTGCCTGGTATAGGAAGAGTCTCCACAGACCCTCCCTGTGTCACACAAATACGTGTAAGTCTCTCCCCTCCTACCTCCTGCCCCTCCCACACAATCCGGCATTAAAAATGAGTAAACTGGAATGTGGAGAAGTTAGTGTGGTGGTTAATATTGTTTGCTGGATGCCTCAGAAGCAGGTCTCAGCACATACCTGTGAGGGATTGTCTATGCTAAAGCTATCCTCTGTGAACGCCTGTGCAGAATTGTCTTGACTGCGTTGACTGACATGGGCATAGCCATCTTCATTGTGGGTGGACCATTCTCAGGCGCTGTGCTGTATTCAATGGAGAAAGCAAGTCAGGCCTTAGCAGCTCTTCATCCATTCTCTGCTCTCTGTTTCTGATTATGGATGTGTTGTGACCAGCTCCCTCTAGCCTCCATTGCTCTGATTTCCCCCAGTGATTGGAAATAGCTCTTTCTTTCTCTATTAAATTGCTTTGCTCAGGGTGTTTTATTACAGCTTCAGAAAAACAAACTAAGACATTAGGAGACAATTCCTGAGTTGGCCTCAGGCACAACCAAGGGCTCCCGAACTCTAGAAACCCAGTGCCTACAGGAGGATACTTTTACCCTTCTGTAGGGGGAGGAAGTATGCAGACATTTTCTTTCCAGGTTTCATAGATGAGATCCTTGAGAGGGCAGGCCCTAGACCCACATGCTCTGAGACAGACTAAATTATACCTGCCCTCCCTAGCACAGATTTAAAAGTTTTGCTCTACAGAAGAAAGGTGGGGGGTAGGAAAGTGTCAATGAGGTTGATTCTTTCCTTTTCCATGTTGAGAATTTTCTAACTGTCTCAGGCGGGGACATTCTTACCTGACTCACCTAGGCCCATCCTATTTGGCCTAAGTTTTTTGTCGAAGGCTGGTTCTAGGCCTGTACCTGGAAGCAAGAGGATTTGCCTATGGCCCCTTCTGTTACCATTTGCCCATGTGCTCCCATGTCTATTTCTAAATGAGGCTCAGCCTCATCTTGTTCTGTTCCAACTAAAACTCACATCTTCCATGTCTTCTACATTCTCAAGAAAAGATTTCTCAGAGTGCCATTGACTTTGGGGGGAAATTCCTATTTCCAGTCACTCTTCTGTTCTCGAGAGCTCAATGTATGTGGGGAACACTGTTTTTACTCATGAAGACAGAGACTCAGAAAAGTTAAGGCACACTTACAGTCCTGGAACTGGGGAGTAGGACACATGCAGGGATGTATCTTGCTATGTGATAACGGGTCTGTATTCATTCATCAACATCCATCCGTTCCTTCTCACATTCTTGCTTGAATTTTTTCCCCTCAGCTTCCTCTTTTCATGCAGTTGCTTATTTGTCATCATGGGGTCCTAGAAGCAACTGGCAGCGTCTCCAGGTGTATGGGCTATGTTTTACCCCACGTAGTGCACTGGACTGGTATAGGAGCATGGCCCAGTACGGACAGAATAAACTTCCCTGGAAGCAACAAGAAGAGCCTACGATGCAGGCAATGGAGGGGGAGAAGACCCAGGCAGGACCATAAAACACATGCCTGGTGGCCTGACATCTTGCCCAAAGCCTGAGGTGTTTAGGACCCCAGAGCTTGCCTGAGTGGAGGAAGTGTGAGCCATCTCAGTCAGGGCAGATCAACAGATGGGGAAGAAGGCAGGAGGTGAGCCTGTATCTGGCTTTGTCATCTCCCTCTGTTTTTTATCTGTGGAGAGGAAATGCGTGTACAAACTGTCACGATACTCTTTTTAGAGCCTGATTTCCTTTTGTTTGTTTTAACTCTCTTGATTGCTGTGTATGGGGCAAGGGGAGTAGGGTGCATCTCGCAGGAGGCAAGTGGGGAAATCTATAAGACTCAAGATAGTCTCTGTTCTAGATATATCTGAGGGACCTTGGAAAGGTCCTCAGGGCTATTTCAATGCTATTTCTCTTAGGCAATATATTTCTGGTATCTCTTTTAAATTAGTGTGTGTGTGTGTATGTGTGTGTGTGTGTGTGTGTGTGTGAGAGAGAGAGAGAGAGAGAGAGAGAGAGAGAGCGAGAGAGAGAGAGAGCATGTGCACTCTCACACGACCACCAGTGCACATGCATGTTTGTGCGAATATGGACTCACCTATGTGTGTGTGTGTGTGTGTGTGTGTGTGTGTGTGTGTGTGTGTGTGTGCGAATGTAGTTGCCTACAGAGATCAGCAGAAGCTGGAGTTGCATATGGGTGCTGGAAACCAAGCTTGGGTCCTCTGAAAGAGTAGTACCCTCTCTGTACTGTGAAGCCATCTCTCCAGACTCCTACCTCAACTCTTTAAAAGCTATGGGGATTGATTTAAAGAAAGAAAAGTACATCCCTCCACTACCAAGGCAATTTATTTTCATGTGTTTCTTTTGCACATGTATGTGTTTATGATATGTGTATCTATGTGTGTATGTGCTTGCATGTGTATGGACTCACCTGTCTGTGTGTGTGTGTGTCTGTGTGTGTGTGCATGCATGCACATTTTCATGTGTATGGACTGTGTGTGTGTGTGTGCATGCATGCATGGATATGAACTCACCTGTATGTTTGGGTGTCTGAGCATATATATGTATGTATGTGTGGAGCCAGACTTGACACCAAGGGTCTTCTTGGAGCATTTCTTCCTTCAATATTGAGGCAGGGTCTTTCGGTTGAGCCCTGAGCTTGCCAAGCTGGCTAGTGTAGCTAGCCAGATTCTCAGGGACCCCCTTCTCTGCTTCTCAAGTGCTGGGATGACAGGCTGGTGGCCGTGCCCACCCTGCACCTACATCGGCACTGAGGATATGAGCTCAGGTCCTCAGCTTGCGAGGCAGGTGCTTTCCTCACTGAGCATCTCTTCAGCAGCCCGTCCATCCTCACATTTCCATAAGTGTCGAATTTATACACTTAAAAGTGTCAAACAGTGGAGACTGAGAAATGGCGAGGCAGTTGAAAGCATGCGCCAATCTTGCACAAGATATGGGTTTGGTTCCCAGCACTCACCTGCTGCCCACATCTGTAGCTGTAGTCCTGGGTGATCTAATTCCTTCTTCTGACCTACAAGGGCACCAGACACACACAGTGCCCATAACTACATGCAGGCAACACACACACACATACAATAAAAATAATAGCAAAATACCCAGTGATAGAACAAGGACTATAATAGGTATAAAAATGACAGTCCCCAACTCTGTGCCCGAAGGAACCCACTGATAGCTTTTATGATTCATCTACCTATGCCTGTGTGAATATCTGTCTACTGTTTCCTATAATACTGGCTGGAAAGAGAGGAGTGCATAGGCAAAACCATACCCTTCTTCTCCCCCTCTCTGTGCACAAAAGCGCTTCATTCTTTCTCCCATCTGAATAGTAATCCTTGAAAAACTGAATGTTTTGCCTGCATGTATGTCTGTGCTTCATGGCTTTCCCTGGTGCTCAAGGAGGTCAGAAGAGGGTGTCGGATTCCCTAGAACTGGGACCACCATGTAGGTGTTGGGAACCAGTCGTGGATTCCCCCTTCCCACCCCTGAGAGCAACCCACCTCTCAGACCTCAATGTTAATTCTCCATAAGGGAGCATGCTACATTACACAACCAGTGTCTTTTTGTGAGTTGCTTTTCTTTGGGTTTAGACCAGCAGTGCTTCCGTGCACACATTTGTACGTATCCCTTGATCAGCGTCAGTATCTATATAGGAAAGTTCCCAGCGGAGTATGACTACAGAAATGGGTACCTTTAAAATTAAATGAACTTTCTCTGATTACCTTCCAGCGATGACCCTGTCTGCCTCTTTGGTCTCAGCCAAGTCTAATTGTTCTTCATAAATGCTTGAGAAAAGAGCCTGTCACTCAGTTTCTTGAAGTCTGAAGGTTTTTGTTGTTGTTGTTGTTTTGTTTTGTTTTGTTTTTAAGTCTCTGGTTACTGTTTCTGGCTTCTGTAATTACTGATTGCTTACTGGTTTTACCGTTTAGCAATCTGCTGTCTGTACGCCTCATCCCTTTCCTCCACATTGGACTTATGACCAATTCTCTATGTTATTTGCATGCAATTTTTCTTAAGGGAGAGACAGTCTGTCCACTCTCCTGTCATGTGACTTATGAAGTTTCCCAACCAGACCCTTTTCTTTTCTCTTGGTTTAGAGCACACAGATCACAACTCCAAGAGCGGCTTTTAGGTAATAGAACATTGATCTTTGTATTTGGGGTGTCTATGTGTCCAGCCCTTGCCAAAAAATATCCCTTACTCCAGGAGCATATTTACTTTTCCAAGCTTCTGTGATTTTTTTTTTAAATACATTTTTTGGTGTGTGTTGCTGGGGATTGAATTTCTGGGGCTCTCTTTTTTGGTTCCTTTGCTGCTTTTTGTATATAAATCTTTGACCTACTGGGAATCAGTGTTAGTGTATTGAATGAAGCAGAAATCCAACTTAATTTTTCCTCTCTTAATGAGTTATTGATCCGGCCTCATTAACTGAGGAATCTCCTTTTCCTACTGTTTTAAAATGTCTCCTTCTCATATTAATACTCAGATGGACCTGGTTTCATTAAATGGAGTCTTTATTCTTATTTCTTGGTCTACATTTTTTCCTAGTCTAAACTATTTTCGTGACTGGAGCTTTAAACCAGCCTTAGCTGTCAAGCTGGGATAATTCTTTATATTACATTTCATTTTCAAGAATGTTCCAGATTAATCTTCATAATTGGTTTTATAAATGAACTTAATAGTATTTTAATTCACACCAAGATGTGAAAAATTGCCATTTCTATTGGAATTTCATTCAACTTAAACATTAATTTATGGGGAAATGGTGTTTCCCCATTGGGTGCAGTTTGTCTTTCAACTGAAGGCCTTCCTGGGTCTGTTTATACTTTATGAAAGTCTTCATAATGAGTGTTCTGCAAGTTACATCTTACATTTACCTCCTGGATTCTTTGGGTAAGATCTTTTGCACAGTTTTGTCATTTAAGAAAGCCACTCATTTGTGTGTGCATGCACATGCATGTGTGTATATGTGTGTGTCTGAGGGTTTCTATTCCTGCGCAAACATCATGACCAAGAAGCAGTTGGGGAGGAAAGGGTTTATTCAGCTTACACTTCCATACTGCTGTTCATCACTAAAGGAAGTCAGGACTGGAACTCAAGTAGGTCAGGAAGCAGGAGCTGATGCAGAGGCCATGGAGGGATGTTCTTTACTGGCTTGCTTCCCCTGACTTGCTCAGCCTGCTCTCTTATAGAACCCAAGACTCCCAGCCCAGAGATGGTCCCACCCACAAGGGGCCTTTCCCCCTTGATCACTAATTGAGAAAATGCCTTATAGCTGGATCTCGTAGAGGCATTTCCCCAACTGAAGCTCCTTTCTCTGTGATAACTCCAGCTGTGTCAAGTTGACACAAAACTAGCCAGTACAGTGTGTGTGTGTGTGTGTGTGTGTGTGTGTATGTATGTATATGTATGTGTGTGTGTATGTGTGTGTGCATATGTATGTGTGTACATATCTGTATATGTTTATGTGTATGTATGTAAGTATGTGTATGTACATGTTTGTGTATGTGTAAGTATGAGTAAGTATGTGTGTGTGTCTATTTTTCTAATTTGTCTCCTTGTTCAGTGTTCTGATTGTTCCTTACTGTTTGTCTTGCAGAGCTCTTGTGTTTCCTGGGCCTAGCACACTCCATTAAATGATTCCACAAGGGTGAGAATTGTTGAGTCATTGCATTTTGCCCAGCAAGTCTGTACTTCTTTCAAAAGCCTTGTTTCTCCTTCCTGACTACAGCCCTCTGGGTTCTCAGTTCCTAGAACACCATGCTCTATCTTGTCTGTGGGATTTCATGGATCTTCTTTTCCTAGTCATCATTTTCCTAGTCTCTGCTGAACAGTCACATTTTTCAAAGAGCCTCCCCTGAACCTCAGCTGGCATGGCGGTCTCCCCTTGCTCTGCTCTGTGTGACTGCCCCTCATTGGCTGTACCCCTTGGTGATACGCATACCCTTAGACGTCGGAATCCAGCATATATAAATAGGCAAAATACCCATACACATAAGGAAAATTAAAATATTAGTTATATATTTATATATCCATACTTAAATATTAAATATTAAGATTAAATTAAATATTAACGGGAAATATTAAATATTAAGATAAAATACTGATGACTGTAATGCTTTCAGCTGCCCACCCTATCCAAAGTGATTTTAATTTTTTTCCATTAAGGACCTCAGTAAGACTAAAATGTATCTGTAAATTAAATCTAACAAAATAATTTTGAAAGTAATTTGGCAAAATGGAGTGCAGATGGGCTTCATGTGGCTGGAATCTGAGAAAGAAGATGTTTGGGTCCCTCTGAGCCATCACACTCCCGAGGAGTGTATACAGATGTTGGTTACTTTGAGGATATATGTGTGTGTGTGTGTGTGTGTGTGTGTGTGTGTGTGTGTACATGCATGTATGTATATATATATCTACATAATATATGTGAATATATGTGTATATTAATATATGCATATATATTCATATATGTATGGGTACATACATATGTATATGTATATAAATTACATCTAGATGTATAAAAAATCCATGTGTATATACATCACCTTCTCTTCTACAAGTATCCCCTCCCTTCCTCTTGGATTAGACTCCCATGTCTTTCTATTTATGTTTTTATATTTTCATTAAATATATTCATAGACAGTATATTAGCACATCTTTTATTACTTTGTTTTTATCTCTCTTTTTAAAAAATGTGTGTGTGTGTGTGTGTGTGTGTGTGTGTGTGTGCACATGCACGTGTGCTTATGTATACGTATACATATATAATGCATATGTAGAGGCCAGATGACAATTTTGTGTGTCTTCCTCTGTCACCCTCCACATTATTTCTTCAAGACTGAGTCTCTCACTGAAGTTTGCTCATTTGCTCCTCATCCACTGGGTTACAGGCATTTTTGTGGCCATGCCTGTCTTCTTATAAAGGTGCTGGGGATTTGAACACAGGTCCTCTTGCTTTCATGGCAAGCTCACTTAGCCCTGTGTTATGAACTATCACTGACACTCTGTGAGTGTTCTGGAAGTGCCTCTGTTTTCACTGCGCTCTAACTTTTCGACAGTTTCTCACAGTGCTACACGGGTATTTTAAGCACTTGCCTATTGCCTGTTATTGCACTTCTAAGTTTTCCACTGCGCACTGAGAAGTTTTTGTGTTATTCTCTGTCTGTGTTCCACTGTGTGGAAAGCCATACTGCAACCGACATCCATACACACTCCTTGTGAATGTGAGGGCTCAGGGGGACCCAAACGTGTTCTTTCTCAGATTCCAGACACATGAAACACATCTGCACTCCATTTTGCCAAATTACTTTCAAACTCATTTTGTTAGATTTAATTCATAGAAACATTTTGGTCTTATTGCTGTCCTTAATGGAAAAAAAATATATCACTTTAGCTGTGGTTGGCAGCTAAAAGTATTACAGACATTTTAATCTTGAATTACTCAAGTGTACTGAGCCCTCCTGTTCCTTACAGTAATTTATCTGCAAATACTTTTGCATTTTTTTCAGATGAGTAATCACATTATTCAAAAAATTACTCACTTTGTTTCTTCATTTCTAAGCATTCCAAAAAGATCTGGTTTTACTTTTATTGATGTGCCGTTTAAACAAATGGGATTAAAGTATTTGCAAAGAAAATCAATGAGCCTCTACCAGACATGAAAAGATATTATTATTATTATTGACATGAAAAGATATTATTATTATTGTTGTTGTTGTTATTTTGTATTTTTCCCTAAGCAACATAGAGTAATGGCAATTTTATATAGCATTATGTTGTATTTGATATTATAAGTAATCTAGATTGGCTGGCAAGATGACTTAGCAATTAAGAACAGCCCTTGTGGTTACTTCCCAGCACCCAGGTCAGGTAGCTTCTAAGACTGACTCCAGCTCCAGGGGAAATGGAAGCCCTCCTCTGGCCTCCGTGGGTACCGACACTCACATGTAAACACTCTTCACACACACATACACAGAGTTAAAAATGAATACATTTTAAAAAGTCACTTAGTGATTATTTCAAGTGTGCAGGAGGGCATATGTAGTGACTTACAAATACTGAGCTGTTTGTACTAGACTCCTGATTATCTGTCAGTTTGTTCTCAGAACAATCCCCTAGGAACCAGGAGGGTTGAGTCTATGCAGTTGAATATATTTGTGCAAACTCATTCAGTTGCATGCTCTATGTCTGTGCTTCTTATCACCTCTGCCTGCTTCCTTGGTGATTCCCTAGAAGCGCTTTGTTAACGAAATGAAGCCTTTGGGTGAAGGCTGTTGCATTTATTTTCACAATAAAATGAACACTTGCAATTTGCTTTTCCAAATGGAGATTGTATGGAGCAAGCCAGTGCAGCATGGAAATCCTGAGTGGTGGTTAGGGTCCCTTTTCCCCTAGGAGGGTTAGGAATTTATCCTAGTGTTTTTTTTTTTTTTAATCTTTTCAGCCAGAAATTCCACTAGGAGTTCATCTGTCCATTGCTTGACATATGGGCTCAACCTAATTTTATTCCAGATGGGAATTTATTCAGTATATTATTTTGTTAGTAAAAATTTTAGTCCCTACTATCCTGATATGTCTGGAATAAGCTCTTCTTGGATAAGGTTTAATATTATTTTAATATAGTTTGAATAAATAACTTGTGTGTATAATTTCATCTATTTATGTAAACATGAGTGCATCTGTCTGAATGTATATACCTGTGAAAACATCTGCCTTTATAAGTGGTATCTTACTAAGCTTTCTGCATCTTGGCAATGAGATGACAGAGAACTCATAAAGAATGGTCTACCCGTTTCTAGTCTTCAGTTCTTTGAAACGGTTTTAAACTATACAAACCTGGTGCTTTTTTGGACAGGAAATATTTGCGTGCCAAGCAAATCTTTAATTCTATGGGCTTCAGAACATTTTGTTAGTTTTTTTTCCCTTAGAAAAAATATGTTTTTTAAAATCCCAGTTCTCTCTCTAAGCTTGATTCTAATAAATTAAACCATCTGTTGGCTCTGTTTTCTTTGCTAACGCTATTTATTGAGAACTTCTCCTTTTATTGTTTTTCCTCTTTTTGTCTCATTAATTCTCAAATTGCCTTAGGAGGCTGAGACTTGGAGTTTTTTGGAGAATTCAGTTTGGGGCATTTTAGGGCTGAAGAGGGGGATGATGGAGAAGGGTCTAGAAAAAATGATTGGATGAAGGCTCAGCCACCACGACAGGGCTGCATGTCACATCCTGACAGGTTAGCAAGATCTCAATCATGCCTTGTTTTTCCATAGTTGTCAAGTCATGTTTATCATTTGTTTATTTTTTCATTTTTGTGGAAATAAGTATTGCACTTATGTAGTGGATTTTTATGAGGGCTAATAATGAATGAAGACCTCTGCCCCTCTCCCCATAAAAAAAAAAACACCAAAAACCAAAAAAACAAAAAACGTTTTAAGCAGTGCGGGTAGTGTGTGTGGTTAGATCATTAATTGCTTCTCTGCATCAGTGAAGTGACAGGCTCAGGCTTGAAGAAAACACCAAAACATGGTTTGTCAGTAGACTTAACTATACAGGATGCCGTGCCCCACCCCGAGGGCCTTTCTACCTGGCAATCTTTCTCATATTGGCGGTTCTCTCAGCTCTACAGTGAATGATAAACTGCCATGGAATGAAGTAGGGTGACTTGAATGTGGCCGTATCTAGCATGTTACAGACTTTCTGAAAACTGAGTTCATTCTTCCCATCGTTAGATTTAACCAAAAAGGTCGGGCTGGATTGCCAGAGGCCATACCCGTGAGCATCTCCTAGTGGTTGCTTGTTCAGCGAGACTGACTTACTCCTTAAGTGAGAATTTAACTCCTGCAGTGTGTAAATCCACAATGAAATAGAGCATCACCATTAATGAATTTCTTTCTTTCTTTTTTTTTTTTGAAAAAAGAAAAAAGAAGAGGCACGATGTCACTGCTTCACAGTGTCAGCAATGGGGAGACCCGGAATATCTGCAGTTAGTGTAGCCAAAGACTGATTGGCCACCTGGCTTTTCTAGATCTTCATTGTCCCATTTGATATCCCGCTACATGTGGTTCCTCAAGTGTAATGGATAGAATTCAGCACTCAGTTCCCTTGTCACAATGGGCACATTTTAGGGGCTCAGTCGCCACACTGGCCGGGAGACATGATATCGGAAAAGACTTCCATAAACATTTCTACCACCCCACCCCCACCCCCTGGGAAGTAATACAGGACAGTTGGACCCCACAGCGAGTCAGTAACGATGAATGCAGTGGGGATTCTGAGAAGAGACCTGAGTGACCACGAGGTGGCTGGCTGAACGCCTGTGGTTCTGACCTATACACGAGGCAGCTGGCTGGGTGCCTGTGGCCCTGGAAAAACATGATTAAAAATAGTCTGCTATTTCAACAGATGCTTCACAATGTTAATTCTGGAAACTTGCCCAGAGGTCCTCAAATTCAGGAATTCTGAATCCATGTAGCAGAAATTAATGCAATTTATTTATTTATTTATTTTTATTTTTGTAGATCGACCTTATGACTCTCTCTTCTCTTACCCCACTCCTGACCACTGGTCATTTCCAACTCTTCCTCTCCACTTAGGCTTACTGTAAATAACCACTCAGACCCTGATCGCTATCAGCTGTAAAACATTTGTTCTCTTTGGCCGTTTTCCTGGAATGTATCATTAGGTATTTTCATTGCTTTTGTGCCCCGAGTGAATCTTTACCGAAGGTATTGTCCCGTTCTGACAATATTTACCAAGCAAGCCTGATTTAAAAAAAAAAAAAATCATGACGTTTCCTGTTGTGGTTGAATCTCATCTCCAAAGGCCCAGCATGGTGCAGATGGATAGGTATCCTTCTGCTACGTGGGACCAAGCCACAGTACAGGATGAGATAGACGTGGGTCCAAGTCATGGTCAGAGGACCATGGGGCTAAGGGTCCTTCCCATTAGAAAAGGGATGGCAGTCAGGGAGGAGAACACAGCTATGTTGTCACAACTCTTGCTGGCCTTGTAGTCCATTGGAGAGTCTATTCTAATGAGAGAAGGGGCCCTGGATTGTTTTTTTATCTAAATGAATGCCCTACCCCCCCAATCCCCTCCCACATGTCCAGAGTTGTAGTGGCATGCATGCTTGCCTCCAAATTGATTTCTCCGCTCTACTTAAAGCCTATCCCGATGACATGATATGGTCTCAAGCCTCAACTGTCACCCGAGTCCTCCCTGACCCCGTTCCTGCCCCTCCTGCCTTATCTCCGAGACTCCTCAGGAAAGGAATCCGTAGGTCTTCCTCACAGATACCTCATTTAGACTGCTGGTCAGTTGAGTTGGGCCAGGGGCGAGCCCACAGGCTTTCGGGGAAGGACCCAACATCTTTATCTATCATCTCTACCCAATGGATGCTGTCATCGAAACCGATGTCAAGTTCCTGCATTTTCAACCCCTGTGCTCTTTCTTCCAAGTCCCTCAGGGATGTGGCCATCCAGTCTACCACCCCAGGCAAAACGGCCGCCACTTCTAGGTTAGGCTGCACTCTTTCTGTCTCCACACGGCAGCTCTTTGTGAATGAAGTCAGTGGGGACAACCTAACTCGGTGCCCTCCCTGCTTAAACCTCTTCTTTTGGTCAGAACAATGACCAGAGGCTCAATCTGGCCTACTTAGCCAGTCTCCACCATACTTTAACCTCACCTAACCACATTCCTTCATTGCTGTCTGTAATCATGCCCTGTAAGCTCTTACCCTCAGACCCTGTTCAATTACTGAAAGTTTAACTCATTCCTGCTTTGGGGCCTTTGCATCCATGCTCTCTGATGCTTAAGTTACCCTCTCCCAGTCCCCTCTAACTTAGTTAACTCGCGCTTATCCGGTCAGTGGTGACTTCCTCTTAGGTATCACATTCGTCATCAGACTCCTCCCCCAGAATGAGGTCACCTTGGGCTGTTACCCTTATAAGGGTAAATGACTTCTTTCCAGTGAGATTTTTAGGCTCCACTGGGAGCCTCTTTCCATTTCCATTGTGTTCCCAGTTCCAAACAGCAAGCCCTGGCCATGGAAGTATCTAGATACATTTGTTGACTAACTCAACAAACAGTAACTTTATGTGACCTGCCAGCTTAGGAAATGGGAGACTTTTAGCAGCCCGCCTGCCCTCCCCCTCACCCCCCTCCTCCCCTCCACCCTCCCTTGCCAAGTTCAAATCTTGACTCTACCATTTGTTAGTCAGACACTCTTTGGCTAGTGCAAACCTTTCTAAACTATAATTTTCTCATTAGTAAATCAGCCATAACCATTCATAGGCAAAGGACGCTTCTAGTAGGTTCCCAATAAGCTACACTCATTATCATCATTACCATCTCCAATTTGGAGAGCAGAAACTGGAAGTCCTCTGCTCTGGCCACAAAGTTCCCCAGGAATAAGAGACAGACACTCCCAAAGGAAACAGATAGTAACATTTTTTATTAAATATTACAGTGGATCAAAAAGTACAAAATATCTCTTGCCTGCTATGTGATTGGGAAACCATCGGCACAGAATACAGTATCAAAAGCGGTAATAAGTACAATTTGGAAAACATACAAAAATTGAGTGTTTATAGTTGGCTCAGCATTCTTCTGGTAGTGTTTAAAACTAGAGGCCAAGGCTACTCAATAACCTCTCCATTGGGAAATTATATAACATCACTGGGCCAGGTTGCTATATACAAATATCACCTTACAGAGCATCAAGGTTACATAGCTGGGGTTACTCAGAGTGTACAATATTTACAACACAGGGAAGTTTAAAAAAGTATAAACAGCCAAGAGATTACGCTGCTATTTTATTTTTTTTTTCAGAGTCCTTTCTGCCATAGGGAGATAAGCAGAATATCAAATATATCAACAGTCAACACCGGAGTGGAGATGCTCAAAGTCCCTACTCCAGAGGTGTGGGTCTCACTGGGGTAAAACCATTCCCGTTCCTTTCTCAGCTCGGGATAACGAGTCAGACTAGACCACACGGGACTTGGCTGGCCACCACCAAATGTGACTTAGTGGGACAACACGAGAAGAGAGATAAATGGTTCTCTTTGAAGGCACACTACATAAAATATATTTTGTGGGACCACCTTGAAACTTCCATCAGACACACCAACACAGTGAAATACAGTACCTAAGGAGTCATGCACCAGATGGCAAAGCTCTATGAACTCAACACTGAGACAAACCCTTCTATAGATGTCCTGATGAACAAGTAAAACCGGGAGCTTCTAGTTAGGAAATAAACCAGTCTGACCTGTGGCAAATACTACACATTTGAATCAGTTACTAAGAAAAAATACTTTAAGCCTAACACTTGGTTGGGCTGTTGTGGTATTTTTATTTTTACTTTCTATTTTATTTTTTAAGTTGAATTTCCAAAAGTGAGACCCCCCCCAAAGTTGCCTAGAGATGACATCTTTTTAGATATTATTTAGAATCTCCAAATTTCCCAACAATTCACGGGCTTGGTACATTTTGAATTGTACCATTTCTCGGAAGCCGCACTTGGTAAATGGATTTCGGACTCCTGTGCCAATTGGATTCCACAATTTCCTTTACAGAACAACTAATAACAATGGTTTGCTTGCAAAAAGAAAGGCTTGTGCAACGCCATCCAATAATAAGGCCCCTTGAACTCAAACAATGCAAACAAAGCCAGATTTTAAGACTTTTAAAAAATGTCCTTCTCAGCCAATGAGAAATTCAATGGTCTTTTTGAAAGATCTCCAAGATCTCCCTTTGGAGTCTGAAAACAAATAATACACCACTTCTACTGGGAGAGTAACCCCCTCACCCGGGCCCCTCAGGTCTTTGTGTTGGTCCTGATGTCTTACGGAGGGTCCAAGCTCCCTACAACAGAAATAGTGAGTCTCCTCTCAGAAGAGATGAGAAAAAAAAAAAAAAAGCTGGAAATGTTGACATTGTTTGAAAATGGTGTGACTGAATTCCTACTTGGCAAACACATCGCAAATCACCGCGCTGAGGAAAACAAACACCCCAGCTTACAAATGGGTGAGCTTGTGGTGGTGGTGGGGTTTTAGTGTGGGGACAGACATCGCCGTTTTGCATTGAGAAATGAACTCACAGGGACCATGTATGGATCCAGCCCATGTCTGCTACAGAATCCCTGGTTCCTTTTCTCCTCTTCTGATTCTGTGACTATTCAATCTAGTGTCACTTTTTCATACTGTGTCCTGGCCAGTATCATGCTGGCTGGAATTGAGACCCACCCCCAACACACACACCCTTTTTCTTGTGCAACAACAGCAGAATAATCTGCATGTGCACATTTATGAGCTAAGTTATACTAATCTATCTATGGTCCTATTAAATATATAATATATATTTATATATATTATTCCACAGGAAGGTAAATAATTAATTGAAGCGAATGGAACTCTTAACACTGGGTCGCTACATTCTTTTGTTTCCACCTTTGGATAGCATGTTACTACATGGACTATTTGGCTTCATATCATGAGGACATTTCAATAAGAATGAATGGCATGCATGGCTTTGCGTTAAGAGCCGTAGATTCACGGTCACTGGTTTTGATTATTTTTGTAGTTCAGTTACCTATTCAGAGATGTTGAAAACCGTCATCAAGTTTCATAGACTTAAATATGTCAGAGGTAAAAAAAAGAGAGAGAGACTTGGTTAACTATGGTCCTATAGTCTACTGGCATTGGGGGAGAAGAGGGCAGAGGGCTGCAGACTTTATCAAAGAGGCTTTCAGCAGGGCTGGGTGCAGATGGGAATGAGAATCCACTCTGAGGATGCACTTGCTACACATAGCAGACTTTTGTGCTTTGGGAGCAAATGAAATCGTTGTCAAAGAGTGCCAGTCAAAAGACCTCCAAAGCAGATAGTATGGCCACATGGTGAAAAACTTGATACAAACCACCTTACGGGTGCAAATACTCATCAAACCCAGGCCCTAGACACCCAAGAAGATGGCTTTCTTTCACAAACAGGTCATCCAATTATTTCTCAAAGATGTCTCCTTGGGACAATCTTACTAGAAAACCCAAGAAGCCAGCTGATGATGACAATCACCCTGTCCCTTGACAGGCCAAGGCCTGGTTGGGATGCCCAGTGGTCAGACCTTGGGAGTTACACACTACCCTTTCCCAAGTCCCTTTTCTGCAGACCATTTGAAAGGTGCCGTGCCAACACTGGCATGAGTTACCCTGGCTCTTGTCCTAAGTTTTGAAATTCCTAAAATCTCTCCTCAGCCCATGAAGTGGGTCCACACAGTGGCTTTTCACCAACAAGGTTTTTGTTTTCTGAATTCTCTGGTATGTAGGACGGGTTCACAGCCTAGATAAGGTGAGTGCAATGCTTAATATTTTCACATAAATCCAATACTTCAAAGCAAAGCATTTAGCCAGGGAAGCAGTATCTAAACTCTTTCGGATAGCCATCCCACTCGAGAGGCACAGAATCCTCCAGGCGCAGACCCACAAAGGCACAGGCTTTAAGCTAGCTTGTGTTCTCCAGGGGGGTTCTTTTACAGTCTGTTCCACTAAAATCAGTTGCTTCAATTTGTAAACAATAACTTGACCACCCAAAGCTGCTCAAAAGAAGATGTGGTGGTGGGCGGGGCTGGGGGTGGGGCTGGGGTGGGGCTGGGGGTGGGGGCTGGGGTTGATAGAATACACATTAACAACTAGAAGAGTCAGTCAGCCTTACAAACAGAACAGAACAAAACAAAACAAAACAAATCAAAACAAAAGACCTACAAACAGAAGGGCTGCTGTTTAATTAAAAAACAAACAGAAAGCAAACAAACAGATACACAAACCAAAAACAACAACAACAACAACAACAACCAAACAACCAACCAAACAAAAAACCCTAGGGCAGGAACAAGAAGGAACTGGGAGGGAAACACAACTACCTGTATATAAATTAGGTGAGCCAACAGTGATACGGGTAGCTTTAAGAAGCGAATATATACAGTTTAACAGTGTTTCCTTCTCTGGATTGTTTAATAGTGTCAGAATGAAAGGTCTCTTTAAGTTTTACTATACATTGCATTGATTGAACTTGGTGAGTTTGATGAAGAAGAACGGGCGTCCCCTGGCTATTTCGTGCCAGTCTTTCTTGCCCTTGCCTTTGAAAAGCCTGCCAACCCCCCCAAAAAACTTTATGCTCAAGTTACTTCCTTACCATCCAAACTCAGATGGGGTCCTCTGCGTTCTTCTAGGAGAGATCACAGATACCTTCACAGGACCAACGTGAAAAGACAATGACCCCCAGGCCCTAGGCCATCTGTGTTGGAAGGGAGGTCACACTGGCCAGTCAGGCTAGGGTTGTCCCCGAAAAGGTAGGTATGTACACCTCTATGGCTGGGACGAAACCAGATCAGAAGGAATACTGACTTCCAACTTTGCAAGCCAGCTCCTCCAAGAGTTGGTGCAATGGACCACACCATTTGGGGATGCTGGGCACAGCGAGGCTTACAGTTTTGTGCTGGGATGTACGGATGACAGCTGAGAAGACGGGAAGGCAGCCTGAGGGTTGATACCAGCTAGTGGGTAGATGCTGTTGTGTAACAGGTCCCCGTAGGAACTTCCTACAGGGGTGGCTGCGGCCAAGTGTCTGTAGAGCTGCTGAGAATTTGTCGGCGATGTAAAAATTCCTCTCTGCATCACGAGCGAGTGGAAAGCCAGGGGTTGCATGAGAGGAGAAAGCACCGTCTGGTTCTTCAAGTACTGCAGAGAATGGGAGTACCCGGCTGGGAGCCTGGAGTTGAGGCCTGAATTACACAGGCTCCCAGAATACAAACCCGGGAAGATAGGGGTGGAGAGAGGGAGCTTGTGCCCTTCCGAGGGAGCCCCAGAATGCCCACCGTAGGCGCTTTTGTTGACCTCGCTCTCCTGTTCGGAGGCCTTTTCTTTCCCAGAAGCCTCCTTGGCTGGGTCCAAGGGAGACACAGCCCTGGCCTTTTTCCCAGCGATCACCAGATCTAAATCCTCCAGGCTGCGCTTTATGGGGCGAGCAGCTCCAATGTTCTGTGGGCTCATCTTCCGGTGCAAAATGGGATGGACCATGCCTTCCATTTTCCTGAAGTTCTCCAGTCTCACCTGGTGAGGCTTTCCTGACCTTGCAAGTGACTCAGGGTATTTCTTAGGGCCCGACATGGTCATGGGCGATACCCGGCAGGCTTTGGGATGACAGTCTCGACTCTGGTTGCTGACGACTTGGAACTGGGAGGTGCCTTTGATCTCCTGGGACCCCGAGGCGGAGTGGGCCAGGCCCAGGACTTTGCTGGTTAGTTTATGTGGGTTCTTGGGAAGGCTCAGATCTGTGGGTTGATCATCTGTGGAGGCTTCTGCTGCGGCCACCTTCTTATCTTGCAGGTGGAGAGATGCGAGATAATTGACGTGGATCTTCTCCGGGTGCTTGGGAGAAAGAAAGGCGCCGTTTTCGGATTCCTGGTATGCGTCCCTAGCGACGTACTTGGAGGACTGTTCGTTATGAAGATGATGCTCTGTGTGCCGGTAGAGGCTATGGAGATGCGGGGACGAGTAGAAGTCGGCCAGGAAACTGGGCACGTGGGCGTGGGAGACAGCTCTCTTCTCTAACAGTTTATCTTTGCCCTCCTGCGTCTCTTGTTTGAGGATGTAGGAGTCTGCCAGGGAGCCGAGCTGGTGCTTGGAGAAGCCACAGCGATGAGCATCGGACCGGCTCAGTTTGTCGTGCCTGAAGATATCATTGATGCTCTTTCTGTCTTCAGAGGCCTTGTTTTTGAAGCTCTGAACATGTTGGATTACGGATGGCCGGCTGACGGCCGTGTGATCGGAGCTTTGGCTGTGGTGGGACTGGGACAAACTTGAGCACAGGTCTTCCCTGGCAATGAGTTTCTTTTTGCTGATCAAAGGGGGTGGGGAGCCGTAGGGATAGCTGCTGGAGAGGCTGGCCCCACTCACCTGAGACAAAAGCTTTTTCTTAGCCAATGGGGACATGATTCCGGGGTTGCCCCGGGAGTAAAGCAGGGGTGTGTAGTTAAGTCCGTGGTTCTCATTCATGGGGCCGGTCAAGTCTTTGTCTTTGAACATATCAAATGATTGGACAACAAGGACCTTCGGGGTCTGCTTGAGGGCAGTGTGGATGTCGTCACTGCCCAGCTGGTCCACCTTCACAGTGCAGTTGGCAATGTAATTGGCCGTGGCAGGAAGCTGTTCTTCCTCTGCCTCGTTCTGGCTTGCCAGTGGTGGCTTGGTGGCGGAGAAGCTGGAGAAGGGTGCTCCTTGGAGATCCTTCTCGGGGCTCTCTGTAAAGCAGGGGGGTTTGGCTTCTTGCTTTGTGTCCATCTGGGTACTGGGAGAGGCAAGGGGCTGTTTGCCAGCCCCAGGGGTAGGAGCTGAATCTTTTTCAGGAGGCAAGGGAGGGCTTGGAAGCAGAGGGGCAAGGCCCTTATCTCCCACCTCCTCGGCCTCTTTATCACTGTTGGAACCTTGGTCAGTTTCATTGCCCTTTTCTGGGTCTGCTCTGGACACTGGGGCCCTCACTCCAAGATCCTTGTGCCCTTCTGGTTTCCTCTTTACTTCAGGAGCTGGGAGAGGTTCGGGGACGCTTTTGTGGCTTAACGTCTCTTCTTCCTTCCTTTGCTCTGATGAAACCTGAGAAAACATCGTAGGAGACAGTTAGAAGAGAACCATGCACACTGACACACTTCGTTAGGAAACAAAAGTATCACATACAGCAGTTATCCTTGAAGCCAGGCTTGTCAATCAACTCGCCAAGTTTCTGTAAGGTTTTATTACTCCCCAATCAGGGCTCTAAACAAAGAAATCTAAATTACAGAGACATTCAGGGAAATAAGCGTGTTCGCTTCAGCCCCTTATGAGACACCTATCAAAACAGCAGAGTGACGTCCTGACATATCAGATCGTTCCGTTCTGATACTTAGTTTAATTCTAAGGTTGTCTTCTTGTCAAATCAGTCAATTATCCAAATAGGTTTTAAATTACAAGTTGCAATGGCACTTTATGATGCTTCCTAGAAAGTTTTTTTTTTTTTTTTTTTTTTTTTTTGGTAATAGCTCTCAAAAAACCAACCCCATGTCAATTACAAACAGGTTTATTCCTTTGTTTCCTTAGGAACTGTCCCTTCCTAAGGAGTTCAGTGGGATCCACTGGAACCAGCTACAGTTACACATTAATTGTTTCTTAGAACAATACAACCTGTTGGTCTTGTTAAAATACCAAAGACATATGCAGATGGAAATGTGTGCATCCAGGGTTAGGGGATAGTCTAAGTCCTTCTATGGCGCAGCAGACTCATTGCTATCAAAGCCACAACAGAAATAATTCACGCTGGGCGTGGTGGCGCACGCCTTTAATCCCAGCACTCGGGAGGCAGAGGCAGGCGGATTTCTGAGTTGGAGGCCAGCCTGGTCTACAAAGCGAGTTCCAGGACAGCTAGGGCTATACAGAGAAACCCTGTCTCGAAAAACCAAAAAAAAAAAAAAAAAAAAAAGAAATAATTCACATAATTCAGGTGGATGTCTTGCCTCCAACACAGCTTTTCTACTTATTGAAATAAATCAGTCAGTGGGATGGCTACTTCTTATTTGTAGTAGATATGGACACAATTTAAGCCTTTTACTATCGAGTCATAAAAGTGATGGCTTTATAAGTATTGTGATACAGCTGATGGACAAACCTTTGCATAATAATAATGTCATGAAACATTGAGTTGGTCCCCACTCCTTTGGCCCAGTCACATCACTAGTACCTTTTCTGCTGTGACAAAACTACAGACTAAATCATACCTTTGAGGAAGATTTAAAAATGTTGGATGGGGGGATAGTTAGGGGAAGTACTTTCAAGGACTCATACCCATTTCGTGGATTTTTTTTTCCCTCAAATTTACATGAAGATAACCCTGCTTGCCAGGCATAAGTGATACCCAACAGTCTGACCCTCTTCTTGCATAGCAACTGTCTAAGTATAGATTCCATTCTTAAGCTTATACATTAAAAGACATAAAAATAGGAGAGTGTAAAAGGTAAACTGCTCAACTCAACCAAGTTTCTTTGGCCTCAGCCTTCAGCTATCTTGGAGTCTTGCAGGTCTGTCTAGAAACCTGCTTTAGGGAGGGATTTGAAAGTTAGGCCAACAAAAGAAAAAGCATTTGTTTCTTTCCTCTAAAGTTTGTGCTTTCTGAACTACCTAGGTCTCACTCTGCACTTTGTAATCCCCGAGGAGAGTGGATATGACAAAGACTCCTTCCCTCCTCTCCACTGCCTTCAGTTGTCAGGTAGAAAACATCAAAAATTCTAATATGGCATAAAATGCAACTCCTAAACCTGGCTCACAGGCATGCTGAATTTGTGATAAAGATCTGTGGAGTGGGTGGGCCTGGTTCTTACTGAATATACGATTTCAAAGAGATGGAGATGTCAAGACTTCAAATGACAGGTTTGGATGCTCCAGATGCCCAGAGCCCACTCCAGGAAAGGGGATCACTGGTACTGGAATAATTTCCTTGTGGAGAACAGGGAGAGCCACAGCTTTCAGAGATCCGAAGGACTCTCTGTAGCCAGGCTGTTCACTCTGCTTTTGGAAATTGTCACCTCCTGAGCTAAGGGGCTCTGTGAGTGGACTAAGGATCCTTGCCGCAGTTCACAAACTCAGCTTTACAGTTTGCCCACCCAGTTGGAGCCGTTCAAAGGTCAGGCGGCCTCACGATCCTCCAAGCATCTGCCGGTGCTTTGGCTGTGTTGTGCATCCGGTATCTCATAAGAGCTGACCAATCCAAAGCCCTGTGATAAATCACCCGAATCAGGGAGGAATGGAATGTAAGCCTTAACATGGAATTTCCTTGCTTTGGGCCATTTCTGTTGCAAACTTGCAAATGTTTGCAAGTCTGCAACATCTTGTATTTTATTCCTTTTAGAATATGTAGAACTTAAAAATCATGACACTTAGTAAAATTCAGCCTGGCTCAGGCTGAGACTGGAGGATGTGAGTTCAAGTCCTGCCTGTGCTGCAGGATGAGTTCACGGCCAGGTTCAACAACTTATTGGAGACCCTGTCTCTGACCAAAATGTCAACACCTGTGCAGGATTGTAGCTCACCGGTAGAACACTACACTGGTATGTGCCAAACCTGAGGTTCAAGGTTCAGTCTCCAGTAAAGCAAGCTACTAATATCATCTTTTAAAGAAGGAATCGTCTGGGAGTTTGTGTCTCTTTCTGTGTGTATGCGAGTGTGTTTTAAACTGGTATTTAATGAAGCTGTCTCTTACATGTTCATTATAAGTCTGAAGATCAGTACCCAAATTCCCTCAGGGGTTGAATCCTAGAACATGCTGTCTCTGAATGGAGCTGCTGTTTTGTTTTGTCTTTTTTTTTTTTTTTTCAAATGGGCAGCTGGATTTTTGATTATTCATGTTGAAACAGAGCCCAGATCAGCCTCATTGGTTGGCTGGATGCTACCTGGCATGCTTTCTATTGAAAAACAGGGCTTGAAACTTCACTTCAGAGGTCCAGAAACTATCTATTAATATGAGAGATATTAACGGTTTCTGTGGAATCACTTTGTGATCTCCCCATAACCAACATAGACCAAAGATGTTGATAAATTGATCTCAACCCAAGGCTGTTGAATAAGAAGTGAATGTCCCTAAAATTTTAGAGAAAAACCCCAAGGAAGAACCCAGAGATTTTAACCCTTGTTCTCTCTGACACCTGCTCCTGCCCCTCTCCCCAGTTCCCCCAAGTCACACCTTAAAAATCTGGCTATGAAACCACCAAGAAGTGTGTTCCCTAGGGTGGGCACCACCAAGGGGCACAGCAGCTCACCTCAGATGTATCTTGGGGTTTGGGGGTGTTCTCTTTTTCTTTCTTGTTTTTGGCCATTTCCTGTTTGATACGTTTGTTTCCCGAGACTTTTGTCTTATTCTCATTTTCCTGTGTATTATTCTCCTGTTTCCGAGGTTTGATTGGCGGTAGAGGCTTATCTTCTTCTCCCTTAATAAATCTTTCGTATGGCAGGATTAACCTAAATGGAAGGCAGAAGAGATGTGTCATTGGTTGGCCAATTCTGGAGACGTCATTGGTATGGAGCTTAGTGACATCATTGGCATGGAGTTTGTTTCCTCTTACGTAGTAGCCCTGCCCTCGATCTATAGCAATGTTTTTGTTGTTGTTGTTGTTTTTTTTTTTTTTGGTTTTTTGAGACAGGGTTTCTCTGTGTAGCCCTGGCTGTCCTGGAACTTACTCTGTAGACCAGGCTGGCCAGGAACTCAGAAATCCGCCTGCCTCTGCCCCCCAAGTGCTGGGATTAAAGGCGTGCGCCACCACGCCCAGCTTTTTTTTTTTTTTTTTTTGGTTTTTCCAAGACAGGGTTTCTAGGCTCCTCGTGGATGCCGACTGTTGTTAGTACCAACCCCTCTCCATATCCTGGTCTTTCCCTATGCTTCAATATCTGATAAAGCTTAATTTATAAATTAAGTAGAGTAAGTAGCTATAATTAATGAAGTAGAACAAGTAGAACAACCTACTACAATAGTAAAAGTTACGAACATGTAACTCTCTGACAAATAAGATGAATATTGTCTTTCAATGACGGTTGACCATGGGTAGCTGAAACCAGGCAAAGCCAAGCCACGCATAAGTAACTTGTTGAGTGGCCACATTCCTGTGTCATGTATGCACCCCAGAGACTCACTCGATATAATCTACTTTACTAGTGAAACTTGCTTATCTGGTCTCCTAAATACTTCTCTGGAAGACAGAAGTCTTTCTTTTGGTTCTTCGAGCTGACCCACCAAGAACACCTATGAAGGGAGCCAAGATTGACATTGTCACAATGGCCCCTAGCGCTTGGCCCATTGCCAGTGACATCAGGAAAATAGCGACAGCTGCTGTTCACTTACAGTTAAGTCAAATGCTTATCAAGTATCCACCCTGTGCCAGGCACTGCTCCAGATACTGAAATACAGCCATGAACCAAATATTCTGAGCATCTGACCTCATCCAGCTTCTATTCTAAGACAGGCTAGGTAGACGGTAAAAATCATTCCATATAATCTATGCCACATCTCAGATTATTGTCATCACCATCATCATCATCACCACCACCACCATGTTCCCAAGATTAAGCAATGAGCCTAAGGGTCACAGCATCTGTTAGACCTGGAAGTTGAATGAATGTGCTTGCAACTCTAGTAAGAGTTATCATTTTTATTTACCTCAACATGTAGACTTGCCATGACCCAGTAGATAGGAATTACTTTCATGAAACCCCAGGTTCAATAAATATATACCACTGGGGGGGGAAATACAATATATAATACTGGCTTTGACACCTTTCCACTGCCACACTTTGAAGACCAGCACTCGAGGTCAAAGGTCAAGAGGAGGCATGCTCAGTTTGGCCAAGACAGATGTATTCTCTAGCCCTGAAGGCAGATAATCCCATCCAGGAGAAGGTCTGATTTTGGGGGGAGTGGGTGCCAAGTTAGAAAGGGCCTTAGCCAGAAGGAAGCCAGCTAACCACCACAGCAAGGAAAATCAGAGCACTGAAAAATTCCGAACATTTTAATTACATAACTTTTAAAAACAAAGTGCATAAAATTGCTCTAAAAAGAGAGACATCAAACAGTTCTGTTTTTAATCTGTTCCCTTTGCAACGCAGCTCTTGATCTGAACCGGGAAAGAGCTGATGTAATTAAAAGGCACGGGTTGCATTACAATCCAGTGATTAAAGTTTTTCTAATGCATTTGGTATGATTAATGACTCACTGTGGGATTAATACAAGGCTCGGCCTTCAAAATGTGAACCTTAATACAGCAAACATAATTTGTTTTAAAATACGACAAGTTGACTCAATGAAGAAAATGTACTTGGCTTAGAAGCAACAGCAATCTGTTCAAATATTGGGAATCCTTTATTTTGAAGCTAAGACACCCGAACCTCTTCTTCCCGACCCCACCCCCAAGAATCCTGTTTTGGAATATTTGTTGAGTATCTTAAAATTGGTTTCTGATTATGCAATTTGTCTATTAGCTACTTAAATACACACCACTGTTCTGGGGTTCTCAGAAAAGACTTGGAGACATCTGAGATGCCAACAACAAAAGCGAGCACGTTGTGGGAAAGTCAAATGTGGATTTATGGAATTTTAGGGCCCAGGTCTGTTTAGCAAGCATGCACAGACAAGGCATGTGCAAAGAGGCATGGGTAATGCTTTGGAGGCCTCTGTGTGGCACTGGGCCAGTCACGAAGATCAACACAGCCCGTGGAGAGAGTTGTCTTCAGATCCCATTACAGCCCGAGTTTAAACACGTTACAGCTGCTAAAACTGGAAACGGCTCTCTTCAAGTAGACTTACTAAAATAATATATGGTTGCCAAATACCTGCTTCCCACCATAATATTACAGTGCGTGTTTATATAATGAAAAGCATAACTAGGCAGAAGAGAGGGAGAGAGAGAAAAAAAGCAGTCTTGTTCATACTTGAATCTATTTTGTCTCATCTCTGAAGTCTCCAAATCCTCCCTCCCAGCCCTCAACATACACCAATTCCTCTCTTTTCTGCATTGTTCAGCCTGAGACTTGATTCCCTTTTCAATATCGGAAAGTAAGGGATTTTTTTTTCCCAACCAGGAGCAAAAATGCATCGAATATTTTGAGCTGGAAAAATATTTTAAATTGATTTTAATGAAAACACATTTTATTGTTGGGACAGATAGGTTTGTTGTGCTTTTGTTTTGTTACCATGGGAACCAAGGAGCTCAGAAGCCCTGGTATTCCAATGTTTGCCATTTGTGGTACCTCCCTCCCCCTGGCTCCCTTGTCTAATGGAGATGGTGACATCAAGAGAGACTCTCTTTCTTGAGAATGGCCGTACAGAGTGTGAGGAGGAGGAGGAGGAGGGAGAGGAGGAAGAGGAGGAAGGAACACAGAGAACAGGTTGGGGATCCCAGGAAGTTATCTTACAATTTTCCAAGTTCATGAGGTTGGGCAGTATTTTCATCCCCCACCCCCACACGCTATCATCTTTTCTCATTTTGACTCAACTTAGCAGCGGGCAAGCCACCAGTAGTACAAAATATATCTTTACTTTACTGGTCAGAGGCCTGAAGCCAGGAGGCAGGAAATCAGGAATTAAATGTTTCTTGTATCTGGGAAGAGGCATGACTAAGGATAAAACTCAATCCAAATACAAGCTCTGCTTGTTCAAGGCTTTCAGAGGGGTGTGTGTGTGTGTGTGTGTGTAGGTCAACTAAATGAGTGTTTTTTTCCCCACTTGTAAATCATTGAAATATAATTAGAGTTGCTCAGAAGGAGAGAAAAAGGCTCCCAAAACAAAACAAGAAAGGCAGCAGTCAAACAGAAAAATAATTGAAATACGAGCTTTGAGGAACAGGGCACATTCCCACACAGTACATAAACAAGCCCTGTTTCGTACAGCAACTTCCAGCAACTTCCGCTTGCTGTGACTTCCTTGAGTGGGTTTTTTTTTTTTTTTGTAAGTTCTGTCACGGTACAGCCCAATTACCCCCACAGGATGTGATCTTTATCATCTGATTATTAGAACTTTTCTCTGCAGCACCAGAGGACAAAAGCTACGATCGGTTTCTGAATGTTTCAATGTTCCACGCACACATGTCATCGTTAAAAACAGATTAGCTTCTCTCAGATCAGCGTTGCCCAATACAGGAAGCCATGTAGGCCTGTATCCTATAAAAGGATGTAGTGTAATGTAACATGCCTGTGCCTCTCAGAGGGTTGTTTCTCAAATATTTGTAGGACAGCGAAGATTTAATCAGCTTCAAAATGGTACAGATGAAAAGCAAACCTGTCGGACCCCCCCACCCCCACCGTGAAAAATGTATCTATTACACAGAAGAAATATTTTCATTGTGCTGCAACTCAAAAGAATGTAGGCTGAGTCTTAGGTGGGTAGAAGCCGAGGGAAAGAGGAGAAATACACTCATTAGTAAATCTGTCCAGATCCACCCCACCCACCCACCCAAGCCCCTACCTCCCGTCAGCATTGAGGTTAGAGATGGATGGAAGGCTATGGAGATAAATGGGTCTTTCTTCTTGTCCAGATTTCCTATTTCAGATTAGCAAACTGCTTATTTACGATGTCACTAATGGATGTGAATTAGGTAAGCCATCACGTCTTAAGGGAGGAAAAAAAATAACAGCTTTTCCTAGGCATAAGATTTGGAGCAGCGTGAGATTTTATTTTATTTTTTTCCCCAGGAATAATACAAGAATAACATTTTTCCACCTCAAAGCAGAAACGGTAGGGGAGCCTTTTGCTATCACAGAGATCCTTATTAAATTCAGTCACTGTGAAAACACAGATTTCCCCCCCACCCCCGTCCTTCTTCCTTTAAAAGAAAGAAAAAAAAAATAAGGGAGACTTTAAAATCTACCCAAGTTAAAATTAACAAATCAATGACATTATAACCTTGATTTATTAATGTCTGAACCAGTAAATTATCATCGTACAAGAAATTGCCGGCTGGAAAATAGCTGTGGCTTTGCTAAATCTCAAGTTGAATAATGACACTCAGAACACTAGGTTTTTAGATGTGCCTCGGTCTGATATTATAAAATATTCAATACATTTCTCTACAGCGGAAGTCAGGGGTCAGCAAATCTATTACTGTAATGTAAGGAATCTGGCAACTCGCCAACTCTCTCTCCCTTTTTATTATTACTATTTTTTTTTAAACACTGAGGTAGATAATTTTATATTTACCAAGTCTGCAATCCTCCCCGGGGCCTCGCCTCTCTTTCTCAAGACCAAAAGCAGCAGGCTGGCATCAGAGAAGTATATATCGCAGGCCTTGTCATTTACACTTTGCACAAAAGAAGAAAGGGCCCTCATATTTATTAAGTGACACGCCCTCCCTTCCCTGTCAGCAGAGGGAAAAAAACAAAACAAAACAAAACAAAACAATGCCTGCCCTGTCTCATCCTAGCGAGTAGCCATAATGTCCCCTGAATTGGTGCATATTTATATGGAAGGACTGAACTTTTGGGCCAAAATATTTAGCAAATGGTGCTTAAAATGAGAAATAAATGATGACCCATCTATTTATAGAGAGCTCTGAGGAGGATATTATAATAATGTCCGGAACTGATTCAATTTTGAGAATTAAGGAAGGGAGCGGGGAGACTTTAGGGTGTGTCTGCATGTCAAACCTTCCCTGACTGGCTTAGAGGCATGCTCCCGGTATTAAACCATCTTTAAAAATTCAAGCGTAAAAAAAAATTTGCTATAAATGTTGGAGCAGATCAGGTAAGGGGCAGAGATAATAAGGCTGGCATGTATGGTCGGTTAAAGACATTACCATTATTCTTACATTAACAGGGCTTCTTTGTGGCCATAGAAAAGAAATAACATGTTTGTTCCACTGGGGCTTTGGACCTGAGCTGACCCCAAATGGCCTCATTACATCTCTGAGTTGATTCTGGGCTTGATAAATTCTAAGCCTTGGCCAGACATTTCCCTTCTGAGGCAGAAATTGAAAATATAACTTCCCTGTGAAGTATGGGAAGCAATCTTTCATCAAATATGGACCGGGAGAATTGCCTTCTTCCCTTTGTGAGGATAGAAGGTGCACACTCGCTAAGGCACACAAGAGTACAGGAGAGCTGGCCGCACACACTGCTCACCTTTCCAGACATGAGACCACACCGGCGAAAACTCCAAAACAGCATTTAGGCACCCGAGAAACAGACCAGAAACCAGATGGATACTCGTGCACTCTGTGACCTTGTGGAGAACCCTTCATTGGGGACAAGATGCTTGAGGAACAATCATGTCCTGATCGAGATTTTCATATTATGGTGTTAATTTTGGTAAGAAAGAAAAAAGGGGGGAGGGGCTTGGAGTGAAACAGCAGAAGCCATTGACCTTGGGGAGAGCGACCAGCTCCAGAAAAGGGCAATGGCACAGCGGGCAAGCACAGAGCATCAAAAGAGTGGAGTGCTCAGTCCCTGGTAGAACTCAACCGAGTAGGGAGATGAATGGGTATACAATACAGGGTACCTGAGGGAATGTGCCTAAGAGTTACTAAGAACAGACTGTGTCGCAGGGACGTCTAAACAAATGACCAGACTGTGCTCTGTGCTAAGACACCATAAAAGATAGAGTCCATTATCTTCCTGGACAAAGCATTAGCATTCTTTCAGAAAGGGTCTTTTTCCTGGGAAAGAGCAGAATGAGAGGGCTTGCTGGGACCCTTCCGGACTCTCCGGTCTCTCCAGGAACAGTGAGTGAGAAGGCTTTGTTTTGGGGCCTACTGCTATTTGCGATACCCTCTGAATCGTACTGGAGTGCCTGTGAGGCAGAGTGAGCAGAAGATAAAAAGGGTGTATCACTCAGAGACCCAGCAAGAGGATGGCTTGGCTTCTATCAAAGTGACCCAGTGTGGAAGAGGTAGATAAAGATGGTGGGCGCTCTGAAGTAGGGTTATAAGGACTTGAGGCAGGTAGAAAGGCAGAGAGAAGATCAGTTATGCTATGTATCTGTGGAACTCAGGACCTTATCCATACTAGTAAGTCCTATACCACCGAGTTATACCCAGGCACAGGTTATCATCATATATTGCTTAGGCATTATAATAGCAATAGCAGCCACCATATTAGGTTACTATTAATACCAGGGGTTTGTATGAATTCCCTTCAACTCTTATAAAGGAAGCTAGCCACACATATATTACTTTGACTTCATTTTATGGGCGGCAAAAATTAGGATCAGAACTGAATCAAGGTGTCTGACCTGTGGGTCATGGATAATATACATGCCAGGATGACAAGGTCATGTTGTACTGTCATTGGGTTGGACAACCCTCAACTAGATGGTGGCACATGGCTATTGAGTCCTGGAATTGGAATTCAATCCAGGTCGGCTAGGCAGAGCTTCCTGCTTCAGCATCTAGGTGGCCATCTTCATAGACTGAGAGAGACATAATCTTGTTATGAGGTATCCTAATTGATTGCACCTGCCCAAGTTAAGAAAATTCTAGGCTTCTATGAGATTGTCTGAGAGATCAGGGCGAGCCTTCTCTTCTCAGAGGCAACAGGCTCATGGAATCCACAGGGTCATCCAAGAAAGGGTCAACACCTCACATCAGAGGCAACCCCACAGCCTGAGAGAAGGGGACATTCCTTCTCGGATGTACGCCACAACAGGCATGCCAGGATGCTCCAAATGGACATCGTGTTTATTGGGCCCAACCTGCTATAACCATTAAGGGAGACTGAAGGATGGCTTCTCCATGAAGTTTTCCCTCCATCAGTTAATGTTGGCGGGACCATAGCTTCCCACAGTCTCTCTAATGGAGTTCTTCTCAGCTTAGCTTTGCGATGCTTGTTCGCTACTTCTGAGGATTTCTCTGCCTAGACTGATGTCATTCCCATGCCTCTCAAATGAAGACCACGCTGAAGAAACCTAGAACGGGTTACTAGGTTTGTTGACTCCATGCCCCAGAGATAATACACGATCATTGCAGAAGATGGAGCGACCATAGAGAGCTCCCAACCCTCCACAGTGCCAGACAATAGATGGGTAGAAAGGATTATTCTCCATGACTAGCTCTGACTGGAGTGGCATGGATCCATTTCAAGGGCAGGGGACACCATTATCATGAGTCTATAAGCATCACTGGAATTCTCAGCATCATACATATCCCAGAAGTGATGGCAGGTGGGAGTCCATATGGCTATCACACCAACTCCCAAGGAGAGCTATCACAATAACTCCCTGTGAGGGCTATCACACAAACTCCCAGTCACACTAGAAGCCACCACCCGTGCCAGGGCTTCTGAAACCTTCTCTAGCAACTCATGACTTTGGACAAACTCTGTAACAACTTGTACCAAAACACAATGTTCCAAGAGATCCCCACCCCAGTGGCCAAGCTAAAGATATATTTTAAGGGTAAACAATTACATTCATTTTGTCATCTGAGCCTCCCCCCACCCCTCCCCCTCCCCCAACACTCCCCAGCTTTTTCTCTTGGAAACATGCTTTCTGAATTTTCAATAGATCCTTTGTGAAGGCATGTGTCTGTTCCTCTCAAAATTGAAAAGATGTTTGTACAGTGGCAAGCTTGAGAATGCGGTTACTTAATCTTAATGATAAAACCCGGAGGAGAGAGAAACCATAAGCCTCTTGTTTATCAAAAAATAAAATAAAATAAAATAAAGGAAAGAGGCAAAGGCACGTAATCTATTCTCAAATTTAAATTCATGCTTGATGAGAACTAGAAGCAGCAGGGAAGTTTGGGTGGACCTGTAGAGTTTCTCAAGTCCAAACGGCAGGGAGGTGGGTAAAGGAGAGAATAAATGGACAGGAAGGAGACAAGAAAAGACGCGGCCACGTTAAAAGTGCCGTTTGGCTGGCGAGCTTTTCCAGAGGAGGTGACCAGAAAAGGAACCTGCCGTGGCTCCCAGCACAGCAGACAGATGAGCTTGAAGAGTGTGCGCCTTGGGCTGTTTCTACACTCAACAGTGTAAACTCCCAACTTCTAGTCATTACAGCTCAAACCCAGAGGCAAATTTAAGAATTTTTAAATAGAGATTTTTCAGATGCTGTTGCTAATGCTTACAAAAACATTTTTTTTTTTAAACTATGAGATCTGGCTAGAGTCTTGTTTGAGTTTCTTGAAATATCCAGGCATTGGGAAGTTCCCAGAACATTTTAGGCATGCTTAAAGAGTGAGGCTCTTGGGATGGAATTACCTGACTGGCCTCTGCAGAGATTCTTTATGGATGGTAAAAGGTCACTCCAGAGAGGGAGGTGGACAGTGACCAGATTCTGGTCCGTCCAGGGAGCGAGCCTGGGGGTGGGGGTGGGGTGGGGATACAGGCAGGCCAAGAGCAGCTATGCTAACCCAGCAGCAAGCTGAGTTTGGCTCTTCCAGCTACTGTGTGTCAGTAAGGGACAGCTGGACCTCTAGTATTGAGGGGGCAAGGAGAGCTAGCTTGGTGGCAGTGTTGCAGAAAGAGGAAGAGTCTGCCCACATGAGTTCCCATGAACAAGATGGTAGCCAGGAAGCAGATATAATTCCTCTGACTGGCAACTCCACTCTGGGGGAGGGATGGAGTAATCTACCTGTTGGCTATAATCTCTGGAGGGAGCGAGGACCAAGCATCATTACCTGCCTCTGAGTCACAGGCTTGGGAAACCAGCCCTTAGAAATCATAATCTCACTTTCCACTCCTTTATAGGCATGTTCTAAAGGGGACTGCCTTCCCTATAAAATTAAAACTCATTTTAATCATCATATCCATGGTGCAGAATTGGGAGTTACGGGAAATTTCAAGGGAGGTGATGTCACACAGTTTCCTTCTCTGTTTGATGATGGAATCAAGTTCTAACCCTACCTCTTTAAGATCCAGCTCAAATTCTAGAGCCTACAGGAAGATGTCTCACTGTGGGTGGAAACCTCCTGCCTCTCTTCTCGGCTGCCTCTTTGTATTTCTATTACACATCTGATTTCTAAAGCCTTCGCTGTCTAAGTGTCATCCCCGGCCCGTGAGTCAGACAGCTTGATAAGTTAGATAAACTGGGAGTTTCTGCAGCTTTAATGAACCAGCAGTGGTTCCTGGAAGCTGCTATCCAGGGAGCGATCAGAAACTGTGCCTTCCTCAGCCATCTCTGCTCCCAATGCACCAACCCATCAAAGCCACCCGAGTCTGTGACCGAGATGGGAAACAACACATATCCAACAACCAGAGGAAAGGGTACTCTTCTAACTGCCCAATGTGTTCCCTTCTGCCACTTTGGTAAAATACACTAAAAATGAGTGATTAAGGGAAATAGAAGTTCAAAAGGCACACACAATGCAAGCCCTGATTTTTTCTTCTTTTTTTTTTCTTTCTTTTTTTTTAATTACACTCAGTGAAAATAAAATGATTCTGCTCCAATTCAAAGTGAGTTCACAAAGCTTACCTGTAGCTGTCCTCATTCACTAAGCCTTTTTATGGGCTGATAACAAATAGCTCACAGAGGGGTCACACGCTAGAGCAGCTTAGGAACTTGAGATATATATATATATATATATATATATATATATATATATATATATATATATATATATATATATATGAAGGGGTCCCGTCTGTGACTTTCTCAACTGTGTTATATTAGCTTGAAGGGTGTCAACGATACATGGACTTGTGTCCCAGACACGAATGGAATGGGATCTCACCTTGACTTCCTTTCTCTTGACTTTTTGCCCAGTTATGAACCTGAAAGATTTGGGGGTCTGATTTTGAGCACAGTACTTATCTTACTCAGAGCACAGCTCCACCCTCCACCCTGCCCACTACCACCTTCTGAAAAGCACAGCAGCAGACCTTGTGAGCTGTCGTCTGTCATTCAGTTTCTGCCCCCTGCCTCTGGGTTGGGTGTGGCTAAGCACTCTAAGCCACTGGGCAGTAAGCAGTCTGAGCCATTTGGAGTCTTAACCAAATGAACTCTTCCGGAAAAAGCAGAAGGTTAGAATTTGAAATTGGACATTATGCACGCACGCAAGAAGATGAAGTGTAAACGCTCATTTCCCTCACAAACAAATACATTTGCTTTGGATTCTGATTTCCTAAATACTCAGAAAAGCATGCCACGAAGGGCTTTAGCCCCGATGCTGCCCCTCTTTAAAATCCCTAATAACAACTTCATGTGCTCCACACAGAGCATGTAATTCATTCAAGAAAATTAAAACCAGTAATCTAGTATTTTGTGTAAAGATTCCCCCTTTTTTGTGCTTCAAAAACATAAAAAAACAACAAGAAAATTTGCATATGAAAACAAAGCCTTTAAAATGAATTACTACTCCAAGGGGGGAAAAAATCAAGCTATTAAAAAAAAAAGTCCACAGAAGTAGCCATTTTGTTTTTGTTTCTTACCCAATTTAAAAAAGAAAAAAAGGATAATAATTCAGGGCATCTTCGGGGTTGGATAAGAAAGAAAATGTGGTCCTCAGAAGAGCCCTTTGCCCGGGAGAGCACAGACATTTCTTGGCATTCTCATCAACAGTAACTTAATCTATAAATCTCAGCAAGAAATGCTGAAAGCAACCCCATTTCATAAGCTTTGCTGAGTTTGAGGCGTCTACATAGCAACAGCCTCGCGCTGGGAAAACACGAAGGCTTTTTATATTGGTAATCATCTGTAACATGAACAATTAAATACAGTACTAATGGATTATGGCCAGGAGCCTGGCACTAATATTAAACACTGACAGAGATGAATCGGCTTTAGAAGCAAAAGCGGGGCTGACAAAGACATTTTTATGAAGTACTTGGACCTATTTTATTTAAACCAATCAGAGACAGGTTTGGACGAGCAGGGCCCTCAGCGACAGCGAGTCGTTCACAGCCACTGTAAGTACGGTCTCTGCTCTGCCTTAAATAAAAACACCCATTGATTCATTTCCACGGCTCCTACTTTTACTATTGCGCTCATTAATAAAGCCAAAGTACCCAACTAATAACAGACAACTAACATTTAATGAGGAACTGGAGATGCTTTTTTTGTTTTTTCCTTTTCTTGTAGTAAAACAAAAACATTTACTGGAACCACGAACCGCACTGCATAAAAAAAAAAAATATCTCAGCAGTAGATAACATGATGTGGATCCCTCACTCCTCCACCATGGTCCAGGGAGGAGTGGGAAACGGTACTCCCTGTATTAGAAAGGTAAGAATACTATTCTTCCCACAGGGAAGCAGCTGGGGAGATGGCTCAGCAAGTATCAGGACCTGAGTTCGAAACCCAGCACCCATGTAAAACCTAGCAGCAGCAGCAGCAGCAGCAGCAGCAGCAGCAGCAGCAGCAGCGCGCTATTCACCGCGGCACTGTGGGTCAGAGACAGTCAGATGTTTGGAGTTGGCTGGCTAGCCAGCTGAGCCAGATGGATGAAAAGACCCTGCTTCAAAGAATAATGTAGGGGCCAGGGAGATGGCTCAGCAGGGAAGGCTACCACTTGCCAGCAACCCTGGTGACCTGAGTTCAAGCTCAAAAAATTGTCCTCTGAGCTTCACACACACACACACACACACACACACACACACACACACACACACACACTATATTTGCACAAGAGTGCGTGCACAGATGCATGCACTCACTCATGTGCATGCAACACACACACATAAGAAATGAGAGAATGTCACAGCTGCAGAGGAAGAAGGGTTTCAGTGGTTCTAATCCATTTCTGAAAGTCTTTAGAAAAGTTACCACAAAGTTCTGAGCTCTCTCTCGACTTCCCAAGCTTCTTGAAAATGGTGGCTGTTCACCAAAACAACTTGTTACCGACAAAAATGAATGAACCTAATGGTACCTTTAGCAAGAGGCCAGCCTCTTCTTTGGTTGAAGTCCCTGAACTGATTAGAGCATCCTCTGTCTTTTAGGAGAAGCAGTGAAAGAGCAGACATTTAAAGAACTAGGGCCCCACCTCTTTTCCATACTATGGCCCTTGGGATTATTGGTGATCCCTTAACGGACATAGTCATATTTGCTTTCTATTGCTGTGATTAAAAAGTCCTGATTAAAAGCAACCTGGGGAGAAAAGAGTCCATCTGCCTCGAACATTTCCATCATAGTCTATCATCCCAGGAAGTCAAGGTGGGAACTCCAGGCAGGTACTTGGAAGCAGGAACTGAAGCAGAGGTGTGGAGAAGTATGGCTTCCTGGCTTGTTCTGTGCAGTTTGCTCCTTTACATGGCTTTTATACAGCCTGGGGCTCCCTCCCCAGGGGTGGGCAAACTCCTGTGGCCTGGGTCTTCCATATCAGTCATTAATAAAGAAAATGTCCTACAGATCTGCTCATGGAAACTCTGAGTTTGAATGTATGCATAGTCTACATTAAAGAAAGAAAGAAAGAAAGAAAGAAAGAAAGAAAGAAAGAAAGGAAGACATGATCTTCAAATATTGGTAGCTAATGATTATTAATTACTAATTGTTCATAGCATTCTGATCAGAAGGCTGCAGCAGTCTAGATAGCAAAAGAAAGGCCTAGGGCTTGTTATCAGTGCAGAGCTATCCCTGGCTGCAGGCTCTGCACACACTTGCTGGTGTGGTCAGACACAGTGTCACTGGACAATGGCAGAACCATTGGTTCTAGGCTCCAGTTTCTTTCAGTGGTCCCAGAAACCCAAGAGCATGCAGAGTCAGACCCACAGAGATCCTCCCTGAGGTCAAACAGTAGCAGTGATGTGCTGTTTTGAAAGACTCTCTCAAACTCCCAACTCTTCCAGGCACACCCCTGCAACTTGTGGGCGGAGCCCAAATGACTTCTCTCTCATTGAAACTCAGGAAATCTGCATAGACCAACTCCAGTGTACCCCGGTGCTTCATACTAGCACTTGAAGCCATCCCCCAACTACTGAAGCCACCCCCTTCTGCTCAAGATGCGTCCTACAGGGAATTCTCCCTGCTGACAATTTAACATGGCTTCCAGTCTGCCACTCACCACCCCCTAACTCAAACGCTGACCAAAGAAGTTCCAGAACTGGAAGAGTGTGTTATACCTCTCAAAAAACGTAATTCAATGGGAGACAAAAACTTTACAGAATGTCTAGTCTGATCCTACAAATTCAAAAAAAGAAAAAAAAAACATTTAAAACCTTTCACAATGGGTTGTGGTTGCTAGGGCTTTCCAAATTGACAGTTTTACATCATTCAGGAATCTACTACACCTTTCAGAAGGGAGATCATTCAGCGAGGTATATTCAAAGTATCTGGGCATTCCAGTCAAGACTGTGTCACTGACAAAACCTCTGGAGGAAAACACACCCAGGGGCTGGAGACACAGCACATCATTTAATAACACAAGTTGCTCTTCCAGAAGTTGTTCAGCTGCCAGCACTCACGTGGTAACTTTTAACTATCCATAACTCCTGTTCTAGGGGCTCTAACTCCATCTTCTGGCTTCTGTAGGCTACTCTCTCTCTCTCTCTCTCTCTCTATATATATATATATATATATATATATATATATATATATATATATATATATATATATATATCAGTGCTGCCAAGAGTGGCAATTTGAACACCTATTACTGATGTTTAAGAATCTTTCTGGATTACAATAGGGCCAGGGCAATCTCTTGGGAATACTCAAAGGGAATTTTTCAAAAGGTACTAAACCCAACTCAATTTACTTCAATTATTATTCCCAAGCAAACATTTCTAACTTTTTTTAACTGGCCACACAGTCAAAATTGAGATACGGATAAACAGGCCCTTGAACTTCAAGGGAATGTAATGAACACCTTCTGTGTCAGGAAGAGCTATGAAGGATGCTGTACATGACCCACTGTGGGTGCCATGAATGTAGGTCAGAGTGGGATTACCGATGGACTATGAGAAAAGTAATCAGTGAATATTAGCATTCTAACTCCTTTTACCTGCATGCTCTGTTCCACTAACTAGGTGTATCTTGATCTCAGTGTGTGCATGGACACTATTAAAATATATGCCTGCATGTGCACACACATGCACATGAAAAAGCATGCATGCATACATATACACATTGTCTCTCTCTGTCTGTCTCCCCCTCCCCTTTCTATTTGAACTCTCCAGCCCCGGATTTGAAGACACCATACTTCACGAGTCATATACACTTTTCCTCACATATGTTCTTTGGTCAGGATACTTTATCACAGCAATGAGAACAGTAAATAAGCATAGTAGAGGATGAATTCTGAACTGGCCTCTGGATTTCACACCAACGGCACACATGCTTGCACGTGTACTCTTGATGAACACAGGCATGTACACACACCATTACAAACCCCCTCTCCACTTCTATAGGGCAGCACCAGCTGGTACAACCTAAACATCATGTATGGACTCATTACACAAAGCACGTACCACTCATGAATTTGCTGCCATTTCTTAGCAGTGTAGGCACACTCAGTGTAAGCACACAGTCAGTTAGTCTAGGCACACAGTCAGTCTAGGCACATGGCCCTTAACTCAATGTGAGGGGAGGCGCACCCGAAGTGGGCCGATGGGACGAGAGCCTTCCCCAGTGGCTCTGATGGATTCTTCCCTGGTTATATCATCAGACCTTTTCTGAAACAGGTGGAGCTTATTAGAAAACCAAGCCGAACAGAGAGGTGAAGAAGTAAGTCCTCACAAGGTAAGGAAAAGAATAACACAGAGACATAGTCTGAGTCCGCGCTGTTGGGCTGAGGAATGCCTGGTTTCCAGGGCTCGGTCACACGTTAACCTCCTGACAACATTTCCCATCTTTGTTTTCCAGAAGCGCAAAGAGCTCATGGTAAGTGAGCCTCCTGAGAACATCCCTAGGAATCCACACTCGTTGGGGGAAGGGCATGGCCAGACAGGTGGCCACAAGACAAAACCTAAGTAAAGGCACATCTAATTTTAGTCTGGGTAACCAGAGAGCACACTATGTAAAGGAGAATACTGTGTGGGGGATGGGTGGGAATGGTGAGTGAGAGGGTGGGGGATGGGTGGGAATGGTGAGTGAGAGGGTGGGGGGGGGGGGTGAGTGGAGGGTATTTTGTCTTCCCAGTGACCCTTTAGTTTTCCCCTATTCTGTCTTTGCCCAGAACCATCTTCCAACTAACACAGCTTTAATTGAGCGAGGATTTTTTTTGCAGGAGATGGCTTCTTACCTTTCGTAGTGTCTGCGAGTACAGGTGGCCGCACTGGTGCTCCCAGGATTACCACCTAACTCGTCATAAATATGTTTCCACTGACGGCGGGCTGTTATCTGCAAAGATGGCAAGGAGAGATTCAATCTAGCATCGTGAGTGAGCCGCAGGACCAGGGTCATTCATTCTATGCAACATTCAGAAGAGAACAGACTGCCCTGGACGCCCAGAAACAGAGGTTCCAGTGAGTTGAAGAGGAGAGGTAATGGTTTTAACACAAGATCTAACACAAGATCTCTCACTTCACAATAAGATATGGCTTCTGACTTCAGGTGCTACGTGCCACCCCTGGCTAACATCATCTAAGGTACCACCTCCCTAGCTATTCATACAGACGTTTGCCCCTAGGTCCCAACCCCCCCTCCCCCCCACCCCCGCTCCTTCTATGTTATGTGATACAATACAAAAGAAAGTCACATTTCCACTAAACTGTATGCTAGTTCCCTGGCTTAAAAGCACCACAGTTGACACTGGCTGCCTGAAGCAGGAGGAGGTAGATGGCCAGCCATACTACTTAAAGAAAATATTTTTCCCCCCAAACATGTTTATGCATCTTCTGATCCTTTAAGCCATACATTGTGTTTCATGCTTTAAAACAAAGCAAGACACTAATAAACTGACCATACAGAAAAAGGAAAGTGCTAAATAAAGGGTAGAAGAATTTACAACCATCCTGACATTCTATCATCACTAAGACAAAGCCTGAGTTGGAGGTGTGTCTATCAAATCTGTTTGTTTCTCGTTACATAGCAGGGAAATGCAATATTAATCAAATCCCATGGCAACGAACCTATTCCCAAGGTGAAATGATCACTGTGTGTGTTCTTGAGTGGGGTGCATAATATCCCAAAAAGCAATATCCTGCCCTGTACAACTCCGTCTCTTTTTATTTTTATTCATAAATTTTACTGTTGTACATAGTTGGATTTTGCAAAATGACAGATGCTAAGATTTGGCCATTGATTATTTGGGGCGTGGGGGTGTGTGGCGGTGTGGGAAATCACATAGCTCACCTACCACACCTGAGCATGTCAGAAAGACAGGTCAATCTCTGATGTCCGTGTAGACATTTCTAAACAGTCTAGGGAGGATGCTATCTATGCTGTTACAGGATGTGTAGAGGACAGGGTGTTGGCAAGTTGCCAGGGGTGTTCAAGACAATCAGGGTAGGACAACTTCATTTTAAAAATATCACAGCGCTCACTGTCAGCAGAGTTCACAAGGCGCACATGCATGAGTGTAGAAAAACTTCAGTCCACAATGTAGGCTGTGCTTATCAATTCTAATCTAAGGAAGAGGAGATGGTGGCTAAAGGGCAACTTTGCCACTTTTAGTAAAGAAATCCTCTTTGTCCTTAAACCCTGCCGAAGGCCCAAGGAAGGCCTCCATCCAATATGGATTCTCAAACTGTCCAGTTTGTCATGAAGTCCTCTTACACCGGGATGCCTGCTGCACATACCAGACGAGACAACGACATACAATCCTTATGTGCATTAAGACTCAAACACCTCTCATGACACTATAAACACAGTAATTGTCATACATAATTGTAATCTTCATCCAGTTTGTAAATGAGACTAACTTGGGTTGATCTATTATTAGGCCATCAATCAAAAAAAAAAAAAACAAAAACCCAACTTCTTTCCTCAAAAATACCAGATGCCTGATACCAAAGCCCCTTTGGACATCTCACAGCAAGGTCTTCATTTAGATAAGGGGAGGGTACCAGGTGCACAGTAGGACTACAGGAACAGCTAAGTACATCCCTGTAATCATTTCAGAAGCTGTTCCCACTCTGGTCATCTACACAAACGGCATGTTCCATTTTCTACTAGACAGCTTGTACTTCGGTTGACTCTTGCCATATCTCAGGAGACAGTCCTGTGTTGGAATCTCAATCATAGGGAAGGGCCCATCACTTATCTAAGGACATGGAGTGTCGGAGCAAACCCACATCCACACTGTTGCCTCCTGGTTCCCAGAGCTGAGGTCTTTGTGCTGTTATCAAAACTACCTTCCATTCAGATTGGTCTGAAAATACAGGCCATGCTGGCCATGAAGGCTTTTTTCCCCCTTGAGTTCTCAGCCTTTCGGTTTTGGCCAGAAAGACTCTGAGGGTAAAGCCAAAAGTGCTTTCTGATCTGTCAGTCTCTCACCTTCTGAAGCTAGAGGGTTCTTCTGTGCAGACCCTTTTTCTCTCTCGATAGAGCAGAGGGGCTCTGCTGGTCACTACAGAGTCCTTTGTCTTGGGTTATATTTCCCTGTCACCCCTTCTAGTAACTCACATAAGATGCTAGAGTTTCAGGACATGGCCATTTACTTACACATCATCTCATTTTAGAACAGAGTTGGGTACAGAGAGTGATGGAGGTGGGAAGGAGGAGGAGGAAGGTGGAGGTCAGAGCTCAGAGCTCAGATAAGAGTGAGAGAGATAAGCATTTCAAGGTTCCTAGCTTAAAGGACATCATGGCTCCAAACAATGACAAAGGCTGAGCAGAGGACTCTCAGGTGCAAGACCCAATCTGGATACCTGTGACAATCTCACTCTGGAGATCACCAAGAATCGCTTCCTTCCTAGCATAGGTAAAATCAAAGGGTCTCCAAAAACCACACTATGCCCATTAGATCCAGCATGCACGTGTGCTTTTAGCTTTCAAGCGCAGGATTTTTTTCCAGATGACATTTTAGAGGTGCATCAACAATGAGTTGTCTGTACCACTGTTTGTATAAGAAAACAGGGCTAAGGAGCGGAAAGAAACCTATGCCCTCAGTAGTTTCATTGATTAAACTATCCAGTTGCTTCAAAAGTATTTCAGGGAGGTGGTGGTATACAGAGATAGAGCTCAGTCAGTAGGACACTTGCTAATAAACCTGATGCCCCAAGTGCCATCTCCAGAACTTTGAAGGAAAAGGCCACAGCTCTGGTGGCTTATGCTTGGAACTCCAACACGGGGAACATAGAAATGGGTGGCTTTTGGGGGATTCACTGGCCAGCCAGTCTAACCTACTTGGTGAAACCTAGGCCAAAGAGAGGCCACATCTCCAAAACAAAGCAACAACGAGATCCCTCAGAACACTCAAGGACAAACAGCCAATCATCTGGTGATAAATGTGGCCATTGCTCTCAGCTCTGGTTCCGGCCTAAGACCAGCCAAGACTATCCAGCAGTATTGGCCAGTGTCCCCGCAGACAGCTCACTGGCCTCAGCAAGCTACAAGACAAAAATCTACCACCAGAAGAACAAAGCAAACCAAAGCAAAATAAAACAAAACAGAAGACATGAAGGAGGGAGGGAGGGAGGAAGGGAGGGAGGGAGGGAGGGTGACATGGTGGGGCACCTATGAGAAGTAGAAGTTGAGAGTGGATGCATAATGACACATTGTGTCCATGTATGAGTCTTCGAGAGAGTAAATAAATGATACTCTCTTTGAAAATAAGTAGCAGGGCACCCGAGGACACCCATGCATATACGTGCAATTTCAGGACAGCCATTTTAAAGCCTTGGGGCCTTTACTTTCTCTTCTTGTTAGGTTACAAGGATGAAATCATGTTGGTATCTGGGGGTCTAGTGAAGCAGGGAAGCCAATGGAACCAAGGACTTTTGTGGACTTGAGTTTTTCTAGTGGCTTAAGAATGGGAAGTCGACACAAAGTCAAAGGGTGCGTGTGCTTGTGCCTAGCATAGCTCAGGCTGCCTGGGAAACAGAGCTTGGTCTGGACACCTTGAGGGCTGAATTCAAGGAAGATGACTTTTTTATTCCTGGTAGTACTCCAGGAACTGAAGTCATTCAAAACTACATGACATCATCTTTGGCCTGGACCATTCCGAAGTAAGCCAAACACTTTGTATGTCCAGAAATGCTAGAGATAGAGTCAGAGGATGTCTTCAAATTGATGTCAGAGCCAGAGTCTGATGTCAGAGCATAATCCGGTGGGAAGCCAAGTGACTTCTCCCAGATGAACAAACACATCATGGCGCTGCCTCATTGGTGAGACTAGAAGTGGCTGGGGAGCACCACACTGCTGGAGCACCACCTTCTATGCCTTGATAAGTTTCTCTCAGCACCCACTCTACTAATATTACTTTCTCTCAGAATACTGCCTGGGGCTTTCTATCAGGTGGTCAGGTAAGTGAAATTATCTTAATAAACTATAGCTGACATGCCCCCTCACGCTTCAGAGACTGCCCTGGCAGTTACTGCTTCCTCAGATGCACAGGAAGGACCCTAGCTCCGGGGCAAAGCATTATCCTTTTCTGGATTGGAAAGAAAAGACTGGGTAGAGGAATGTCTAGCTGGAAGTCTGCAAAGATCAAGCCATTACTAGCAGCCAATATAAAACACTCAAGATGCAGCGTTTTAATGACTCAAATTTGTTAGATACATTTATGATCTCTAAACCTCAAAGTGGAGAGACACTTGCTGTATTTCCAGTAAAGGCAGAAGGGGCTCAGAGAATTGTGCAGTGGTCAGTCAACATTCCAGACCTAAAATGAAACTTCTGCTTCTCTCTCTATCTCTCTGTCTCTGTCTCTCTGTCTCTGTTTCTCTGTCTCTGTCTGTCTCTTTTAAATTTAAACTGGAGGATCATGAAGAACCAAAACGAAACATCCGTGATCCACAATTCAAACCAGAAGGTTTGGAATAGTTTATAACCACAAACAAAAACAAGCCAATTAAGATGTTCTTGTTCATAGCCAGAGAGAACTCCAGAGAGTTCTGGCTTTGGACAGACATACAGTAACACATCTACAAATTTGATGCTTGTGTTTTGGACTGGTCCTGAGTATTTATATTGCCTAGTATTTACATATCTAGTATTTACATCATCTATCCATTTAAACCTTTCTCCTAAATTCTTACATTTTTTTTTCCCTCAAGAAGGAGATATTATCTCACGTTGTAATTGGTTGGTTACTAGGAAACATAAGTACTCTGACAGGTATATGGGGTAATAACTTGAAAGGGCTGGGGATGTATCTCAGTACTACAGTACTAGGAATTCATAAGCCATGATGCAAACAACGAAGACTTAGCAAACAACGAAGACCAACTCAAGGACACATTTCCAGTCTTTGATAGAGGACATCATTGAAGACAAGTTCCGTTTGGGACAATACTAGACCTGGTATGTATGGGCTGAAAGATGATGTCCACAAAGCAAGGTGATTAGATTCTTTCCTCTCAACATCAGTGCTAACATGAAGAAAATATCCTAGATAGATGAGAAACTGCCAGGAACGGAAGGCACAAGAGACAGCAATTTATGAGTGTCTCCCCTCTCACCTATACTACTACAGAGGCCGAGATAGCGTATTGGGGGATTTCCAGCAAGCAAGAATATGAAGAATACCACGGTGGGGAATACCAGCGAGCTAAAAAATCTGAAAAATACGATGGGGATTACCAGTAAGCTAGAACCTGAAGATTGCCATGATGGTCTTAGAAACTCTGCTTTAGTTTCTGTGTTTGTATGACGAGGGACATAAACTAACAGAACAAGGATTCTTTTCCATGCCAAGGTCAAGTCATGAAAAAAAAATTAATCTGTCAAGGTGCTACTGTCCCCTTAACTCAAAATGGAAATGGCTCTGTGCTGCATCCAGATTTACAGGAACTTTCCATAGCATGAAAATACCAGGAACACTATGCTGTTCTTGAGCCAAGGGAAGACTGATATTCTAGGATGTTCTAGGCTGCAAAACTAAATCCTCACTGAAAAAAAAATCTAAGATTTACCAGTCAAAATACTCCAAGGGGAAAAAAAAATGTACTGTGTACCTAGCAGAAGCAAAAGCTTAGGTGTAGATAGTAGAAACATAGTTAGGTGCCAACAGGGCCACAGGAAGCTGGAAGCAAGAAGCTAGAGAGAGAGAGAGGGAGGGAGGAGGATTTCTTTTAAAGTTCCATTTGTAAGTAGATGGAGGGAGATACCCATTGGGTCCTTCATATATCCCCCAGAATATGCATCTCCCGCACATGCTACTTGGGCATAAGGATTTGAGCTGAAGGCAATTGAGAACAAACACAGGAAGAGTCCCCACTCTTCCTTGCCCATCTGTCATTGGTACAGATTGCCCACAGAAAAGGTACCTTTCCACAGTAAGAGAAAGAAGAGAAACTCATTCTTCAATGGGGTGACATCCTTTACACTTGCTCTCTTCCTCGGCCTACTGAACAGTCCCCGAGCTCTGCATCCATCTCTCCTGGCCTCGTTTCCTTGCCTTTATCTATCAAGAACTCTCTACTGAGCCTCTTGTCCCAGGCACTGGTCACTGCTCTACGTTGCCTGACCTCAATGTACTCAAGTTTACCTTACCTCCATGTTGGAATGTTCTCCCTAAGAAAGCCATGAGAATTTGTATCTAGATCCAACCCCTCACCTGCATCTCAGGGCATCTTTAATCCAAAACACCTATCCTGCAGGTCACATCAGTAACTCTGAGCCTTGAAGACTCCTTCCCTCAATTCTACAAGGGAAAGAAAGCTCTTTGTTTCTACAGGGCAATGGTCTTTTAAATTTTTTTCACCCATAATTTAGTGACTGATTCTCTTTAAATTTAGTCCCTTAAAGATCAGATGGCTAACCCAAACCTTTCCTTCCTCCCACGGTGTCTAACATATGTCTCATATGCATATGATGGCCTGTAAATATATGGTCATGTAATCTGCTGATTTATGGTCATGTATTCATTCAACAATCAATTCTATTAGTCCAAAAGTGCTGCAAATGTGCTCTCCAATTTATCAGAAGTTTCTTCTATTTGTTCCACACCAACTTGGTGTCTTGTAAAGACACAGATGTGAAAGTAGGAAACACTGCTTCTGAGAAAGCTGCTGGACTCCTCCTATCAGTTCATGGCATGAAGCATCAGAGTTGGAAAGTGACATTTCATAATGTTTCGCAAAGATCGTGTAACCCGTTGTGGTCACAGCTCACCAAAGTACAGCCTCATATTCTTCACATCGTAAGATCAGCTTACAACTCGAGGCTGAGAGGCTGACCATTGAGCTCAGGACACTAAGTTTCCATCTTTTCACAGAGAAGAGACCTATAATTAACTCAAGATTTTGCAGAACCATGAGCTGAGGCAGGGAGTCCATATCCTAATCCATTAACAGATTTAGCCAAGTTAAAAAAAATTATTTATTTTTGCACAGGGTACTTTTATAAAACAAACCTCTCAAATAAACTTGCATCCATGAAATGAATATTTTTACATGTGTTCATGTGCTAGGTTTCTTTATAAACACATATGCTCCCATATATCAAGCAGTTTATAAGTTCACATATGCACGTCAAACACTTTTTTTAGTCAGAATTACTAGCAGATATCTCGACAGTAAATATCAGATTATCTGACTCAAATAGCACTTTCTATGGTTTCCTGTGCCCAGACTCCTACATCAAAACATTCTATTAGTTTCTGGAACAATATATGTTATATGGCAAGGACCACTGGTTTTTGGGGGGTTGGGGTAAAATAAATATAATTTTCTTGACTTTGTGTCTGTTGCTTTCATTTTACTACAGTACAGAGGTCTCTCAGATTACTTCTTAAAGGAAGAAAAGAAATAATTTCCCACTCAATTGCCAGAGGAACCATACAACTTAATCAGATTATCGTGTGGGAGAGAAAAACATTCCCAGTGACGCCATCTTACTATGTCAATTAATTTTATTATAGATGTCGTCTCTCTGTGCTACGTTAATGCAGCTCTTTTTTCCCCCCTCAGTATTTCAAGATCTTAATCTCCGTTTGTCCCTCTGATATTTTATTGGCTCAGAAATACATGCTGTAAAAATCCATGGCCATCAAATTTTCCCGTGGGCTAAAAATAACTCACTCCTGTCAGTTAGAATTAGCTGATAAAGAATGTCAGAGCCTGTTCTGAATAAATTTGATAACTTCCTGTTTATGTAGCAGTGACCCTTGTCTAATAAAGCTTCTTTGCCCTAGAATGAGAGGAGGCTGTGCTCTATTCTATTCCTTAATGGCCAATCCTGATGACTTCTGAAAGCCTTTAATACATTTCCCATATTAGACATGAACAGATGTCAGGTAGGTTGCCAAGGGAGATTTCTTTTATGCAATCTTGGCTTGTTGGACAATCGCAGACCTTTCTCAACATGGGAAAAAATTACAGACCCAACTAATTTCCCTGACAGGGGAGAGTTACATATGTTTTCCACTTGTAGTGTTTTACGACAAGTTTACAGTTTTGCCAAACCTGGAACTAATTGGGACCATTTCCAAAACTGGCCCAATAAACCCCCCAAAGCGTAAGAGCCATTGGGAAAGGCAGCCAGTGATGGCCTTGCTTTTCAGTTTTCCTCCATTTTGGCCAGAGACAGAGGGGATGGGGGGGTGGAGGGGGAGTTAGATTGTGAAATTATTTCATTTAAGTTGCTTAAACACTTACTGTTTCATATCCTCCCAGTTTTTGAGCAGCTTGAAACATAGTCCAAAGGTTAACTGTTAGAGGGACAATAAGTATTTAGATAAGCATTGCATTAACACACTTCCAAGAAATGTCAATTCAAACATTTTGTTTTGTTTTTCAATGAGAAAGAGAAAGAAAAAAAAATAACAAAAACCCCAATCACCTCTATCAACAAGAATAACAACAACAAAAACCCAATCATTTGCACCCCAGAGAGCTAAATTTCTAGGAAATAATTCACTCGAGGAGAGTTCAACATTATAGGATCTATTATGTTTAACCCTTAAAAAGTATTTCTTGGGAGAGAGTCGCAACACTAGAGTGCCTGTTGGACTTTAAGGACAAACAGCATAGTCTTGTCTGTCTTATCATCTGCAAAGGAAGAGAAGATGTTGGAAGAACCTTGGGGAATACGTGGGAATTCAGAACAGGGGTGTAGATCTTGTTCAGTTCTCTGAGAGAAGGCCTTGATAGGATAGTCACACTTCCTCCAGATAAGATTTCTCTGTGATCAGTAAACAGTCACTTTAATATATGATTACCTCCTTAGACTGTTTGATAACAAGGCCATATTAAAGGATCTTGGCTGTATTTTTGCCAACATGTGGCTGGCACGTGAGTGTAGAAAACAGGCAGGTCACATGCCTGACTTGAGTCACACAGTAAGGGGAGATAGTCATTCACAGAGAAATGGAGCATAAGCACACTTAACTCCCTAACTGGGCCTGGGTAGCTGTGTGATGTTAGGAAACATTGTAACTTAAAAAAAAAAATCCAGTGTATAGGGTTTGCGTGGTTATGCTGCCAAACAAGCTTGGCTCAAACTAGTATTGAGATATTTTTGGTTGTTCGTTTTGTACCAGATACCTTGGAATGTGAGAATATTGGACTTCAAGTAATCCTTTGGTGCAGGATTTGAACCAAATGGGGAATTAAAATGTCAAAAGACTCTTTGACACAACAAGCCATAGTGAACCTTGTACTGTGTCAAGGCTAAAAGAGCCCTGCCTTGGCCTTGTTCTCTTTGGAAACACTGATAACGGGACAGAGCTCTTCACAGAACATTGATTTTACTTCTATTTCGAGCAGCCAGTTTTCAGACAAACATTGTAATCATGTGCCGTTATATAAGTTTATAATGGCTTCGAGTGATCTCTTGTAATCAGTGCCAGCTGCTATTAGCTATGTAAATTGTTATGTAAAACATACAGGTTTAACTCTCTTCATCAGAATGACACATGGCTTTAATCTAGGGAGATGCATTTGGAGAAAATACTATTTCAAGCCAGAGGGGCCCATGGCTTTGTGTACCAGGAAATCCAGACAGAGCAAAATATACTTGGCTGTGAACTCGGGGGCGGGGGGGGGGCAAGATCTGGGTTTTCTTTTTCATTTACAATGGAATTTTGCACAAGCTTTGAGTTTCCTTGTCTATGCATGAAGACACCTAGACGCACAGCCAACTCAAAGTTGTTACAAACTGGGATTTCTCTTCAACTTTTTATTTCATATTTGCTCTGAATTCAGACTTTAAGAAAACAACAGGTTTTCTTAAACTAAAGGGATTTTTTCCCCCCTTCTTTATGGCTATTTGGTCCACTTTTAAACATCTTTCTTTTAGAAGTTGTCTCTGAACAGGCAACATCTGTGCCTGATAAGGCGACATCATCATCATCATTATCATTATCTCATAAGAAAGGAGTTGCAGACACTCCAGATTGACAAAACAGAAAATGAGAAGCTTTCAGCACGTTTATTTCCAGTCACCGTCCTCGGACTTCTGCCTATAAATATCTCTGCAATTGTCCCAGAAGGCAACAATGCAGCGGAAAGAGGCAGGCAGGGAGAAAATTCTTGGCTTGGACAATTTGTGGATCTACTATAAACAGAAAACACCCTGCCTAGATTAGGGTTTCAACATAATCACTAGTAGAAAAGAAAAGGAAAAAAAAAAAAAAACCAACACAACATTTTTTCCACTCCCCCCTCCCTAGCCCCCGCCTGACGCCTTGCAATTTCAAAGAATCTGAGCAATTCTGATATTTCAGAAACAAAAACAAGGATACTTACTCTGTTTGAAACCCAAGTAGGGAATTCGCTCGATGGGCGTTTTTCTTTCTTTCATGTATTTATACAGGGCCACTAAGAAGGCTTGTTCATCTGCCCTGCATTCTTCGCCAATGGACAGCTTTGGCTTTTCTTCATTTGAGGTTTTTTTACAGTTATTGTGGTTATTCTTCGGCTTGGTCAAGGCTGACCTGGCCTCCCCTTTCACCTGGAAAAAAGTAATAATAACAGTATATCAAATCAAGCCCAGTCTCGGAAGGCTTGAAAAGACATATCTCAGTGACACTTTCCACAGAAGACACCCTTGAGTAAGGATGCTTCTAGACAATGGAAACAAAGCTCTATAAAAGAGCACACAGCAGGCTTTTGTGCTCTGTGGACTTGATGCAAGTACTCAAGTCTAGCAAAGGTATGACATGAATGTCAATAAAACTTTATTGACAAACAGGTGTCCAGAGGGCCACAGTTGGCCAGGTTGTGCCAGTGTCCTTTGTATTCTTCATAGTACATTCATGTCAAACCAGAAAAAAATAGTGTTAATACCTGGTATTAACTGATTTGCCCCTTGATACTTTTTATTTCCCCAAAGGGCACCACCATTAAGGTCCTTGATGAAACCTTGCTTCCATAACAATAGCCCCATACTGTACATATTATATAAAAGTGAGAGGTTTATTTCTTTGTGTGCATTTATCCTCTTCCTCTTTCTAGACACCTGGAGGAGCTCTCCATGCTGCGATATACCAGTAAGGTCATTGTCATGTGTCATCTGGGGTTGATGGCTGTACACAACATTGAGCAGTGTACAAAAAGCAGATTCTTTGATGAGGACTTGATGGCTTTACCATCAGCTTAGAATGGGATGGGGCATGTTTCCTTGCCAGAAAAGAAAGAGTAGAGAACAGCTAAAACCCCAATTAGAACAAATGGAACCTTCTTCTCCCCCCACTCTGCCCCCAAACTAAGACATAAAGGGAGGAAGATACTCCATGGTTCTTCCTTCTACGCCACAGGCAGGCTTTGGTGTTTGGCTAACCTAATGTTCCCTGCTCGCAGCCATGTTGTACAGTGGCCTTTGATGGTTGTTAAATATAAGTTGCTGAGTTATTTTAATTGTAAAAGGGGGAAGTACAAAGGGTCAGGCTTGGAGTTCAAATGCACCCACGGGGAGTGTGTACATTCCAATATTCTTTACTTCTCCTGGATGACATCAGGCAGGAAGAGGGTAAGGGCCGGGAAATGTTGAGAATAAAAATGTCCCACAGATTCTACACCGTTCTCTCTTTCCGATTTTTCAGCCTCCACAGATTCTTCTGAGCTCTAAGCACATGAAAAGGTTTCTGTTTATTTATTGAGGGGGGAAACACATCCCCTCTAAGAGAGGTTTGTTACTGCTCATTCTCTCAAACGAACACACTGCTTTAATTTCTTCAGACTGGTCTCACAAGAATAACAATGTCTGGCATCTCAGTGGGATCGCCAAAAATGACTTGTAATTTCTAAGGGGCTGAGGAAGTGGGGTAAAGACATTTTTCCACATAACATTCTTTACTGACAATGTCCTCAAAAGTTTGCACTCTGTGACATCACAGGAAGAAAGACATCCTGTGACTTTTTACACCATCATCAGTATTCACTGCCAAGTACTAGGTTGATGAGCCTAAACTTATGCATGCCATAGTTTATTGGCATCTGAAATCCTCTAAGCACCCTAGTTTTCATCTGTATCGCCTTGTTGGTTTACATTGGTACCCCAAGTGCTGTTGTAGAGCTCACTGACAGGTTGTTTCAGTCTCTCATTGGCCAACCTTGCAGACTAGATTACATCAGTAGGCTTGCCAGCAAGGTCCAAGGAACCTCTTGTCTCTCTCCACCTACCCAGCACTGGGTTTATAAGCATGTGCAACCATGTCAGCTTTCTTAACATGCATTCTCTAGATTGAACTGAGGTCTTCATGCTTACAGGACAAACATTTTAAACACCTGGGCTATCTCCCTAAAATTTATGTGCACGCCTGTCATGAGGTAGGTAGTATTGTCCTAAGAACGTAGAAACTGAGGCACAAGCAGAAGGAATAATGTGTTTTTAAGTGTGTAATATGAACTTAATAAAAATGTGAAAGCCAGTAGTCAAAACAAAGTTTCAAGTAAAAGGCACATCTTATTTGCAGGCGTGTCAACATCTACGGCTGAGAAATACGGTTGGTCATAGGTATATGTAATACAGGCATCACAGCATCTTCTACTGACTGAGAAATATGATTTATCAAGTCACACAAAAACCAAAACTAGATGGTTGACTAATCTAAAGGGCTTCTTTGTTTCTACTGGACACCCAGCCAATCAAGAGAAAGAACCCCATACCTGTGATTGCCTTCAATGAACGATGCAACCTTATATGCTTCACCTACGCTAAGCCATCCACAGGAACTCCAAAAGGCGGCTGACTAGACCCATTTTATAGGAGAAAAAGACTGAAGCTCACTGAGGCCGGAGATCTTGATACGCGGTGCATGTGAACTGATCTCATTCACAACACCTAAGTCTGGAGCTCAGGTCTAACTGCTTTCAAACCTCAATTGCGTTCAGGGAAGAAAGGCTAAACGCTGCGTATAAAACAGGCTGAGGCTTAAGTTTGCAGTGATAACATGCTGATTATCACTGTTATTAAGACAGAACCATCTCCGTTAGGGGACTATGAGGTTTGCAGATAGACAGATGTGCAACCCTCTGCTTGTGTGTTGAAGAAAAGAAGTCCTGGAAATGGAAGGAAAACCTATGGGGTGGAAGCCCAGGGCTGAAGTAGCTAACCCTCTCAGTTAATGACAAAGGCTTCAAGTAAGAGCATGCTGCCACCTGCTGAACTCCATCCTGCATCCCAGGGGATCCTCTAAGAGGATGGAGGATGCTCAGCAAGCCGGTAACAAGTGGGCGGTGGCTTGCATCTCAGGCTAGCTTGATATGGTTCTCAGTACAAGCAAGCTTTCAGTTCCCGTAAGACTCAGTCAAGTTATTGTGGGTGTGTATATGTCGCCCACATTTACTCAAAAAACATTCCCAGTATTTTAGTCTACTGAATTATTGTAATTCAAGTATTAAAATGGAAATAGCATCTAGTGCTCACGTTGACCTTGAGAGAGTATGACCTTTTAGTGGTGGCAGTTAGGTTCTTGACCTGAGCCATACACACCTGACGAACTCACCAAGAGCACTGGGATTTTCAGAGTGACTGACAGCATGCTAATTAGAGAAACAATGTCTCCTGTTCTCAACGAAGCTGCATACCTATTTGACACTAATTACATTCATATACACAACTGAGTTATAACCATTCTCTCCATCAGCAGGGCAAGCCAGCCGAGCTGAACCAGCAACAAACAGGCTGTACTTCTAACCCAGACATTGGTCAACAACTTGAGATGAGACCCTAAGCTTCTTGGTAAAGCAAGAATGATCACTCCCAGTTTGGAGGGCCGAATGAGATGAATGGCACTGAGAACTAATGCAAGCATCACCCTGGCAACACATTTACCCCATAAGGATGTGACAGAATAGGACACCCAGTGTGGCATACTTTGCCTTTCTATGTTCCTTTCAACATGGGAACCACCTATTACATGTCTACTCTTTAGAAAATGCTTAACACACATGCATGTGCACATGCGTGCATTTGTGCTGTTTGTACACACACACACACACACACACACACACACACACACACACACACACACTATCATTTACTTTCCATCACTAAAGATCTTTCCTCTAAGATAGTTGACCAAGCCTCTGCTATGGACCTGTTGCTGTAAATGGCCTCATCAAGTAATGGGATTGGAACTGATCTCATTCATAATCCCTTCCTAGGGCTGGGTGCTTTTCCTTCTCATGAGACATGTGTCTTCAGAAAGCCACAGAATTCTCTCTCCAGGGAAAACCGTGTGTTCCAAAGATGCTGTCCTGTTAACACTAAGAGCCTGCAAACTTTCGAAGGTGATGTCATGACCACAGAAAACCCAGTTCACCTCTTCTGGAAGGTTTGCTATGTGGAGCTGCAGGAGGCTGGCATTGATCCATGGTTAGAAATGGTCTGTTTGAGGCACTCTGAGAACACACATAGGTCTGAGAGCCAAGTGGCTCACCGGCACATAAAACACTGGTTCAAGTTCCCAAAATAAGCAGACGGTCATAGACTTCACATCTTTACCGCAACATTTCACGGCAAAAGACCACTTTAAGATCTAAGTGTCTTTTTAAGTGGCTCTCCTGGTCCCAAGCGTGGTTTGTTCCTCCTGCAGGATTTTTCCAGACACGTGCCAACAGATACACTCACCACACTTTAAAATTCATCTTTCCCAGTTAGCGGATTTCTCCAGAACCATTAGAAAATACTTGAGGCAAGACTGTAATCCAAGGCTCCAAAAGCTAAGACGTCCGACCAGTTCCCAGGAGCTGACCACAGCACAGGAACACCGGAGGGGGGGTTGTGGGGGTGTGTGTGTCCCACAGTGACCATTTTCAGTGGCAGCGTTAGTGAAAAGAGGGGTGAAGAGAACCCCAGGCTTGGCTGTCATCCCTCATAAAAAGAGTAAGTCAGTGAACACCGAATGCAGTCCATGTGTTCAGTAGCCATTGGTTTCTTCTGGTCTCTGAGTCCTAGGTTGAGTTTGTAAATCCCACACATTAGTAGTAATTCCAAATAAGGAGGATCGATTGGCACTTCATCCCAGCGTGCCTCAGATTTGGAATATTCTGGAACACAGCATGGGCTCTGCTTTCTCTGTTGAGTGTGGCCATCGTGAAACCTTAACTCCCTCCATATTACCTTGCAGGACTCTTAGGATGCACTTGAGGGAAAGAGGAGATCCTGCTGCCTTCTTCACTCAAGGCCATAGAAACCAAGGCCCTGGGTAGCAGTTGCTCAACTCATGAGAAAATGTCTTTCACGGTATCCATGTGAGTTTGCTTGCACAGAGTTAAGTGAACAGAGGCTAAGCCCTGCCCAAGAATGCTGGGCTTGCATTTAGCCAGCAAAGTGGGGAAAACAAACAAACAAAACAAAACCAACCACACTTCTGTAGATTGACTTTAAAATTAAAAACAAAACAAAACAAGACAAAACAAAACAAAACAAAACAAAACAAAACAAAACAAAACACCTTTGAAATCTTGGGAGCATGACAAATTCCTAACAAAAGAGCCTTCAGATCTTTGTGGTTAAGAGTCACAATTGAAGATAAGATTTGCCGGAATGTAAAAACTCATGGTTCGCTGGGTTCACACTGGGGAGAGGAGAGAGGACCCAGTCCAAGCACCAGCAGGCTGGCTCCACAAGTTCAAGCCATCCTTGTTCCTATGTCAGAATCTTCATCCATAATCAACATGCCCCCTCACATTCAGAGCTTTCGAGCTTACATCTGGACATGTTTCCTCAATCCCAATCTGGTCTTTGAATCTGATCTGGATGGATTAGAGCTGTCTTTGGCCTTAGAAGGAAACACCAGACACCAACATCCAAGAGCTGGAATGTGGAATTGTGACCCAGGCTCGCAGAAGTCAAAAAAGACAAGTCTAAAAATATGAAGTGAAACTTCACTAGATACTTCAAGTGCACATGCTGCAAAGATTTCAAAGAATGCTCATTCAAAATGGGCCAAGTAAATGCTTGCTTTCTGCATCCAGAGAGATCTTCAAAAACACTCATATATCTTTATTTGCATGCATATTCTTTTCCATGTATCTCTAATTTGCTCTAATATGAATTAGAGGTGACTTTGGGAATAATAAAAAAAAAAAACAAACAAAAAACATGACCAAAAAGGATTAATTCTAGCCACTTCTAATTTCATCTCCAGTTAATCTCGGAAGCATATTTAGATGTGTCCACTCAGAGAGAGGATGGGTCAGCTGGTCTATTTTTGATCTGGAGCAGAGTATAAACTATGTCATTGTGTCATCAGCCCAAGTGACGTGCGCACTTAATCACGTCCTTTACTGAACAAGCCAAACTGGGAGGTGAGAAGTCTTTCTGTTGACTAATCAAAATGCTGGCTCTCCTACAGAGCCCAGCCCCCCCCCCCCCCCAGGGAAGTGTCCAGAAGCTGCAAAAGCCAAAAGCAAATTTTGAATTGAGCACAGTCACCAAGACATCAGATATCAGAAAGGCCAGAGGGAGAAGTCCACAGAAGCATCAATCAATCAACCAACCAATCAATCAGGAGGAGTCTCAGTAGACAACCCACCTTACCTTGCTGATAACTTTACCGTCACAGTTATTGTTGGGGTCCTTTGAGCCACTGAAGGAATCTCTTCTCTGGGGACATGTTTTCTTTTTGCGTGGTCTGCCTTTAAGATTTGGCGCTGAAAACAAATGGAAAATCATTGTCAGACGCAGAAGCCTTACTATACAGTGTTCAGCTCTGACAGCCGAAACACAGGTCAGCCATCAACTCTTACTGGATACTTCTGTCTCTGAAGGGATCTTGGTAGGTGCGAGACTTTCTGTACTCTGCTCTTAAAGATAAAGTATCAACTTTCCCAAGTCTGATTAATATAAATAAGATGAGGATGATAAGGAAAACATAAATCCTCCTCTTGCCCTCCCTCCCTCCCTCCCTCCCTCCCCGCTGTCAGAATACAAGTACCCCTGGTCAGACTTGGAGATCACTCCTCCTGTTTGTTTGGTATCTTGGTTTTAGAAACCCAAAGGACTGGACAGCCTGTGATGTCATCATAGTAAAGCAACATCCGAAAACATCACTCTTATGAAGAGTTTCAAGATAGCAGTATTATCTCAAATCACAGTCCCAGAAGTGAGAGAGAGAGAGAAAGAGAGAGAGAGAGAGAGGCTCACAGTAACAAGCTGCCACCGCATGCATTTTCTGAATAATACTGTGGCCAGCATGTCTCAAATCTCAGCAAATCTGGCCAAGACATTGAGTCAGCGTGTTCTCTTTCCCTCCTCAGTATATTTTTATCATGATTTGGAGGGTTATTTAAAATAAATTCCAAAGCTTACACTGGGGTTAGCCTGACTCCTGTGGAGGTTGATTGTGTGTGTGAGTGTGTGTGTGTTATTAAAGCCATAGTTACAAACGACACAGGTGATGCTGATTTTGGGTTGTTTATGGGGTGTCCTGACTGCTCCCCTACCAGCTTTCTCATTCAACTTCATCAGTCATGCAAATCCCAGAAAAAAAAAAATCTAAAACCAACCAAGTCATTGAGGGTCCCTTAGCCAACTCCAGATAAATGCTCCCCGCCCCGCCCCCGCCCCCGCAAATCTCTCCAGAGCTTTCAAAGCACCTATATGTTTATTACTTAAAGGGACAGTTGGGGGTGGGGGAGAACCACGTCTGAACCTCAGGGAGCCTCTTAATTGTTATTTACCTCCGGACACACAGGGTTAGCCGCTGGTGCCTTTAGGACATTTTAGGTTGGACTCAATTTACATACACGCGACTTCCTACTAGTTTGTTTTTCTGCTGCGGTAAGGAGTGAAACTCAGCTAAGGCAACACTTTCTTTCCAGTCAAAGTGGGGAGTGTGGGTTAATGAAGCTGTTCCGGAAGGCTCGGGCTCCCCTTCCCCAACTGCCCGTTCTCATTCCAGTCTCAAAAAAAAAAAAAAAAAAAAAAAAAACCCCACTGGTCTCAAAGTCCACTCCAGAAAACCTGCCTGGAATTTTCCTAACGTAAAGTCACAAGCAAAATCAAGTGAAGAGAAAACAGACGTTACCCATTCCAGTCGCCAAACATCTGCCTGATCGATGCCTGTGCTCAGGAAAGCTCCGGCAGGGGACGGTTCCCGAGCCGCATCCCTGGGAGTCTGGTCTTGGTGTGGATATCGGCTTCCTAGCTGCGAGGAAGCTCAGCGCGCTGCTCACAGGTCCCCTCCCCCGGCTCCATTACTCATGTAAACACACTGCAGTGACTAGCACGGGTGTGTGGGATGGGCTCTGAGCACTTAGATTGAGCTGCCAGACTGGCAGAGAAGACTCTGCTCTCTCCTCCTCCCTGGCTCGGGCTTGCTGACTGCGCCCAGCCTGTTTGGTGGCTCCTGACCTATGGCTCTTTGGTGGGAGCTCAGAGCCCAGTTCCGAGAAACTTGCTATGGTCCACAGCCTGGAGCCAGGGTGTGGACTGTTTTGTTTAAAGGACTTTGTGTAGCTCGGAAGCTTTTTCACAATGACCCAAGTGCTCAGGCTTTAATGAGCTAGGGGTAGGACTTACTCTCAAGTCCCCTTATCAAAATAGCAGCTCTGCAGTGAGCAGGCAGAAGCAGACAGGACTTGTGAGAGGAGCTCTGAGAGATCCCGTCAGCCGAAACGGAACAATATGGCCTCTGTTCTGAGACTTGTCAAAGCCATCTTTTCCCTCCTCACATTTTTTTTTTTTTTTGAAAAGCACTTAAAACCTAAAAGGCGTTTATTTCCAGAGAAGCTGTGAAAGCCCAAAGGCCCTGTCTAAAGACAGAGCCCTGCACTGAACCCTACATTTTAAACAGCAAAGCAAAAGTTCCGAGAACCTGCGAGAACCACCCTGAAACTGGGTTGATTTCCTCCTCATCTTTGGGGCTGTTTTCAGAACCCAGATACCCAGCAGATTCTGAGAACTACCAAGGTTAGAACGCAGGAGACCAGCATACTGATCACACACCTCTAAATATGGAGTCTTTGGTTCTTAATTGGCCAAGACCAAGCAAATGCAAACCCTACTTTTACTTCCACCTAGATCCCCCTCCCCCCACCCCCCACCCCCACTCCATTCAGCATGGCCATTGTATTCTTTGTCCAGAAGGCTTGGTAAAGCATTGTTATACAGGACTGGACCACCTTTGAGGGTGGGGCCATTGGCTTTGATGCTCATTTGCATAACAAAAGGGAGGTAGCATTGTGTCCTCTGAATGGAAACACAAATACTCACATAACTCATCACATCCTTGTAAGTAAGTGGAGCCTGCCTACTTGGATCACACTGTGTCACACTGGGAACCTTTGTACCTTACCTCATGGGCTTTGGCAACCTAAACTAGAAGCTCGAGGTAACAAGGAAACAAGAGAGAGAAGCTTTGGCTTCCTGACTGCTGTCAAACCACAGCCTTGTACCTCATCAGTCATGAACTGTCGCTGTGCTGGGGGTGGTGACCATGAAGAACTGGCGACCAATACCCCATAATGCAACAGGAAACCTTCTTATTTCCTAAGACCCTCAGTGGAGCTTTGTGACTGGGGGTGGGGGTTGGGGGTGGGGGAATAACAAATATTCTGCCCCTGAGTTATACCTAGTTTCCTCCAGGGTAGAGAAACAAATCTTTCTCTACACCAGTGATTAAAAAGTGAATGTCCCATGTTGGAGTGGTCAGGGTAGAGTAGGACTTGGAAGTTCTTTCTCTCATAAGAGAAACATCCCCCCCTGCCTCCCCCTCCCCCGCACCTTCCAGCCATCGTGAATACTATACTCATTCCCTCCTGGAAAGCAAGTGTCAAATCCAAGGTCCCAAGTCTCAACCTGGAACCAGCGGGCTCCTGCTTAAGGGAAGAGTGACCAAGGTCTACTCTCACCAGTGACAGCTCTGTCACCAGAGAGGTTTCCTCAGGCTACGGATGAGAACAGAAGCAGCGACCCCCAGCCAGACATCACACACACACACACACACACACACACACACACACACACACACACTACCTTAGAGGTCACCATCAGATCCCACCCTCTTGGAGTTCAGGGAATCCCTTGGGAGAGTAGGTAGAAAGGGAGCCAGAGCCAGGGGGGACCAGGAGAACATGGCCCTGTGAATCAACATAGAAAAGAGCTCACACAGACTGGAGCTGCAAGCGCAGGGCCGGCACGTGTCCCCACAAGGTCCTCTGAATATATATTATAGCTATCAGCTTAGTATGTTTGTGGGTCCCTGACTGTGAGGAGAGGTGGGTCTCTCACTCTTGTGCACACTCTTGGGTCTCCTTTCCTTCCACGTTTGTCACATCCAACTTCAATATGACAGGTTTTTTTTTTTTTTCTTTTTTTTTTTTTTTTTTGCTTCCCCGAATTGTATTTTATTTTCTTATGTTCGGTTATTATCTCCTAGAAGCCTGTTATTTTCTAAGGAGAGGCGGAAAGGGAGTGTGGATAGGAGAGGTGGAAAGGGAGTGTGGATCCGGACAGGAGGCAAAGTAGGGAGGAACGTGGAGGGGGAGAGGGAGAGGAAGCCAACATCAAGATATGGCATGAGAAGAGAAACGACTTCTCAAAGAAAAAAAAATTGAAAAGAATAAAATAAAGACAATTAAGGAGACAAACAAACAAACAAAACCCCACAAAAACCAAGTGACGTAAAGCTATTCTAATTTTGGCTACTTTCACTTGTACATATAACTCACAACCCAGTGTAGTCCTGGGTCCTCAGAATTCAGTGTGTGAGTTCGTATGTAAGTCCTCCTTACATAAACATCCTCCTCCTCCTTCTCCTCTTCCTTCTTTTCCTTCTCCTCTCCCTCTTCCTTCTAGATTTTATTTTGATCCTGGAAAAACATCTCAACAGTTAAAGAGTGCATACTCTTCTTATAGAGGACCTAAGTCCAGTCTTCAACACCCACTCCCAATGGCCTAACCCTAACTCCAGCTCCAGGGCATCTGATGCCATCTCCTGGTCTCTGAGGGCGCTTGTGCTCCCTCGCATACCCACCCATTCTCTGGTAGAACAGCAAGACCTCTTAACCATGGACCCGCTGTCTCTCCGGTCCCTCAGTGAGGCCGCTTTACACTCAGAAGACAAGAGTGTCTCATCCTTCCGGGGAATGTCTTAAATGCCAGCCATGGCTCTGTCTTCCAATAGTAACTCCACTAAAGCTTGCAGCAAACCCGGGAGGTCAGCATTGTTATCCTCCCTATTCTACAGATCAGCCACCTGAGACAAAGTCAGCTGTCTCAGACCACACAACTGATTGTCAGCAACGGGATTGCTGCCTGGGCAATTGTGGTTTAGCCAGGGTCTTCCTGAGTAGCCCCCCCCCTCACCCCCAGTCATATAACTTCTTGATGAGTACACAAATCAACCCCTCTGGCAGTCCACAATGAGCTTCCACCAAACCAAAACACCCTCAAATATCACGTGCTTCTGTGAGCCTAACATGTACACAGCCTCTTCTGGACCCACCAGAGCAGAGCTCCCCTTCAGATTGGGACTTAGCAGTCAGCAACAGGACTTATTCTGTTCAATGCCTTAAGGATAGTTAAACTTGGTCAAAGCTTTATGCCCAAGACCCCTTTACAGGGGAAGCTATTGGCTGACGAGTGAGAGATTTCTCTGTTGCAACGGGAAAACAAAACCTTTTTCTCTTCAGTTGTTCATCTGTCCATCTTCCTCTGCCAACCAACAGATGCTCACGTTTGCAAAGCAGCTGCTATATTCATAGACATTAACTCCCTAAGAAGCATGCTATACTTCCATGTTCAGGACACCCTGACATCTAATGCCAGCTTAGACCATTGTTTTCTATTGTTAGCATTTTCTTATCAGTGAATACAGTCTATCTTCTTGACAGCAGAGCAGACACAGTTTGCTGTTTCTCTTTTTTTCTTAAAGGGACTGTTTACTCAAACAAACAAACAAACAAACAAAAACAAGTAGGCGTTCGTATGTATCCACTTAGCTATGGGTTCAGACAAGTTACTCAGTCAGGCAGCTCAGGTGTGGGAAACTCAGCCCAGATTCTAGATTCTAGAAATAATAATACAACAAAGGAAATGTAACTAGTTACTGGCAAGGAAGACTCAAGCTTTTGGCTTAAATGTTGTTTACACACACATACACACACACACACACACACACACACACACACACACACACACACACACACCTGCTGGGCTCTTCCTGTCATGGCCATCATTTTTATTTATTTGCTTTTTAATACCATTTATGATCTTGGAAATCCTACAAAGACAAACAGCTCTAAAAGCTGGATTGACTCAGCGGCAAGCAAACCCGGTCTTCCCATTTTGGAGAGGTCTTTTCTCCCTGCCAACCACGCTACATATCTATTAGAGAAGTTCTTTGTGTCTACTGATAACATACAGAGTCTTAACTTGCTGGGAGCGCCTGGAAGTAGAGAAATGAACAAAAAACAAAACAAAACAAAACAAAACAAAACACCAAATCATCTTCCTAAGAGTTGACCGTGTGTGTGTGTGTGTGTGTGTGTGTGTGTGTGTGTGTGTGTGTCTATAGGAGGTGAGTGGAGCATTAAGTCATTGAATTTTCAAACTGTGTGCATTTTAATATGGGCCAGAAAGAAAACCCTTGTTCCTGGTGATAGGTTACATTTCTGTAATGCCTTTCCTCTGAGGACAGTGAAGTTCTGGGAATTTTTCTTTATAGACAATAATCTTAAAATACCCTGGCATGTTTCAACATGGAGCATTGCTCTTTCTTGCGGTTGGGCGGGGGGTGGGGAGGGGAGAAAGATAGAAAAAAGAAATCTACCCTAATTTAGCTATCATTTACCACGTTCTATTTTCAATGTTTCCCTTTTGACTATTTAGAAACTTCCTCTTTCCGTCTAGCAAGAATAGGATGAATGTTTTTAGTTATTAATGTATGAGTCAAAGATTTACAAATCGAGAATGGCAGAAGGCTTGATCAAAGCCACTTCTAAAATTTATGGGCGTAATAAAAGAAAGGCATTTCGCAGATAATCTCTTACAGGATTTCAGTTTTTAAATACTTGGGGGTTAAAAAAAAAACCAAAAAAAACAAAAGCAGCCTAAAAGCTCTCAGCCCTCTTGGTGGCTTTGCCACCAAGCCAACATTTTAACATAAGAATTCATAAATGATTCCCTGAGATTTAAAATTCAAAACCCAGTGTTGGTCCGGGGAGGGCATGTTTGTAGCCAATGCATATTTACATGGCAGAAACTTTCTGTGAATTCACAAAACACGATTCCCACATAAGTTAAGACTCCGAGTTTATTTTTATTCTGTTTTTCTATAAACAGTCCTCCCCACCCAGCAGAAAACACTGGAGAGGCACATGTATTGCCTGATCTGTGAGAGCCCAGGGTCACTGACAGGTCCAACTTGGTCTCCTGGAAGCATTCTAACAGTAATTGATGGACAGTGAGCAGTAGATACAGCCATACATCATTTGCAAGGACTTGGTCATTGTGCTGACAATTCCTCTTAAAATCTATTCTCTCAAATAAAAGTATTAGAAAGAGGAACCCAGAGATAAGGACCCAGATTCTAGGGCCAGATTTAAAAGCTATCGCTTTTAAATGCCACCAAGATCATATCTCGGTGAACAACCGCAGGTCACATGCCCAGGATGAATTGTCACGTGGTCACACTAAGTATTACTGGTCTACTGGATAACTGGGCCACGAGTCCCTCCTTGGGTGCTGTAGCCCAAGCCCCAATTCCACTGTTGCTGGTACCGCTCACTGCAATTTAGCATTTCCACTGAACCAAGGGTTCCTCACAGGGTCCATGCCGTTCTGCTTTCCCAAAGGATGAGAAGGTTTTTTTTTGTTTGTTAGAAAGAGGATGATAAATAGATAGATAGATAGATAGATGTTATTATGAGACTCAGATCACTTTGGCTGTGTCAAAAAGTCACTCAGATTGCGACTTGTCACTAATGAGAGTATATGACCATGCTCCCTCTAACTAGGTGGAATGGGCAACTCAAATCCCAAACAGCCGTGGACTTCAACTGACTGCTCAACAAACCATGTAAATAAACACCCTTGTGATCTCATCCGAAACATGCCCGTCTTACTCACTCCTGGTTCCCACTCCTGAATGCTGGGGCATTGTTAATGCCTCTGATCAACGGATTAGTAAATTCACAGGCTTGCGATATGTGTAGCTCTTTCCTGATACACCCTCTTTCTTTCTCTCTCTCTCTCTCTCTCTCTCTCTCTCTCTCTCTCTCTCTCTGTCTCTCTGTCTCTCTCTCTGCCCCGAGGTCTTAATTTCTCGGAAACACTTAAAAACACAGATTATTTCCCTCTGGCCCTCCCCCCACCGAGCTCATCTGTATTGCTAATTGGTTTGAGAGCATGTGACTCCAGTGTACACCTGCATTAAAAACAAGCGAGCCTTCTCTGTAGTCAGGGCTTATCATAAGAAATAAGCTGATTTCTAGCCTTGTTTCCCTGGGAGACAGAAATAATCAAATACAATTCCGAAATGATTTAGATTCATAGTGTGGATTCTCCAGTCCCCGAGGGTACTCTACAGAAGACACGGTTGAAGAAGAAAGGGATGGTGGAAGCTTCTGACCATCTTTATAGGAAGCCAGAGAAGCCCTGAGATCTACCTGGGTACAGCGCTAGGAAGAGATTCTGGGCTGTTAGAGGATAGACCCTTTAGAAAGAAGGTTTTGGAAACAGGAAAGGCATTTGAAATCCAGGCCATGGTCTCACATCTGCCTCTGATCTGCATTGGCCAGTCAGAGGTCCTTGAGAGGAACGAACTCCTGGTGAAGGACCCTGTGGGCACTCTCAGGGGTGGTGGGCGTGTCCCATCATTGTTAGAAAATGCATTCAACTCTCAGGTAACAGGTAGTTCACCAAGGCCGGGATGGATGTGACCCAGACCCTTGGTTTTCCACCAAGAACAATGTGTTGTTTTTTTTTTTTTTTCAGCAATGACAAAAGTGTTTTCTAAGAGTACCACAGTGGCTCCAACCTATGTAATCATATGTACTCAAAACTGTCTCTCCCTCCCTCCAGATGCCAGGGATCTGGTGGGGCATTTCCAGACCTATGACAGCCTGGATTCCTCAGGGGAGAAACACACACACACACACACACACACACACACACACACACACACACAGTTAGAAAAATATGCTATTTCAACTCTGCTTTGCACTTTTTCTAAGAAATCAGTTCTTGCCCATCTACTGAAACACATTAAGCAAATGCAGATTTAGCCTGTTTTGGGCATGTTACCATTAATAAGGATGAATTATAATTTAACATTATTGTCTGTTTATTGTTTAAGGCTGTTTAAGTATCCATTGTGGATGTGTTTTTGAAGGATATTTTAATCCCCACAATTTCTGAAGGTCATAAAAACAGGACCCCACGAATAGAGAACAAATCTCTCTCTCTCTCTCTCTCTCTCTCTCTCTCTCTCTGACAACCAGTAAAGTTGCTCATTCTGGCCCATGACTGATACCCTCTGAGGAAGGTGCCCCTACTGAACACAACTGCAGAGAACTGAAAGCTACATTTTGTTGTTGTTGTTGTTTGTTTGTTTTTGCATCAAATGGCTTCAGAAGAAAATAGTAAAGAGCACAGCACATTTAGACTCACGTTAAAACACAACATTTTTGTTCCGCCATCTCTCCAGGTTTGGAAATAAGATCGTCCATTTTCAACACTGAAGGTAATTGATTTGCCAATTTGATAAAGGAAATGTTTCCCACTGGACATAAGTAAATGGTTTTTATGGTTTTGGCTTGGTTGGTTGGTTTGGTTGCTTATGCATACATGGATTAGCGTGGATATACTTAACTCATTACAGACATGGATGAATACTTTAGGAGAAACAGTTTAGTTCCTAAATCCACACAACAAAAACAATAGAATAAGGTCCCAATTTATTTAAAAAGATATACAGAAGGAGTTTGTGCTGAAAGTACAGTTATTAATTTCTTTATGCTGTCTGAAAGAACAATCTAACATGTAGTGTTGTTCCTTCCTTCAAAATAAGAGTCCAGGGTCCTGCTGAGTTACAGTGCCAAGACGGGCGACCTGAATTCAATCCCTAGGACCCACCAGGTGGAAAGAAAGAATTGGCCTCTTGCTTCCATAAGTGCTTGGTGGTACATGACCCCACAAATAAAAATATAACTTTTTTTTTTTTAACTAAGGAGGGAACAGGCTATGACTCAGTTTATAAAGTATTTGCTATACCTGAGTAGCTTCTCATACTACAAAGGCACTTCAAAACCCTTCTGTCATACCATGGCTCTTAGTGACTGTATAAAAGAGCGTAGAACATGCAGAATGGAGGGTCCAGAGGAGAAGAGAAAGGAGCCCGGGGTGTGGTGTGTGTGCAGAGGCATCAACAGGGTCCCTAACTCCCAACAGTGATACATTAACTAGGGACAGGTGATTGTAACTGGGCCGGCCGGGCAAGCTTGAGTGCTCCATCATTGGTAACAAGAGTTTGTGCAGAACAGCAGGGCAGATGTTAGTGGAAACCATACCATGGATCTCATAATAATACTACTAATAATAAATAATAATGATAGAGAAGGGGGAAGCTTCACGTGGTCAGTTAAGAGAAAACATTTCTCTTCCTGTGTAAAGTTGCTGCACCCAATACAGTTGGGGTACCTACAGGCATTTACAGAGCCCTTCAAATGCCAAGTCCGAGCTGAGGTGTACTTTATGTATAAAACACAGATTGGTACACAGATTGGGTTTCAACACGTGGGGTAGAGAGCAAATGATCTCATTGATAGCATTTAAAATCAAGTACATATTGAGATGATAATGATATTTTGGCTATCATGGCTTAGATAAAATATATCATTAAAATGAATTCCACGTTTTCCCTTTTTAAAATGGCAGATGGCTCTTGTTATCTTCTGGATGGGTGATGTTGGTTTGGACAACAATGTAATGTCAGGATCAGAGATGTCTGCCCTCGGTCATGATTCATAGGGCAAGTAAAACAGATCGACGTCCGAAGCTAGAACAATTGGCCAAGGTCACAGCTCCAAAAGTTCCAGGACAATGTCAATGTAGAGGTCTGTTTGCTGGGATATTCACTGTCATGGACAGATGTTAGTACCCCAAAACTGCTGATGCTGAGATCTCTGCAAAGTTCAAATCTAGTAATTATTGACTTGAGGCTACTAAACACCCTGATGTGATTGCTAGCACATTAAGATCCTTCACTAAGGTACCAAGTGAAAACAGATTGGAGGAGGGTGAGAGGGAGGGAGAGAGGAAGGGAGAGTTGGAGGGAGGGAGAGGGAGAGAGGAGCTCTGACTCCTCATGAGCTATTTTGATGCGTTGACGACATGAACTGTGTGTAATGTAAGCCGCTGCAATCATTCAGTGCAGACACGATTATGAGAAAATGGAACTTGAGCGAGTTTGGCCAATCCCAAGTAGACGTTGCCCTGACCACAAATTGCCGAATGAGTTTGCAGGCCAAACTGCCTTTTGCCTTTTAAGAGATCTTATTTGAAAGTGAGTAGAAGGGTCAGATGCAGTCAGCCTTCAAGGCAAGAACATGACCTTCCTGGCACGGTCCAGCTGTGTCAGGTCCCACAGTTTCACCCAAAGCATTGCCAACAAGCCCGGAGAAGTTGGACAAAAGAAACAGGGTGACAGAACAGGGACCTTGCTATGCACACCTGGAGACAGGGGTCTGATTCCTGGAACCCATCCATGTCAAGGTCTATGGAGAGAACCAATTCTACATAGTTGTTCTCTGATCTCCGTTCTCGTACCCACAACACATCATGCACATGTGTGTGCGTGCATGTGCACTTGGTAAAAAATAAATATAATAAAAGACCATCGGACATTGTTCTGATAGTGGCTACATAATACCAGGTCAGCCTTGTATCTCGCCCTTGCACGTAACCAGCAGTCACGGGGCCTGAAATGAGAGTCCATTCCCTCTAACTTCTCAGCTTCGGTCCCTTAGACAGTGGCCGTGCAGAACTGTAGCTAGCAAGGAATCAAAAGCTAAGCCCCTCTTGGACTGAACCGCTTCCTTTTATTTTAAAATGACCCTAATTATAACACACAAGAGCAGCAATGGTGGCTACGGAAATAAATTAGGTTAGACAGCAAGAGCAGCCACTAAAGCACCTAAGGCTTTATGCTGTAGGATGAGCAAGATCACTGTAGGATCAACACAACACAAGATGGATATTTTACTATAGGATACTTATAAGGTGATCATTTCTAATGACATTTTTGTGATGGGTTCAGCCTGCAGTGAAACACCTGACTATGCGCCCCTGGGATATTGGTGATAGCCATAGAGGGTTTTGTCTTTCTCCCAAGCTCTTTTATAGCACATGGTATACATATTTTGGCATCCAACCTTATAAACTCATGACCAACTGTCAGTAGACAGTTATCTAACACATGGGGGTCACCACAAATAAAAGACTCCTTATTTGGGCAAAAGTCCTTGTCTGCCCCAGTATCTCTGTATTTCCTCACAGAAGAAATTTATTTGGATTATTTGCTGTTCAGGAAACCCAGAGGCTGCAAGTGTGGCGATTGAAAGGCCAAGAAATAAAATCCTTAGCAAGTTAAAACACTTAGCTTGTTATTAGAACCATTTCTGGCTTTGTTAGCCTTAAGCAAACTCTCTATTGCCCTCTTGTGGTAAGTCAGGGTGATGCGCAGGGATGACCACAAAAACCTCAGGAACTAACAAGAAAGTTTACTCCAATACAGGTAAGGCACTGATCTCCCAAGGGTGAACCACAACGTTAGGCTGTTTTTATATGTATCATAATTTACATTTAGTAGGCCTCCTTCATGATGTCGGGTGTTGTGAGGTGAGGATGGTGGGGCCTTTATATGGAAGTTTAGAACAATGTATTTCAGAAACATAACAGAGTCACTGTATCTATGGCCATAGCTATTATATTTTGTAGCCAATTGAGTTTAATGAATTTTATAACTGTAAAAAAAAAGCATGCCCACATTTTAAAAGTTCCTTCATAACCAAAAATAGGCTGATACTCCAACTGGTTTGGAATTACAGGAACCGAGGAAAGATGTCTTGAATAACTCCCTAATATGGAAGAAAAACCACTAAATACAAAAAGGGCCAGTTCATTTGTTTCTAACAATAGGCAGTATAGAGAAACTTGGAATTTATAAGACCAAGGAAAGGAATAAGCTGTATCGTTCCATGCTTAATAATAATAATAATAATAATAATAATTTCTAGCTTCCAAATTCAATAATCATTATGCAATTTGGTGTTTAATTTGATTTTTAAATTTTATTGCCAATCTCTGCTTTGTGATTTTGGACAATTTCTTGCTGAATGAGCCTGTCCCCCCAAAAGCAAACAAACTTGGTATTAAAACAAACCGAGCGGCTAAAAAAGAAGCCGAGGGGTCCAAAACTGCAGAGCCCAGCACACAAAAAAGCAAGCCCTCTCTCCTCCGATTATCAGCCAAAGCACTGGTCCTCCAAGGCTTTTTAAATAGAGCTACTTCTCCGCCCAGCGTGAACCCCAAACGTTCTGTAATTCCAAGATGTTTTTAGGAACAGATTTATCTTGACTTGGCCTCAACTCCAGTTTTGTAGCAACAGTTGTTTGGTTTTCGTCTTTGAATTGACAAAGTCCTTAAAGTAACTCTACTATAAAATTAAACAGCTGTGCCTTCTTTAGCAAAACATGACTGCTTTCTTATTTCTGTGTGTGCTGTGGTGCAAGCTGAACATGCCCTTTCTTCTGTGTCCTTTCACTAAAAAGAAAGTTCCAAAATGAATTCTCTAGTTAGCCTTGCTTCTCTTTTAAAGATAATAATAATAATAATGATAATAATAATAATAATAAATGGAGGGGCGGTATTTGCTGGCATCTGATGCACATCTACTTTTGAGCACAGGCGTTTACACACAGGACTCTTCACTCAAAGGGCTTTTGTTTAATTCCTATTATGATAGGAAATATGATACGCTGCCCCCAGTAGAATAACAACTTCGTGTGGCAGAAAGACAGACATGTCTGCTGCTCTCGCAGATGGGAAGACTGAACAGCTTTAAATGGTGGGAGGTAAAGTAAAGAAACATTCACAGAGGCTACGATTAAATTTAGAACTTGACTCCTGGCCCAGGTCTTGAACCAGAACCATGTGAAGGCTCTTATTCTTTGGGATCTACAGAAGGAACAATTCGAAAACATTCTTTTGGCATTATTAAGCACTGCTTCGGGCTCCGGGAAGTGAGGGTGGAGGCGGGGCCTGGACACAATACAAAGCTTCTAGGTGCCACACCTTGCGACATAGCTCCAGGTATGGACCGAGGACTAGGTCTAGGCTGCCTGTATTCTAGGATCGCACAGAGGCTAGAGTTAAATTGAGAATCTGACACTTGGCACAGGGCTCGAACCAGAACCACGGCAGAGCTGTCATTCTTTGGAACCAATAGAACAATTCGTTCTAGGTTTGAGGGTGCTTGTAAGCATTGCTCTAAAATGCAGAGGGAGAGACCTGGTAAGACGGAAAGTATGGGGAGGCACGCTTGGCAGACCAACTGGGTAACAGAAGACCATGGTGAGGAGCTGGAATACTGATAGCTCTGTGACTGCTGAGTTCTTCTGGGTAATTTACAGAGCATTGCCATTCCATAGATTAAAGAACCAGGGAGAAGGTTCAGGTTGTAAGGGGTTTGCCGTATAAGCACAGAGGCCTGAGTTTGGATCTCCAGAAATCAGTCAAAAAGGAGGTTGTAGTCGTTGTAGACCTGACCTACCCTGAAATCCTTCAGTCACTTCTCCAGATGTGCAGGGGTGCCTTTGTCCATGGACACTCTCTCTGGTTTCTTATACCCACTACGTATTGTCTGTCTCAGCGGACTCTTAAAGAGATGGTAGGCGCTTGATATACGGTGATAGTACGCGCAGAACTCTGTGTTGAGTTTTGAAACCAGTTCCTGTCACTTAATATGAGATTTAGTAAATTATTTACTATTTTTGTGTGCATATGCATGTGTGTGTGTGTATATGTGTGTGGGGGGGTGGGTGTGTATGTGTGTGATGGTGTGTGTGTATGTGTGTGTAAGGGTGTGTGTGCGTGTATGTGTGTGTATTGTGAGGGTATGTATGTATTTGTGTGTGTGAGTGTGTGTGTGTGTGTGTGTGTGTGGAGAGAGAGAGAGAGAGAGAGAGAGAGAGAGAGAGAGAGTGTGTGTGTGTGTGTGCCCTCATAGGCCAGAAGGCGGCATCGGGATCCTTTGGAGTTGGTTGTTAGCCAGTCATGGGTGCCGGGAACTGAACTCAGGTCCTCTGCAAGCGCAGAAAGGACTTTTAACCACCCAACCATCTTTCTATCCCCTCAGCATAGAATGATTCTTTGTTAAACTGCCAAGATTGCTGGCTCCCCTGGGGCAAACAATACCTCTAAAGAGGGAAGGGTGGCTGGTCTACCCCTGGCAACTTATTTTTGTGCCTACAGCATTTTCCCTCAATCAAGATCACCATTAATTAGGGGAAGTGTGAGTAGCACCTACATAGATACCTACTGGTCTAGGGAGCCTATAGCCCAAGAAAAGACAGAACACCAAAGAGAAAGCAAAATGTTTTCATGGGGGAGATATTATACCTTGTGGGCTTTTAAAGACCTCTATCCCTACAAAGCTGCATTAAAAAAAAATTCTTGCAGACGTCAATCTGGGCCCATTGATAACATAGAAATGAAATTGAATTTCCAATAAAGATTTTGAAAACAGCGATCAATAAAATAGGAGACTAATCTGCAGTTAAAAGTTCCCAGTAATGGGATAGTCTAGAGATTTCCTAAATAATGCTTTTATCTTTATTGCAAAATAATCCCCTGTCACAAAAAAAAAAAAAAAAAAAAACAACAAAAAAAACAAGGCGAATCAAGGTAGAGAACCGTTCAGTGGGAATTAAAATGTCACACTTTACAGGGAACAAAGCATCACAATCGCCAGAGAAACACACATCACACATGTGTTAACACAAAATTACATACATCACTTAATTATGTAAGCGCATAGCTCCCGAGTAACCCATTAGCTAAACACGTCGGGCTGTGGTTGGCTATGCACATGCAGTGCGTTTAGCATAGAAGGGACTGGCGTTATGCTGGGTCTGGCTCTGTAAAGCCTAGATGGCAAGCACTGTTAAATTGAGAGGCAATCACACCAAGAAGGAAACATTAGCAAACAGTAGACAACTGAGAAAAGAAAGTACAGTGAGCCGTGTTCTGTGACATACAGCCCCCAAACCTTATATAACCATCCACTGTTTGCTTCATCTGGCTCCCATCCCAGGTGTGTTCCACGCTATCTTAATTTTATAATAAGAGAGTGCCACACCCAATGTTATGAACACACACACACACACACACACAAGAGGAAAGTACATCTGATGTTGTTCACAGGCAAGGCCACTTTCCTGAAATTAAATCATCTTTTCCTTCATGTGTCTCCCCACTGGTGTTGTTGGGAAGAGTCCCACTGGCTACCCAAGCCTCACAAGAAAGCAAGGAGGGGCCAGCCATGGGCACAGGTGGCTTTGCGTTCACTGTGTAGTTCAGGCAACTGCAGAATCAAGAGCAAACAGTCATCTCTCTCTGGGTGAAGTTTGCCCATTTGCTAAAAGGGAGGGCTTGTTGCTCTATCCTCACAGATTACGATGTTGAAAGACTGTGAATGAGACAATGCTAGACAGCGGGGCCACATACTCGAGGCCCCAGTGAATGGCAGAGGCTGTTATTATCACAGCGATATGCAGAGGCATGTTGGAGGTAATACATCAAGTAGTTCAGAAGCCAAGAGCTGGCTGAAGGGAGAGGCACGGAAGTTCTGGCAACTCCTGAGCCCTCCACAGATGTGAGTGCCTGGCAGAGCTCAGGAATTAAAAATAAGAACAGAGAGACATGGTATAGTTTGATATGAGCATCAACAGGCCCTCCTGGAGGCTGCAATGTCATGGTGTCTACAAGATAAGACTTCTAAGACTAGGTTGATTATATTTGGTGAAGGAGAAGAATGAGCACATAGGTAAGCATTGCCTTAATAAGACTGTACTAAGGCAGAGGAATCCTCTGAACAAGACCGTGTTGGGGAAGGAATCACCACACAGAAGGTTCTGCGTATGGCAGGAGACCAATAAACAGACAACAAATCTAACAGGCTTAGAGTGGGCCAAGAAGAGCAATCTGTTGGCTGCAGAATCTTAGTAGAGGCAAATCATTCAGGAAGGCTGAACTCCAGTTAAGGGTCAAAGCTCTTTGTGATCTTTCTCTGGAACATTCCTATTAGTCACATCATAAGCTTGTCTATGGTAGAAGAGAAGACAAGTCAGGACAAGTCACATGGCAGAAAAGGAAGAAAGGGGCCTTTATTCCTGTTCACCAATCCAACACTCAATTCTGAAAGTTCCAGCTTTAACTGAACCACTGTCTACTGGATTGGATTGCCAGCCTATGGCTGACTGTGCTATTCCAGCTGGTGATAAAAGAACATCGTTAGTGTGTAGTTCAAGACTGTGGTAGTTTTATTGGCTTTGATTAAGTATCCCCTACTCACCAGGCCTCTGTTCTGATATCTGGGAAGTGACAACTTCATTAAACAATAAGGGAATTCATTCATTGACCATGTCTAGTGGGCTTTTATATGTTTTGCACAGTTAAACACAGAATGTCATTTGAGGGGCGGGTAATGATTCAGTTAGTAAAAGTGCTTGCCATTCAAATATGGAAATCCAAGTGGATTCCCAGCACTGGGTGCTGAGGCTCACATCTGCAGCCCTAGTGCTAGGCGGTGAGATGAGTGGAGACAGGAGATCTCTGAGCTAAGCCAATCAGTCTAGTTAAGTGGTGAACTCCAGTTTTAGCAAGACACCATTTCAAAAAGCAAGGTTGAGAGAAAAGCACTTTAGGCCACTCACTTGCTGGACTAAACAGACACACACACACACAGACATGGCCACACAGACACACATACAGACATAGCCACACAGACACATAGATGCACAGAGAGATATAGACACACACACAGACAAACATATACACAGAGAGACAGACATACACAGACATAGACACACACATATACAGAGAGACAGACACACATACATATATACAGACAGACATAACCCCCATACCATACCACACACACAGACAAACTCCCACACAACACACCATACATACTTCATACACACACACACACACACACACACACACACACACACAGCCAGTGCCAACTGAAAACTATGGAATTTGTCTGTTTTTTCTAAAAATCTCAAGTGTGTTAATTCAGGGCTTAATTGATGTTCTTTTAGAAATTAAAAAAAAAAAACACTTATCAGATGAGAACTTGTCAGGATCGATTCTCTCCTACTTTGTGGATCCTGGGAATCAAACTTAGGGAAGACCCAGGCTTGGTGACAGGAACCCTTTTCTGTTTCCTCCCTCTTTCCCAACCCTCTGCCCCTCTTCCTTCCAGTGCCTATGACCACCTTAGTTTATGCTTGCTCATCTAGGGAATCTTAGGTTCTTTCCATTTCTTACCATGTGGCTGTGACAGTCCCCGATACATAGAAGCTTTCCTGCAGGGATGAATACTCTTTGATTCACTAGCTCCTTACCTAGTGAGTGCAAGGCTACAAGATCCTAAACCTAGCTTCCAGAGAAGCTGTGGAATCAATCTTAGGAGTGTTCTAGAACACTCTTGGCTCCTTTGTTGGTGACTTTTCCTCTTGCAGTGATTAAAAAAACAAACTAGTAACTTAGGGAAGCAAGGGAGGGTTTACATCTGGTCCCAGTTGAAGGATACAGTGTATCTAGGTATCAAGAGTTAGGCAGATAGTTACATTGTAGCCTCAGTCAAGAAGCAGAGAGAGATGAATATTTATACATTTTAGGACCCCAGCCCATGAAATGGAATGATGCACCCACATTTAGGGTTGGTCTTCTCGCCTCATCTAACGGAATTTAGTGTCACCTTCATAGTCATCATGGTCATCTCATAACGTTTGTCCCCTAGGGGGTTCTAGACCCTGTTGAGGTGACAGTTTTAATTGTACCCACACCCATCCATTAGGGATTACATAGGCAGATTGCTTGAAGGAAGAAAACATAGACCAACTGACATTCAGAGAACCTTCTGGTAATGCCTATCTTTCCGTCTGCAAGTGTCCAAGATATACAGGCCATTTGCATGTGTCTCCTCTACAGGTGCCAGACCAGATGGCCCCTTGCTCAGCTGCTGGGGGCTACGCTTTGAAACCGGTATCAGAAATTCATTCGTTTCTGCTGCAGCTTGAGTCATGTTCTCTCTTCATTCAATTTTAGACCCTTTGCCTTCTAAATAGACTGCTTGATGGTTGCTAGGCAACTATTGTTGAATACACGCGAGAGGCATTAATTGTGCGAACATTAAAACAAAAACCAAACAGGGAGAAATTGTTTAAAACCAAGGACCCTACCACACTTAAAATGGGACATTTACTTCTTAAATCTCTGTCCAGAATAGGGTGGCTGCAGGCTGTCGCAGGATAATAGAAGTCAAAAAAAAAAAAAAGAAAAGAAAAAGAAAAAAAAAAAAAGACCGTTCTCCACTGCGGTGTCTTTTTCCTCAGGTCCTTCAGTCATACACACCATACACACGTAAGTAGCCTTGTTACATAACAAAGCCTCACACACAGAGGCAGGGGGACTACTCTTATTGAGTCTACTCTGTTTCTTTCTGCAGTGTGGCGCCTCTCTTCCCACACTTCGTCCACACATGTGTGTTTCATCGGGGTACATCCTCCGGGCAGGACAACTCATGGCTCATCAATTGTTACACTGAGCTTCGGAACCCACTGAACTTATCACAGAGCGATCATCTCTCCCTCCGACCCGAGTGGAAACAAAAAGAACTTTTCTATTTTCCACATCAAAGACTCAGCTTTTCCGCTGATGCCAAATGTTCTCTGCTTCTTACCAGTAAACACACATTTTATTTTACAGCACGCCCTCCCCCACATACACTTACTGTTTTCTTCTTCTTTTTCTTTTTCTTTTTCTTTTTCTTTTTCTTCTTTTTCCTTTCTTTCTTTCTTTCTTTCTTTCTTTCTTTCTTTCTTTCTTTCTTTCTTTCTTTCTGACATTCTAATGTCATGACTGGCCACAAAACATTCTATAAATCAAAGCCAAGTATTTAAAACTAGGGGAATAAAGCTAGGGGTCTGTGACAAGCAGATCTCGGTCATCTGTTAATATTAAGTGGTGAAGCCATGGATAATGGGTTGGCTTGACTAATCTCAATCTCGTATCCTTTTTACTATCGGGCTCACGTGGGCGATTCATTTCCTCACTGTACAAGAGATTCGGGGCTCTGATCAGTGTCCGCCACATAATCACTGGCCAGTCTTCTGGTTGTTTTTCTGACTCCTAGGCCTCAGGCCTTACACACCCATTCACACTATTCATGACTACTCTCTTGTCTTGGTTTTGTCTTTCCCTCAGAAATTACTTTGGAGAAAAACACTGAGGATAATTAAGCCTGACACACGACAAGAGGTCATAAGTTATCGGGGAGGATAATGCAAAAAGAAGTATAATCTTCAATTTCACTATTGCTTATGACAGCCACAGAGAGTGAGAGAGGCCATGGGTTCCCTGGAATAGAGAACAGTCTGTGTGGTGTGTGTAAGGGTTGGGGAGAACAGAAGGGAAGAAGGGCATAAAATGAGGTGAGAGCATCCGAGCTCTGGACTATTCTGGAAAGATAGACCCTAGCCCTCTCTGTCCATGCCAATCATGGAAGGTGTTGTAATCCTCTGCAGGTGTCTGATGTTAGGCACGTCGCCATCTAAGTCCTCTTGTAGTATGCTCTGTAGCTGGCTATTGCCATGGTTAACAGTGCTAAAGAGGAGGAACCCGAGACACAGACACTAGGAACAAGAGGCAATGGTCAGTGAACTAGGCACCTCAGACCCACAAGCAGTCATCAGTTACTGCCGTGGCTCTGCCATCTTCCTCTTTATTCTTCACTGGTCCTGAGACAAGGTTTTGCTAGGTCTCTAGCTAGCCTGGAACGTGCCTCAAACTTGAAGCAATCCTCCTGCCTCTACCTCACAAGAGCTGGGATTAAAGGTATGTATTCGCCTTCTTCAAGCCCAGGCTCTGTGCTTTTTCACTCTACACAGCAGCCTGGCTTGATATGCAAGCAAGCGGGTCCTTATTTAAAGCAGAACACAGGGGCAACTGGCGTATACTTCCTATATGGTTGCTCCATGAATACTATCAACTAGTATTCCAAATTTATGATAGATTAAGCTCAGCTTAATCACTATTAGCTTGGATCAGCGAGCTACAGGCAGAGGACATCAAGCATCCCAATTTATCTCTAGTGAGCTGTGAATTGTATAAAGGAACCTGTAAGGGTTCTTGGAGTGTCACAGAGACACTGACCTCATGGAGTCATCAGGGAAGAGATCTGGGAAGAGAGATGCTCCAATTAAAGTCTGCAGGAAGAAAGAAGTCACCACCAGCCTGGTGGGTCAGATGAGTGAGTTTCTTTTTTAGGAAGTATGCGTGTATGGGTTCTAGCCTGGTGGAGGGCAACATACATTCAAGATCTCAACAGAGGTCCCGACTATCCAGGCTGTACAGAACCCAAGGGAGGCACCTCTGTCCTCTTACTGCGAGATAAACACATCAGCTAGTGAGGAGCCTCATATAACAGACCTACAGAAGGGGGACTCAAGGTGACAGATCAGGGACGAAGCAAAATGTAGCTTGGTGAACAGCCTAGAAAAGCGGGGACAGAGAAGAAGAAGAAACTCGGTGCATTGGCTACTCGGGAAAGAAAGACTTATTCTGGTTCCCCGTTTCAGAAGGACTCACCCATCATCACTGTGGGAGCAGGCTAGTTCATGGAGGCCGGGCTATATTTCAGAAATGTTTACATTAGGGCACATCAGCAAGCAGAGAGCAAGACCTTCAGAGACCCACCCCCAGTGACCGACTTCCACTCGCTAGGTTCCACCTCCCAGGGGCTCCGCGGCTCTCGACGAATAGCGCCACCACGTGGGAACAAGCATGAACAAGCATGAATCCAAGCATGAATGTCCGGGACTGGGGGCTTGGGGGGGGGGGGCGGCATTTCAGATTTAAAACATAACACACAGACTCTGATCCTTCTTGCTTCTGTATTGCATACACTAACCCTGACTGCCGATTCTGCCAAGAGTCTCCTTCCCCTGTGCCTTGTCAGGGTGACACAACCCCTCATTTGTATGCGTCATCGTGGATGATAAAAAGCTCACAATTATTTCTTTCATTCCCCCTAGCCCACCTTCGGCGTCTTCTGCCAAAGGAAGTTGCTGATTTTAATATATGGTTCTTCATTTATTCATTTTCAGGCGGCAAACAATTTTTAATTAGCCTGTTCTTTATTAAGGACGTGGAACAGGTTATTAGCCAGGTGCATCTTTGGGTCTTTAAGAAGAGTGAAAAAGACATCTTCAATTTGTGTGTGATGTTCTGGGGTTTAATTGATATTAGTCAATAGATCTAGAGCGAATCTCCCCAAGTCCCATTTTTAAACCCTGACTCAACTGACATTCCCACATGGCTAAGAGGAGAGTGGGATTAATATATTAGTCACTGGGTAAAATGTGCCAGGCCCTGTTATGTGAGTTCCAGTAAAACATGCAAGGGGAAAATAAAAAACAAAAATTAAAGCTATCTTCTCTGTCTGCCGAATGGGACAGGAAGGACTCACTTTGCTCCAGGATGGTATTTATTCACAGTTAGCACTGTAATTTGCAAGTCCCCACCCTGGAATGCGAGCTCCTGGAAGTAACACCGGCCTGTGCTCTATATATTGTACTACGGCCAGTTTATTTCCTTACATAGGTTTCCACACAAGGTCATAGCTGATAACCGATAAATCTCAATTGGATGATGTGAGAGTGGACAGACAAACTGACCTTGTCACCTGTATTGACTCACAAGTCATATGTTCAATCTGAGAGGGAGAGAAAGCCTTGGGCCACTCTCTTTGGTGTTCTGCCTGGCCAGGTGGTCCATAGGCTAGGTTGGGGGATGGAGGAAAGACGCAGCAAGAGGTAACTCAGCCAGCTAGTGTCTGTACCTCACCTCTCTGCCACACTGAGAAGGAAGCCCATGAGGGGCCTTATTAGGTACCCAACTTGTTGCTTCTCAGCTGTTTTTTCCAAGAAACATGGGAGAATTTACAAGGCCAGCACCATCTATGCAAATTCTCATCTTGGGCTCCTATTTAATGAAAGCCATTTTGGAATAGGTTTATCAACTATCTTAGAAAAATGTTTCCAATTTGCCATTTAAATGCAAATAAGATTCCCAAGCACTTTAAGCTCTGATGGCCCCCGGGGGCTCAGCCTGCATGAGATGGCTTGTTTCCTTAGACACAGACAACTTCAGGCCTTTGTGTAAATATGGGAGCTGTGGTGTGGCTCCTCCGTTTTGTAGCATGTAGTGGCATGCATGAGAGACATCTGTCTTTGGTATGTTCTTTTAATTACTCCTCTGTTGTAATATCCGGCTGCTCTTGCAGGAGACACGGCAGTGCAGGTCACCTAGCTCATTTTAGGCAATAGACACAAATGGGATTGAACAGTCCTAATGACCAAGCTTGTGGAGAAACCGAAAATGAATCAAGGCAGGCAGGCAAATCTGGATTCCCCCTTCCCTAAAGAGCCATTAGAAAAATGACCCCAAATCTCCCCCATTTCAAACCCCTTTTAAAGATAGCCATGTGAATCTGTCCAGGACAATGCCACTGAATTCAGCTGGGATGATAAATGTTCTCTTTACCATGAGACTGGGGAGAAAAAGGCACAGTGGGAATGAATCACGTGATGTAGAGTCAAGGAACTTGTGTGTGGAAAATACTGTTGGATGAAACATTTTATTCAATATAATTTTATGTGACCAGCCACTGTATGGCCCGTTTAATTGATTTGTATACCCTTTTGGAAGGTGTTTACTGTTTGGAATGTAATTATACACCCTCTAATTGTCTACATACTTGATTCATAACAACACTCATGGTCACTTCAATGGAAAGCTCTTATCTTGTATGTCAAAACCTGTCCTCCTGCCTTTTAAAACAAAGTTCTAACAGCAGTTTCCTGTAGGACCTTTATTTATACCAAGTGCCTGCCTGTTCTTAAGGCACTGTGTATTTCTAAGTGTGTTGGTACAGGGCCATGCTAAGTGTATTAAAAGCTCTGTCCAAATGGTTTCAGAAAAAGGGATGAAAGGTACTTAGTGCTTATTTGCATGCAGTGGGTACGGAGTCAATATCTACCCATGGAAACTTCTAGATTTTTCAATTCAACTGTTTGGTAGCTTTTGTACTCTCTAATAAGAACAATGAGAAGTTAATCTCTCTCTCTCTCAAAAGGGGGAAAAATCAGAAAACATAATTTTGTCAAATCTCCTTCAAAGGAATTTCTTTGCTTGCCTCTTATCTGTTCAGAGCTGCTTAAGATATGGGAGTCAATATCAATCAGGAAACATTTGACCCAAAGAGATAAAAGTCCGGAGGTATGGGCGCTTGATGAATGGTCTGCTCTTATCAGCTTGTAATTGCTATTATAAACTCAACAGAAAGGTTCCTTCTATCCTGCCTTCTGAAATAAGTCTCAAAAAGGAAAGGACCAGAGGCACTGCCATTAAACCCACGTCAGCCACAGAGCATATGTGACTCTTGTCACAAAGGCAACAGGTGGTGTACTCATTAGATGGGTTGAGCTGTTCTCAGCCCTTTGCCTCCTAAAAACACCACACACACTCTTACACAACACACACACTCACCCATACACACTCATGTAACACACATCCACCCCCAACCCCCCCAAACATATACACACTTGTGTACACACTCATGTATATACATACAAATGCACACACACACACACACACACATGTAAATACACACACACACCTGTGTATTTATTTACCTGCTTATTCTGCCCAAACTGAGAATCTAGAATTCATGATTTTAAGTCTATTTGATTTTGTTTGGTTGAAATGAAGGGCTACTGAGGTTATCTGCTCTATATTAAGTATTCCTTAAACATTGACTGGATAGAAGCAGCACATGGACTTGGGTGAACCGATGGGGGAGTCCACATTGAAGGGCTTCTCCTAAGGGAACGGAGGTTAAGAAGTAAAGAGTTAGTGTAGTCAGGCTGCCACTTAAATTGGTGTCTTCCCTATCTTAAAAAAAAAGATGCGAGCTGTAGAGATGGTTCAGTGGTTAAGAGCACTGACTGCTCTTCTGGAAGTCCTGAGTTCAATTTCCAGAAACCACATGGTGGCTCACAACCATCTGTAATGGGATCTGATGCCCTCTTCTGGTGTGTCTGAAGACAGCTACAGTGTACTCATATAAATAAAAATAAATAAATCTTTAAATAAAAAAATGTTTAAATATGTAAAACAATTTTTTTTTTTTTTTTTTTTTTTTTTTTTGGTTTTTTGAGACAGGGTTTCTCTTTAGCCCTGGCTGTCCTGGAACTCACTTTGTAGACCAGGCTGGCCTCGAACTCAGAAATCCGCCTGCCTCTGCCTCCCGAGTGCTGGGATTAAAGGCGTGCGCCACCACGCCCGGCCTGTAAAACAATTTTTTTAAAGATGCTAAAAATACTCTCCCGTTTATCAAAAACTCTAGAGTCGGAAGGGTGGAAACAGGAGCGAGTACAGGGCTAGTTTCAACCCACTGGCTTTGCGCACAAATGGAACTTTCTCATTTCAGAGACCATAGGGCGAAAGCGTGACTCCATGCAGGGTTTCCCTCAAGCTATTATAATCTTGGCCAGCCCTGCCTTGGCCATGGGAAGCAGGTGTTGCGACTCTTCTGTGCAAGATAAGAGAACTCGAAACAGTGAAGCAATTAGAACCAGCATCACAAACAAGGAAGGGGAGCAAATGGTAGCGTAGCCTGAGGCGAATCACAGCGCCAGGTGCCCCCTCTTTGACTCTACAACAGGAGCGTTGATAGGAAGACCTGCTTCTAAGGATAAGGGAAGGCTAACACTCAGCGTCTCATCGCAATGCTCAAAGAGGGCCAGTGGTTCAAGTCAGTGCTGGTGTGTTCTAGATTCTTCCATTCTTTCCTCGAGTTCCATCAACAGTTCTGTGTCCAATCATAACGGCCTCTTGGTTTTCCCCTCCTACCGTTTGAGAGGCTCTTGGAGGAATGAAGTGAATGGCGCTTGCCAGTTCGATGATGCTGAGGTAATGTGAACAGGAAACAGGGCACTGCTGTGAAGACTGCCCTGCTTCGTGATTCCCAACCAAAGTTCTGGCCACCGGTGTTGGGTAGAACCTTTTACCCCGGGGCCCCTTCATCCTGAAAGACTTAGAAATTGTAAGGAATTTCTCTCTTTCTGACTCTGGAAAGGCGATACCCCAAATCACTTATGAGAACCGGTCTTGATGCAAATTGCAAGAGGACTTTATTTATCAGCTAGCTGAGGACGAGCTCCTTTCACCCTGAGGGGCTGGGGAGCTCGACCAGGAGCAGCAACAGTAGGGGGCTTTTAAGGAAA
>LR749980.1:162905-334609 GCA_902729485.2 Mus minutoides
CCATAACCTGTGAGGATGAAGGGCACTTTCCTGAGGAAGGTTTGCCAGGGTTAAAGCGACTCACAACAAAATACACCTACTAAGTGTGAAACTTCCCTGTCCTCCTCGAAGCGAAAGACCTCTGGGAAGCTGCCCTAACTAGTGTGGACACTGGCATTATCTTTGATTGACTATATAATGTCATTCGTCATCACACAAAATTTATAGAAGGAACCAGTCCTGAGATTGACTTAGCCAGCTGGCTACATCCTTTAATGTGTCTAAGCATCCTTCAGGGAACAGCCTCTGTTTGTTAGATATCTGTGGCTGTGGTGGGAGGCCAGAAATAAACTTATCTTTCTCCAGAAGAATGACTCTTCTGAAGTGTGCAGGTAGGGCTTCGGGAACCTGATTGATGTCCCCACTTGTCAGCTATTTACCTTTTTATTTCCTCTTTCTTTCTGGATGTGATCAAGAGTGGTGTTTTGTTTTGTTTGATTTTATTGTTTTTCTGATCCGATCAGCTGCGTTACATCCCTGGCCTGTGTGCCTTTTCCAATCTACTTTAAATCGGAAGACCCTTTCAACGTTGAGGTATATATTCTTCTGATCTCAGACTACAACTCAACAGCGTGAGCGTACGTCAGTCTGCTTGCAACTCTGAAGAAGAGGGGTTCTCTTTGCAGGGCCGGTGAATGATACGCTATGGATGGTGGGTGCTAGAAGCAATAAAGAGAAAGGCACCCCCAAACTTACAGCTAAAGAAGAAAGGCATGCAATTCTGAGAACTTGTTATTTTCAAATGTCTGATTCTTTGTGAGCAAGGGTTAGCCCAATGGTTCTCAATCTGTGGGTCTAGACCTCCCCCCCCCCCCACCTTGGCAAACCTCTACCTCCAGAGCTATTTACATTATGATTCTTAGCTGCAGCAAAATTAGTTAGGAAGTAGCAACAAAAATAATTTTATGGTTAGGGGGTTGTCACCATAACACAAGGAACTGTATTGAAAAGGTCTCAGCCTTCGGAAGGTTAGAGCCACCGGATCACCCAAAGAATGATGTTCATGTAGTGAACAGGTAAGACTTGGCCACATCAAGGGCTTCCAACCACTAAGTATTTCTGCCCCACTTTGCATGTTCAGGGAAAGGACAGGAGGCTGGCCTCAGGAGGCAGTAGCCCACACTAGAGAAAGAGACACGGACTCATCTTTTTAGTTCTTTCTAGTATCTTATTGTTCCAGAAACCTCACCAAGTTGCAACTAATCAATGGATCAATCAATAAATAATAAATGGGGTAACTCTCTGGCTCTATGGATTATTGAAAAAACTGATCCTCAGAATTGCAGTTTTAGATACTTGTGGGCTACACATGTGGGGGTTCTCCTTTGAAGTCAGTTGCTTACAGTTTACATTCCCGTCAATTTCCATGCCAGGTAGCATAGCTTTAGTTCTTTTCTGTCATTTCAGTTTCCTTGGCCGCTTACCCTCTGTGTGTGAATGTGTAAGTGCAGGAGCCAGAAGTCAACGCCAGAGCGCTCTCTTCATGGCTCACCAGCCTCCTTTTTTTTTTCTTTAAAAAATTTATATACATATTCCTTATTTATTTATTTATTTATTCATTCATTCATTCACTTATTTATTGTTTATGTATATATATATATATATATGTGTGTGTGTATGTGCATGTGTATGCAGATATATGCACTTCTGTGCATGTGTGTGCATACATGTGCATAGGCCACAACACGGTGTGGACAGACATCAGAAGTCAACTTGCATAACCATCAGAAATCAGAACCAGTTGCCAGAACATGGGTTCTGGCAAGCAAACTCAGGTCACCAGGTCTGGAGGTAAGGACCCTCCTCTCCTTATTCACCTCTTACAAAACCTCTACCTCCTTTTCTGAGACAAGTCAAGAGCTTTCATATGGGTACTGGGCATCCAACATCAGATCTCCACAATTTGGAAAAAAAAAAAAAAAACCTCAACCATTTACCCAGTAAAGTATCTCTCCAGACCTACCATGTTTCAGTTCTTTAGAAGGCCTAGGGGATATATCTGCCCAAGGAGAATACATCAATTTTTACCTTTTTTGATGACAGCCTCCTAATTATATAGTGGTAAATGAGCACTTACGGAAGCCAAAAGCAAAGGGGCTAGGGACAAAGGATGGCGTGATGGGCCAGCAGGATGACTCGCCAGAGTAAAGGTGCTTGTCACTCAAGCTTGGTGACCCGAGTTGAATCCTGGTTGGCTTCCTAGAACCCACATGAAGGTGGAGGAAAACAGAACCATTTCCACCAACTAAAGGGCTCTGGTGCCCACACTCGGGCTGTAGTGCCCCCACACTCCTTCCAATAAATCTTAAGAATGAAATGAATGGAAAAGCTCAGGGCTGAGCACTTGGTATTTGATGGCTAATGGGGGAGGTGGTGCTCTTCTCTGGAGAAGAGAAGACTGACTTTTTCCTCTCTCAGCGTTCTTTCTTTAGTTGCTTCTAGCTCTTTGTTTGGGGTTGGGTCCTCCATGCCTCCCCCCTCCCATGTTAATGTGGCCCAGCGAGGAGGCATGGGCTGAGAATCTGAGACAGAGCCATGGGGGTGAGGGTACATGGGAAGGGTCGGAGGGAGGAAATGGAAAGAGGAAAATGATGTAATTATATTGTAATTTTAAAACAAAACAAACAAACAAACAAAAAAAACCCTGCCCTAACTCTGAAGCAACCAGCATGGACCAGAGCTGTCAATGAGAGGGAGTGAGAGGGAGGTAGGGAGAGAGAGACAGAGACAGAGACAGAGACAAAGGCACATAGACATATATAAATATAAATGAAAAAAGAACTTTAAAACATATGTGTTAATTGTTGGCTAGAACCAAAGGCAGTGAGCACTGCTGTGTGTAGGCCTGGCTGTACTCCAGTTTATCTATGCAGCTGGCAAGGGCAACTCCAACCATATCTTAAAGTGCTGAAATAACAAATTCTTTATTTTCTTAAAGACATAAACATCATATCTCATACCCAGAAGGGGCCAGAATGGGGGCTTTTCTGGTTCATATATATGGTACAAGGCATGGGGAGATATTTCTCCATTAACAGCCCTGACCATAACCTGGGTTTCTCTCACCCTAGAAGCCATTCTTCCCAACAGAGTAATATTTATAGAAAATGAAATTTAGGTTTTCAATTACACCGATTTTCTCTTTTATATTCAAATGTTACCCATATCCTCCGACATGTTTACAGAGTTCTCCTAGATTTCTAAATAAATACACTAAAGAAGTTCTGAAATATACACATTTTAAAGACGGCTTTGCGTGCACCAAGCTATGCCCAGATGTTTAACATTCCAAATTTCTCAATAAATGAGCACGCCAGGAAAGCAAACATGAGCTGACAGTATTTAGTCTAAGTTTCTTTAAATGGTTTAACATGGTCAATAACAGTATTTCATTATCAGGAGTTATTAACGCATTCAGAAAGAGGGGTTGTGGGATATGGGGCAGAGCAGCAGATAAATATGGTTATCACAGTGATTGTTTGGGGTTTTCATAATCTGCTGTGGTAATGAGTCTTGTCTTCCATTTTCTGAATTCCATATATATATATATATATATATATATATATATATATATATATATATATGTGTGTGTGTGTGTGTGTGTGTGTGTGTGTGTGTGTGTGTGTATATATATATATATATATATATATATATATATATATATTTTATATATATATATATATATATATATATATATATATATATATATATATATATATATATATATGTGTGTGTGTGTGTGTGTGTGTGTGTGTGTGTGTGTGTGTGTGTATACATATATATATATATATATATATATATATATGAATTTCATATACATATACAAATATATGCATGTGAATATATCTGAATATATCTATTCATAACAAATCCATGATCCCAGCTCACTGCCACAAGTGCTCATTAACAACAACCACAACCAGAGTCAGTTCTGTGAGCTTTGAACCAGTTCCAGAAGCAGGGCTATAGCAAGTGGTAGTTTGGCCTTTTCGCTTCTCTGACAAAAAAAAAAAAAAATTAACACTTAAAAAAAATTCCCCATAACTTCTCCCTTCACACCTTTTATCTCCTTCCTAAATTCAAAATATTCACTCACTAAATCTCCAAGGTTGCTGTGTTCTTATGTAATAGGTAATTTTCTTCGTGTCTCTGGTGTTGGCTTGTGAAATGCCTTTAATTAAAAAAGCTAAAAGCTCTCTAAATCTGGATGGCAGACTCATTTCCAGGGCACTCAGGCATGTTGTCTAATTTTAAAACTCTGACAGGATACATGTAAATTTATGCAAGTTTCACAAAAGTCACAATTTCCTCCTTGAATTCAAGCTAAAGAAACTGCCCCAAGCCCTTTCCAGAATGGTTTACTTTACTGGAGAGCTCTTTGTTTCTTTTCTTTCTTTCTTTTTTTTTTTTTTTTTTTTTGCCCATTGTGTCGGAGGTGATTATTGTGAAGATATCTCCTGTCAGTATCCTGTGGATCCAGTCAGAAGGAAGGAGTTAAATTTCCCTGATTATTGATCAAACAGACTCTTTGATTTCCCCAAGCTAAAACTGTGAAACACCACTTGGGGGGAGGGGGAGGGGCTTGAGGATATTATCATGCAAATTATTTTGTTTGACAGTAATTAAGAAATTATATGTTAAGAAAAATCAGTAATTGTTCACATGAGTCATTAATGTGTTTTCGTTCTTTGTAGAATGTTCTGGCACGCCCTTCCTTTCTTGCTTTAAATAAGCAAGGAGGAGAACACACAGTATTTGCAGCTCAGCAGAGCAACATATTAATAGAAAGTTTGCTTGGAAGAGCAGCTTTGTGGAACCCCAAACATGGTCCTTTGTCTTTCTCCATACTGTCCTTCACCCAAGAACTGTCTGTAGAAAGCTGGGATAGGCTGTTTGAGCATCTGAGGCAGGGTCACCCATGAGTGGGGACTGTTCCCCCTCCCCCCCCCTTTAGAAGGTCATAACCATTGGTCCCAACACTTAGGAAATCTACACAGAAAAAACTACACACTCAGGGACTCAGAACTAGCCTAGCCACGGGCCATTAAGCAATTCCAGCTAATTCCGTGACTCCCTAGAAACAAATCTTCGCTTGGAACTCAACTTTTGCCAACGTTTGCTTTGGAGAGATTTTTTTTTTTTTTTTTTTTTAGATCCACAAGAAAGAGACTCCAAGTGGCTGATGGGAGGTTTGAGACAGGCTCCCAGATGATGGGTACACCTTGGAATGAACTCCAGTTAGCTTATAAATCATTGATCCCTGAAAGAAGGCAAATGAAAATCACGCTTTTGTTTTTTTGGTTTTTTTTTTTAGAAGGGCAGCCTCAAGTACTGACATGTGATACATAATAGTCTTAAACCAGTTCTGACATAATATCTCTGGCAGCTCTAATAACCACAAATGATTGCTTTAGTTAAGAACTAGCCAGGAGCAAAATAGAGCCATGTCGTTTGAGCCATAAATACCTCAACAATATTTTATGCCACTTTGTAAAAAGTTAAAGGAGTTTTATAATAATTAACAACAACAACCCCCCCCCCCAAAAAAAACCCACGCCTTGTACGGACACTATGAAAGCTTATTTCATAGTCCCAAGGCTGCCAGTGTGGTAAATTATGTAGGCACCAGAGAAGCATTAAGGAGAAATAATAGCAACTTAAATGAAGGCTGACGTAATTCATGATAAACAGTCATTGGAAAATATTACAGTGTTGTCTTTCTTTCTTTTTTCTTTTTTTTTTTTTTGAGTGGGTTTAATCAGAAGAGTGTGACCATAGTCTAACATAAACCACTTCCCTCTTCCACTGTTAGTAGTTGGAATTCTGGCATTTGCCCTAGCTAGCTGCAAGGTTTTTATTCACCATAATTGCTGAATCCAGACCCTCAACACCTCTGGGGACCTTAACGGTGTCAATTTGGAATTCTGATTGATGGAGGAGCTTCCAAGACAAAGCCCCAAATCTCTGAGCTGTGTGGTTGGTCCAAAGTGGGGCTGAAATGGGAGGGTGGCATAGCCAGGGTGCTTTAAAGAATACATATCTGCAAGGGTAGCTAAGGGCTGCCAACACTGAAGAATGACTCTATTGTCCCTTCTAATAGAATCTGAGAGGTGGTGTCAAGCAGGCACCTATCCTGATAAGAGCAAACCTTGGCCCCAGATTGTTCTGGGCTAACTGTAAGTATAGCAACACACAATGAAGTAAACACAGTCACAGCCCAACCTGCCAATCTCATTAATACCGAATGTCACCAGGTCAGACCCAGAAGGCGTGATCATACCACGGAGTTGTCACAGAGATGGCTAGCTCTGAAGGTGAATTAAAAGTTGTCACCTGCTGTGTGGAACCCCTGATTAGGAGCAATAGTCCAGGAGAGAGTCTCCCTCAGAGATGGGGGGGGGGAGGACACCATTTAACTCTCCGGCGCTCACCCCATTTCTGGGAGTTTAAAGGGAAGACATAATACATAATTATGTCAGCAAGGCCATCCAGCATCAAGTTCGTTGAGCCGTCTTTAAGTCAAATATTGATTACCTGTGCTGAGGAAGGAGAGGGAGCCTAAAACAGAAAGCAGAAAAACCTTACGTTTTCTTTCTACCATTGGCTTCTATCTCAGCCATGAGCTGGCCTTTGCAAAGGCTATTGAGAGCTACAGAGGTGGTTCTTTTTTTTTTCCCCCTTCCTCTACTTTTCTCTGCCAGCCTTGGGGTAGAGGTGTTAATGAGCTGGAATAGACTGAAAGACTTGGTCTTCTGGAAGTTGACAGCTTGGGTGATCCTACACAGAGGGGCCTCTGTCCCAGATGACCAAGCACTAAGCAACATCTTTGGAAGATGACTGATAATAGCCAATATATAGCAGAACATACTATTTTAGACATGGAATCCTTTCCCCCACCCCATTGAATCTATTTAAATCATTTCAGAGGTCAACTATCTGGCCACTCCTTTAAAACTATTTCAAAATAAGATGGATGGCTTTTCTCTGACATTACCACTCATAAAAATGTATTTTATCTCCTCTTAGCACAACAAGCCTTCCTTTCTTGAAATAGCTCATCTTGAGCGTTATCAGTGTGTTTCACTCCGTGTACAAATATTTTGTGTATTACAATGAGCAGCAGAATGCAAAGCTTGCAAATACTTATTTTTAGACATATGGGAAAAAAGGCAGTGGGAGCTAAAAATAAAGAATGAAGCAGTCACTTATCAGCAACGCCATTGGACATGCAAACGCTTCCGCCATTGGACTTTTTCTTCACATGCTGCGGATCACAGCAAAAAAACATCACTCTGAGCACACACGTGCGTGCGTGTGCGTGCATACACACACACACACACACATACACACATGCACAACACACACTCCCACAACACACACACAATTATATTATTTCACAGCCGAAAACATCCAATCACTAAAAACAACATCTGGGTGTCATTAATAACTTACTCTACAGTTGAACTAGCCAAATAATCTGTAGCCTGACTCAGAACTTCTGAGTTTCTATTTTTGAAAGGAGGTAGGATCAGGGAAAGAACTGAACAGCATGCCTTACTTTTGCAAACGTACACGCCCTGGGCAGTTTCTGAATTTCTAGAAACGTGTGCACACATACTAACCAGCGTGCATGCACACAGGAAATGCAGGCTGTTCTATGTTATATGATTATTGCCACTACCCTTGACCCAGCGTCCTGCTTTTGTTTGGAGGAAGTTTCTCCTGTAATATTGAGTTTGCTCTTTCCCCTCAGAGCCTTTGTGTCTTATTAGGCAGACTTTGTAGACTGGCGAGAATCTGACCATAAGTAACATCTGAGAGAAGAAGCTTCCATTTCAAACTTCCACAAAGCCTTTTGTATATAGCCTCTTCACACATTTAGAGAACAGGCACACTGATCAAAACAGTCCAGCCCTGAGATAAAAGAGCTAACGATGTGCCTGCCATACAATCCACCTCACTAAAACACCCTAAATATTTATACTAACGGGAGTTGAAAATAGTATCAAGGAAAATGCCAAAATATTTCTACATGTTATTGGTAACAGTCGCTGGGAAGACAGATGCCAAAATCCAGCATGGTTCTAATTCACTGGGTCCTGTCACATGGCCTGTCCTAAGCTTGGTGAAATGTCAACCAACTTACGAACTACAGAAAGTTGTCTTTGGGGTAAGCTATATTTATAGGTTTTTTTTCCCCCTTTAAGTACCTCTAGCAGGTCACCCGACAAGATACTGAATTTCAATGCACATTTTCCCCCCTTTGTCTCTAGAGTCAGTGATAGAACAATTGATGCGTTTCATCCTTACATTTACAATGGTACAATTACAATGCAATTGTATCAGCCAGATGATACATGTAACAATGATGTCTCTACAGGAAGAGGTGTTAGGATCTATGAACCATAGTACTCCATTGGTCTACATGAGGGGGCTGATGCCTCCCCCCAGTCCCCAGGATAGAACAGAGAATAAATATTATCAGCGCTATGGACCACACTAAGTCAGCCATCCTTGAAAAAGAAAAAGATATAAGCCCTTAAGTATGGTCATGTCTCAACATGAGGCTACAAGCAAGATGGACAGACCATGGGTGAGAGCTTGTCCTTCCTGTCCTGATCCCTCAGCACACAGTGAGGGAATCTCAGTGAATGGAAGACATCCTATCATCCTCTCAGCTTCCGACATAGCCTCTCACCTCCAACTGATGCTCAGGTGTCAGATGAGGGTAAGAGACAGATAGATCAGGTTTGAAGTGAGAAGAAGGGATGCAGGTTCATAGGAAGAACACCCCTGGCTTCCCTATATGGGGCATAAGTCAGGTTCTGGAACTCATTGTTTAATGAGTTAGAGTAGCTAGCAGACTACTAAAAGGAACAGTATAGCATGAATCCCAGCACCCAGTTTATGAGCATGTGGGATGACTTCCTTCAGCGACACTGTCTGCTTGGTTTCCTCTCTCTAAGACTGCTGGGAAAATCAATGGAGGTAATGAGCACAGTAGGTGCTCATTAAAGGTAATGACCACAGTAGGTACTCAACTAAAGGTTAAGTAAGGTTGGCTTTGCTGTGTGTTCAACTAATTAAATACACACCATTTCTTGGGCAGACACCACACAAACTTTACTAAGCCTATACCTCAGTTCCTGACATGTGTTAAACTTTCAATAAGAGGTATGAGAAACTGCCATTATCATTCTGTTTTAATTAATCAGAATTCTCAGGAAATGAGCCATCCAATCTAATGGTGTTGAGATTTTATGGAGAATTATTAGAAAGGTCTGTTGTTGTTTCACCAAAAGCAAGCAGGTGTGAGAGGTGTGGAAGACCAGGGGTTTATCATCGTGGGTATCATACACTCTTTCAGTTCTGAAAAGTACACCCAGGATGGTCTACATTTGCTCGTTGCATTAATTTCTGCAAATAACCTTGTTCGAAGCCACTTTTGTAATAATTATGCTGGCATGAATATTTTTAGGAGATGACATGAAGCTTCTATCAGAGTCTCAAAAGGACCGGAGCTCTCCAAAACCATTAAACATGTCCAACATTCCATTCTCTAGATGAGATATGGAGATGTAAAATAGCAAATGGAGTTGGTTAGGCTCCTTGCTTGGTATGTTCATATTGAATACATAGAGAAGTGTCCTCTCTGGTCCATTGTAGCTTTTTCTTAATTTCTCGGTAATTACAAACATATCTTTGAGCTCTCCACGGTCATGGCTCTAAAAGTGTATCCAGGAAAAAAATCTTATAATAGCCAGAAACTGGAAACAACCCAGATGTCCCTCAACAGAGGAATGGATACAGAAAATGTGGTACATTCACACAATGGAGTATAACTCAGCCATTAAAAACAATGACTTCATGAAATTCTCAGGCAAATGGATGGAACTTGAGAATATCATCCTGAGTGAGGTGACTCAGTCACAAAGGAACAAACATGGTATGTACTCACTGATTAGTGGATATTAGTCCCAAAGTTCAGAATACCCAAGATACAGTTCACAGACCATATGAAACCTAAGAAGAAGGAAGACCAAAATGTGGATGCTTCAGTGCTTCTTAGAAGGGTGAACAAAATACTCACAGGAGGGAAGATGGAGACAAAGTGTGGAGCAGAGACTGAAGGAAAGGCCACCCAGGACTGCCCCATCTGGGGATCCATCCCATATACAGCCACCAAACCCAGACACTATTGTGGATGCCGGGAAGTGCTTGCTGGTGGAAGCCTGATCTGACTGTCTCCTGAGAGGTTCTGCCAGAGCCTGACTAATACAGAGGAGGAAGCTTGCAGCCAACCATTGGACTGAGCTCAAGGGTCACCAATGAAGGAGTTGGAGAAGGGACTGAAAGAGCTGAGGGGGTTTGCAACCCCATGGGGGGAGCAACAGTGTCAACAGGCCAGACACCCCCCCCACATACCCCGGAGCTCCCAGGGACTGGACCACCAACCAAAGAGTACACATGGAGCAACCTATGGCGCTAGCCACATATGTGGCAGAAGATGGCCTTGTTGGACATCAGTGGGAGTAGAGGCCCTCAGGCCTGAGGGTGTTCAATGCCCCAGTGTAGGGGAATGCAAGGGCAGGAGGATGGGAGTGGATGGGTGGGTGGGGGAACACCCTCTTAGAGGCAGGGGAAGAGGGGATGGGATGGGGGTTTCCAAAGGGGAGATCTGGAAAGGGGAAAACATTTGAAATGTAAATAAAGAAAATATCCAAGAAAATAAAATGTTTAATGGACCCTGTAGTAGTTGCTAAATGAACTCTTCCAGCTTCTACTGCCACATTCTACCCAATGCCCGTTCTCACCAAAACTGTACCTCCTCCGTGTCTCTGACCTGGGGTCAGTTAGGAAGGAGGCGATGGCTGGTCAGCTCAGCTCCGTTCTCTGTTCCCTTTGGGAAGGGAACAGCCCCAGCTGTTTATACAGTGATGTCACTGTCTTAAGCAGGCAGAGGATGCGATGAAAGTGCTGGCCACAAGCGGGACGTAAGTTTGTCTAGTCGGCAGGAGAAACACTGTGGGAGTGTCCTCAAAAAAGTTAAAAACAGGACTGTCGTGGAGTCCATCAGTCCCATTACTGGGTCTATCCAAAGAGAATCAAATCATTTTGTTGAAGATATACCCATACTCCCAAGCTGGCTGTTACATTATGTATGATACATAAGCAATACCTGTCAATGATGATCAACTGGCGGATAGATAATGGAAAGAGTGGTGTGTGTACATAAACATGAGAATACTAATCGAGAAAGTTCTTTTGCAGCTACATGGATGAACTTGGAGGATATTGAGTGAAATAAACACGATCAGACGGTGTCGCCACTTCTTGGCGGAATCTAGGAAAAGTAGGCGAAGAAATACCGAGTAGGATGATGGGGACCAAGGATAGATGAACAGGAAACTAGGAGATACAGATCAACACAGAATTTCAATCAGATGGGAGGATCATGCCCAAGAGACCTCCCACAGACACACTGGCTACGAAGATTGTTCTTTCATTTCTGAAACTTGTTGAGGGTAGATAGTTATGTTCTTGTCATGGAAAAAAAAATTAAGTGTACAAGGAAATGCATATGTTAATCTGCCTTAGCTCTTCCGTAATCCCTAAGCACTTTGCTCACAATAATTACAGCACAAGCATATTGCGCTTTGACATGCAAAACATTTTGGTACCAAGATATTACTCATCCAAATTCTGGGAGCTCAGAGACAGACTCTCAAGAACCACAGGTCTAGTAGGTACCCTAGGATGTGGGGTTCTCAACCTGTGGGTCTCAACCCTATTGGATGTTGAACAACCCTTTCACAAGAGTCTCCTAAGATCTTTGGAAAGCACAGATATTATAGTTATGAAGTAGCAACAAAAGCAGTTTTATGGCTGGGGGTCAGCACAACAACGAGGCTCTGCGTTCAAGGGTTGAAGACCGCTGCTGTAAGAGACATGATCGCTTTTTGCCTGCATTCATTTTCTTGCCCAAGGTTATAGCCACACAAAATCCAAACCCATAGCTGAGTAGCTGACAGTTATGGCTTCGCTTATGGGAAAGTAATCCTGGCAATAGAAATCCTTAGGGTTTCTCCTGAGGAAGTCATCGCAATGTTGACGTTTTTATGCTTAAAGATAATCAGGACAGTGTTAAGTGCACATAACACGTCGTAATACTACCAAAGCCACAGAGGAAGGAATCGAAACTTCAAATAGAAAGGTCATGTGAACTTCAATAAACTCATTTTACGCAATATTGAACGACCATTAAAATGGTACTCACAAAGCGTTTAACGCGGCGAATGTTTATTTTATAATAAGGAAAACTTAAAGATGGCAAAATGGGATACAGGATGTTCTCAAGTTACTGGAAATACTTCCAACCCCCACCGCCCCAACCAAAGAACCAAAACAAAAGAAAACTCTATACACAAATGATGACATCTGGGGGCTATTGATGACTTTTGGGAAGCGGAATTGAGAGAGATACTGATGGGATCGTAAATGACATTTATAAAGGCAAGAACTTGGGAGCTTTGATGAGTCAGAATCCAGCCTGACCACTTAACTTTTTGTAACTGGCGTCTTCCCCCACTTTGAAGGGCTTAGTGGGAGTTTCCTTAGAGTGAAGCTGTATGGATTAGGTCATCAGATCCGTGGAGAGGCCTTAGTATAGAGACCAGCATATGGTGCATACTCACAGAGGACTGGCAATTGTTGTTATTATCATGTTAGTTCTTTCTCATAATAGAAATAATTTTCCATAGTGAGAAAAATATTTTGAAAGGTGCCTGAGCTGTTTTCTTCTCTTTTTCTTTTCCTCATTAAGTTATTATGATATGGAGATGAGAGAAAGAGGGGTTATCTTGTTAGTGGAGAATTCTGGTTTGTTCTATAAGATATGGCCACTGTGTTGACCACGGATGCCCTTAAGCCCTGAGGCAAGAGTTGGGACTGACATTAGGAGCACAGGCTGAAGTCAGATATTGTGGCTCACAGGTATTGTGCTCCCAGCACTGAAGCTAAGACCAGACAATTACGAGTTCAAGGCTAGTCTGGGTTTCATAGTAACATCCTGTCAAAACAGACAAGAATGCACTGCCAGGATTGGGAAAGGACAGGGTCTCTAAACATCATTGCAAACAGACAAACCTCAGTGAAAGACAGCAGTCAACTTGTGGAGAACACTTCTGGGCTTTGAAAAGATAAATAAATGCTGAGGGGGAGGGGAATCCCTTAGAGCCAACATTTTTTTCCCCAGGAGAATTCAGTCCACCAGCAGCTAAGTTGAAAGAGTGGGGTCAGTAAATACTTGACTTATCTAAGAAAGGAGATAAGAATGAATGGAGGTCTGAAACCTTCTGGAATCCAGTAGTGATTTCTCTATCATTTCAACAAACACATTGTTCCAAACACAGTAGACTTGATTCTAACCCCTTGGAGGACCTTAGAATCCAACGAAGAAAAATACACGTAAGCCTGATAATTTTATTAACAGGCCAAACGTTTAATGGGAGTGGGCGGCCCAAGGAGATGGTTTTGACATGGGTAAAGACATGCACTACCAACCTCAGTTCCACATGGTTCCAGAACCTACATGGCACAAGGAGAAAGGGGTTCTCGCTAGTTGTCCTCTGACCACCACACTTGGGTAGGAGCATGTGTATGCCTTCCCACAAGTCAATACGTAGTGTTTTATTTTTAACAAAGAGGGGAGTGGGCTCTCAAGCACTGTTTGATCCCCAGTACTCAAGTAAGAAGCTAAGGAGAATGGTGTTCTCTTACGATCCTGCAGCTGGGGGTCCGGGGTGGAGACAGGTGGACCCCTGGAGTTCACTAGTCAACCAGCCTAGCCTACTGTGAGCAACCTATGTCAAGAGGAGATGCTGTCTCAAAAAAATATGGTGCATGGCTCCTGAAGAACAATTGAGGTTAACTTCAGGTCTCCACATGCACATACACGGCACAGACACAGAGGTACGTCTGTACTCATGCATGCGCACATAGTGGGGGGGGGGCACTCAAATTTAAAAATAAAAAGCATTGGGGAAGTGTTGAGTAACAAGGAATGGTGGACATAGAGTACAACGTTAGAAATAATTACTCTGAAGTCATTGTCCAGCCTGGAATCCTCCCTTTGAGGAGGCAGTACACCAAGAGAGCCAATTAACCCAGCAGCCTCCCTTCCGCCCTTTCTCAGAGATCCAAGGAAGGACCCAAGTTAGTAAGAAGCAAGTCAGGTTTTCTTGTAAGAGGCCTCTCAGAGGCCTTAACCACAGTGGGATCTCAGAGAGAGAGACTCAGGGGACACATGTTCTTCTTAGGGGAAGACGACATCTTTTAGTGGGAAAAGTTTGCTTGTGGGAGATGCTTCTAGTTGTGACTAAAAGCTAAAAACAGTAGAGAAAACAAGTCTTTGAACTTCAAGTCTAGGGACCTTTCCAGTTCCTCTTCTGCAACAGCATCCTTCCAGGTCCCATTAGAGATCCGCCTCCCCAAGAGGCTACACGAACACCAGAGGTCCTGTTTCAGGTATCTGTGAACCCAATAGAAGGTCTTCCATTTACCCAGCAGAATGTCTTGCAAAGGTTGCTTGCTACCTGGTCAAAAGTTTCCACTCAGCCAACTTTGCTCATGTCCTCTCCTTTGGCCCTCAAAGGAAGAGTCTCTCCACAATTGTTCTATACCCAAAATGTGTTGGCAGACATGTATGTGTGTGTGCATGTGTGTTGAGGGTGAACAGGCCTGAGTGTGGGTGCTGGATGGGGTTGGGAATGGTCAACAAAGCTACTTCAGTAACCCTGTGAAAAGTGCTCAGTCTCTGAGGCCACTCAGAGGTAGAACGTGAGTCTACCAAGGGGATCCGAAGCGGTACTTGCGGTGGGCCTTCGCTCTGTGTCTCACGTGACATAACTTAAGTTTTAAATGCTTTGTGAATGGAGCCTGGTATCTCACCAATGCCCAGAGTTTTGCTTTGAACATGGCTGGTGCTCAGCGAGAGAATGGATGAGCCACAAGGACCCAGAGAATGCCCTGGTTTTTTGTTTGTTTGTTTGTTTGTTTGTTTGTTTTCCTGTCCATCTTGCCTGTTCTCCAGTCCTCCAAGACGACCACTGGAAAGTAACGGAGACCTTGAGAGAGAAGGCTGTTAGGGAGGGCCATTTCTGTGCAGCTTCTAAAGAGAGTGGAGAGCGCAGGCAGCCACCAATGAATGAGAAGGCAGCTTGAATAGGCAAACCTAAGCAGCCCCTGTCCAAAAGCTTGAAGGCTGTGCCTCCTTCCAAAAACTCCCCATTACCAAATCATGGCAAGCTAAATTTAATTTTAAAAGGGGAAATGATTTATGTGCTGCAGGAATAAAGAATCAATGGAAGGAGAAAGCTTGCATGCATTTCTTTTTTTTTTTTCTTTCTTTCTTTTTTTTTTTTTTTTTAAATTAGGCCTATAATTTTTTCATTAAAGAACGGTGCCAAGTTGGGAAAGCCGAGGTGCTCTAAGCAGAAAATTACAGAGAGGTGTACGGGGCAAGCCCTGGTAGCCTGGCAGTCTGGGGCCCAGAGTCCAGGAGAATACAGGGCTCTAACGCTCCTCCCTCCCTCCTGCAAACTCTAAACTGCAAACTGCTCCATCTCTTAAAGGGTCCTTACATTGCAGCTTCTCAGGTGACAAGGGAGTTCTGAGGCCTCCGTCAGGGAGAGAAAACACTGGACAGTGTGTGGCAGAGAGGAGAGGGTAGCATGAACTGAGGCAGGGACAGAGGCAATCACCTGGGGGACAGGGTAGTAGTTGTCACCAAGGCTTAATTCTAAACCGATGCCGTTCGGAATTTGAATCCTTCCAGATCATTCGTTTTCTACCTATTCCCACTTCTATCAATCTCTGCACTTAAAAGCCACCGACTCCACTGGAAATCCCTCGTATAGGAAGATGGTGGTCAGCTTATCTGCTTCCAGTTGTCCCAATGTCAAGTGACTGGCACACTTTCTCACCAGGGTCTGGATGCTTAGGCAGTCAGGTGGGATGGGGAAAGATCACAGCTCGGGACCGGAGTCAAGCGATCTAGGTTCAAATCCTGGTCTAAGCACTTGCTGGCCGTGTATCATTGCTATACTCTGATGGCTTTATTCATAAACTGCTGAAGAACAGTGACCCACAGAGCGTGTGTGTCTGTTCATTCATTTTATCATTACACAGAGTTTATTACACAGAGAGTACATGTAACTACTCTCCTAGTCCCTGAGCTGTGAACGAGACAGGAACGGTGTTGCATCCGTGAGGAAGGGCTTACCGTAGTGTGTGTAGAGTGGGAAGACAGCCGGTAAACCCGTAAATAAACAATTACAGGAGTAATTTTAGATAATGATGAGTTGTGGGAAGATAATAACATGCTGGATGAAGGGATTATTGAGCTGGACTTGTGGAAGAGGGATGGCCAGATTCTGTCTCTCTGGGGAGGAGACAGTAGGTCAGAGGCCTGTGTGACGATGAGGAGACTCACGGTGCCTGGGGGTGACACACATTCCAAACAGACAGCCAAACGAGTATTTCTTGCTACAACAGATGTTGAATGACCTTTAGTACCACCTCATATGTCATTTTTCCCAAGGAGTCGCCACAGAAATAAAACAATTGGGTCTTTTCACCTAGACTCCAGTAAGCGGCTGTGGTTGTGTTGGGTAGCGTAGAAGGTTCTCGTAACAAGGAAGTTACAGTAAACAGTAGTACGCATTCATCTTCACAGCAATCTATGAGGTCTACTTCCATAAGGCGTGGTCCATAACTACTATGCTATGACTAAGATACGCTCTATCTTGTCATTTTCCTGTCCATAGACTAACAGGGTGAACAGTGTGAGACCTAGGTGGGTTTTGGTCTTGATCATTTACCAGAACCAGGACTGTGCTTGGCAAAATAAGAATGAGACCCCCCCTCCCCCGATGAGTGGGTGGGATTGCACTGTACATCACTCGCTGGAGCTAGGATTTAAGCGTCTCCAAACAGTCTCAGGAACAAGGGAAGAACTTAAATCAATAAATCAATTTCCCCTGACAGGGCACCATGAGTTACACCAGTGTCTCCATGGATCAGAACGTGTTTTGTTGTTGTTGTTGTTGTTGTTGTTGCTATAGTTTAAAGATTTATTTATTGGGGGTTGTGCATGGTGGTGATTCATTGGTTAAAAGCAGGATTCAGAGGACCTGACTTCAGTTCCCACGTCACAGAAAGACCCTGAGAACACTTGCATGCACACACATGTGCCTACACAAAGACACAAACTGTACACATGATTAACAAGAAAACACATCTTTAAAAGTAAGATACAAATGTTTTTATTATTTCATGTGTATGTGTGTCTTGCCTGCATGGATGTAGGTCTACCACCTGTGTGCCATGGAGATCAGAAAAGGGAGTTGGGCCCGCTGGAACTGGAATTATAGATAAGCTGCCTTGTGGATGCTGGGAACTGAATCTGGATTCTCTGCAAAAGGCAGCCAATGTTCTTAAGCACGGAGCCATCTCTCCAGCCCTCCAAGAAGAATTTTAAACAGAGCAAAGATAGCTTTATATCGAAATTAATTCTAATACCCTCACTTTTCATAATGTATTAACAATAGGTCTTGTGTGTGTGTGTGTGTGTGTGTGTGTGTGTGTGTGTATGTGTGTAATTAACAAGGTATAATATATCCCACATTGGCTTCAAACTTGCAAGTAGCCAAGGATGACCTTGAACTCCTGATCCTTGGGCCTCTAGCTTCCAAATTCTGGGATCAGAGGCAAGTATCACTATTCCCAGACGATGTGGCTCTTCAGACTGACCCAAAGCTTCAAGTATGGTACCAACTGAGTTGCAGCACAACACGTATGCTTTTTTAATATAAAAAAATCTGGTTGTAGTGGAGAATATATGGATCTTGGTTTTGTCATGGAGAATCAGTTACTTTCTAGATGAAATACTAGGTCAAGCGTTAGTCAACACAGACAGAGTCTCTTCCTTCTGGGGTAAAGGTGAATTTATCACACCCGTGAGTCCTAACTGGTTAGTAACTCTCTGAGTCCTTCTGGCTACAAAAACCATCCGAGTTATTTTAAAATATCCTTTCAAATTCTCCCCAAAGAAAAAGACAAGCACTAATTCTCAGCATTCCTTAAGTCCTGACTCTAAATCAATTCATAGCAGCAAGATAAAACGTTTTTTCCTAAATCCCTAAGTGGGTTGGGATCCAGGCTACCAGTACCTCTGTCCAGGGTGGTCCCCTCTCAATCCCCCTTTCTACCCACGGGCCAAGTAGGTGGAGCCCACATGTTAAATCATTACATGGGATGCATCTGATGCACCTCCACCCTCAGACTTACACTATCAGAATGTAAACATTTTCTTTGCCTCTTGTCTGAGAGCACAGAGCAGAAGGGTGACTTGCTTCAACTGTACTCTAGGGATAAACAGACTCCAGGAAAGTTCCAGGAGGGCACAGCAGGGTTCCTGAAGGTGGAGGCCTTCTGCACAAACAGCTGCGTGCATGGAGCCAGGCTCTTTTCCTAATCACTTTCAATTAAAGACAAATGACTGCTTTATTGTCCTTTGGGAGATGGTGACACCACAGGCAGTGGACTCCCAAACGTGGACAGGGGCCAGGAGCAATACCATTTGATCATCAGAATCCACTGTGACCATGAAAGCCACTTTGCTAAGAAGGGGTGGGAGGCAGGGGAACCAGAAACAGTTTACTTGCAAATTTCCATGATCCTTAAGACAACAACTGCCTTCCTTTCATTTCCAGCAAAGCATGTGATTCGATCACATGATCTTTAGATGGGGAAGAGGCAGCAGTCTGATTCATAATGACTTTGCATGTTTTGAATTGCTTTCCATCCAAATTCAAGGCTTCATCCAGGCAGTGGCAGTGCACACCTTTAAACCCAGCACTTGGGAGGCAGAGGCGGGCAGATCTCTGAGTTTGAGACCAGGTTAGTTTTACAGAGTGAGTTTGTGCACAGCCTGGAAAAACCAAAAAATAAAATAAAACAAGTAAATAAATAATAAATAAATAATTTGAAAATTTTTAAAAATTCAAAAAAATAAAATAAAAAGATCAAGGTTCGTCTCCCCTCCTATTCTTGTTTTTTCCCCTTTGCTCTTAATTCTTTTGGCTGTAACGTCACCATTTCAACTAACAGGAAATGGGAAAGGGCAAAGTTCAACTCAGAAGACTCTTTAAAGTATCCGAAGCATCTGAGTCTTTAAAGACTGTGAGCTGTGGACAGACAACTTTACACACACTGTCATTCTCTCAGTAAGCCCCCAGGAGCCCTAGGGATCAGATTCCCTTAGGATTCAGCGAGCACAATGATTTCCTATGAACACACGCACGCACTCACGCTGTCTAAGACCAGAGACTCTTGCAGAAGCAGGTTGATTTCACATGTGTGGAATGTTAGCAAGCCATATTCAACAGAGGCACACACAGCAGAGCAGATGAATACAGCCTGAGACTGGTCCTCACTCCAACAGTCATCTGATAGCAAGATATTGGTCTGTTTTTCAATGGCCAGCTCTTCCTTGGTGCGCGCGTGCGTGTGTGTGTGTGTGTGTGTGTGTGTGTGTGTGTGTGTGTGTGTGTGTGCATATGTGTGTGTAACAGGAGTGACTTATTCTGAACCTGGCAAGATGGCTGGGAATGCCTGTTTGTACGGGTGGAACACGTAAGGGACCTCAGGGCAATTGCTGTAGAGAATCGGATGGTTAAGCCCCGATCATGTGATCTCTTTGCGATAGCATGAGCTCTTTGCGATCACGTGATCTCTTTGCCGGGGCGAGCTTTAGCACCCTCTTTACCTCAGTGTGTAACCCTTTCCCACACTCCATCCCCAGTGGAACGCCTGCCTTAGCATAAATGCAGCCAAGTTCTTTTCCCTGTAGGCCAGAGCTCATGGTGTCTACACAAGGACCAAATACCTAATAACAGTCCATGTCATCTCTTTGTTCCACACATAGTTGACCAAAGCCATGCTTCACCCTGCCCCATACTCGTGTGGAGAAACAAACAAGACACCTTAACTGCCAAAAAAACTTTAAAAAGCGTGACTTCTGCTTCTTACGTCTTGGCAATTCAAAACACACATGCACACGCAAGCACACAAAATCTTTGATGTAAAAGTGAACCACATCCAAAGACATTTAGACCTACTCTTAAATACTGTCTCCACAGTATTGGTGTAAACCGGGCTACCTTTGCAGTCCTCATTCCTGTGTTGTGCTGGGTGCGCCTCTGTTTGAAATTAGTTGGTCCACCCTTCACACATGTGAAATCAATTGATGTGATGGTATTGTAAACACTGCTCATTACAAAGTGCTGGACCTTTTATGGTTCTAACAGCAAAGGACAGACAAAATGTTTGCCCCACCCCCACTCCGTGGTTTGCCTCTATTGCACACACAATATAAATGCCAGAGTGCCTTTTAACAAAACAGAAGTCATTACATAACCAGGTAAGAGACGGAAGGGGAGCTGTTGGGAAAATGTCTGTGTCCGGAGAGGGACACAAGACAGTGAAAGCAGCAACCACGCTTATGGTAAAGATTTTTCAGGAGAAAACACAATGCTGTTCTCTTCACGCTCCCCGTCATTGTTGTTAAAAATCCCATTTCCTAATTGCATGTGTGATACAATGAATTTTCATAATGCTTCAATGGGGAGTCTAACGTGTCAGTTTTGTTTTTTTTTTTTTAAATAATAATTGTCAATTATCTTGTGCTAAGAAAGCACAGGGCAGCGGCAGAGCTGTGTCACTGACAAGATGGACGAATACGAGCAGGATGTTGGGCTGAAGATGTTCAATCACCTACTACTAATATGATTCAATTTATGCTCAGATCATAGGTTTAGACATTACCCAGCATTGCAAGCAAGAAAAGGACTTGCATAATACAGACAAGAAGGCAGATGGCATGTTATCAAAACCCTTCAAGCCTAAAATAACCTTCCCAAGTAAGGAGGCTAGTTAATTAAAACCAGGATATATTTACTCTGTTCCGAATATCTCAATGTAAATAAAAATTAAAATGGCGCTACTGTAACACCGGATTAAATGATGACATTTTCTCCATTTTTATTTTTTTTTAATCGTTTCTAATCAAACTTTTCATTAAGCGGCTTCATAAAATTCCACAGAGAATTTATTTATAGGGACTGGTTGTAGATTTAAAGGGCTCACTTTTACTGTTCAATTAAAGCTCTTATTCGGTGGACAACATTAAAAATAGCAGGGAGGGGCAAACCGGCCAGACAATGGGGAAGGCTGTACCACAAAGCAAGGACTCACTTCAGAGACAAATTTTGACCATGTAGGTAAGCCATGTTGGTGGGTCCCAGAGAAAAAGTGGGTTCATCTCTGTCTAAAAGAGCTCATTCCTGTTTCAAAGCTGGTTTCTTCCCACTCTGACGACCAGCTCTCTTTCAAGTTTTCTTACAACCCACACTATGGGCAGAATGACTTAAGAGAGACCAATCATAGACCCCAGCCAATAGTGACTCAGGGATTGAATCGACAACAATCATGGTGTTTCTAACGGATGTCTAAAACACACACCTCCATATTTTAAAACTAGAACAAGGAAGGGAGATGGGGAGAGCACTCAGTTGGTGGACGTGCAGCACACACGTTTGTAGCTAAGGGGGCGGAGACAAGACCGTCCCTGGAGCTTGCCTACTGGCTAGCGGAGCCTGTTGGACAAAGTTCTGGACTAATGAGAGACCCCGTCTCAAACAAAAAAAGGTGGCAGGCATTTGAAAAATGGCACCCAAGGTTGTCGGCGGATTTCTCTATGTACACACATGCAAGTGCGTCCACACACATAGAAAAAAAACGTATCAAATGCAAGGCTTCCCTTGACCTCACATCCTGTCATCTCAAGCATGCAATGCTACCCTACCCCAAGCTACTACCATGTTCCTACCGGAATCGCTTTCTGTGACACCCACCCCTGACTTTCTCTTAACAGAGTTAGGCTTCCAGGTATGTTAATCCTGTCTTCCCCGTTTAGATTCTTGACCCACAAAATAAGCAAGGACCAGATTGTATTTCTCTTTCGGGTTCCCCTCTGTTGTCCATGTCAAAGAAGAAAGCAATAGATGAGCTAATAAATTAAACATCATCAGTCAGAAACAATCGGATACTGTCCTTTGGAGAAGAAACTCGGAGGGATTTTTTTTTTAATCGTTTATTTTTGGAATTCCTTGTATCAAAGGCATAGTTGTAAATGCTCTAAATTCTTTGCCATCAGCTCCACAATCCATCCACCTGGTGATATGACTAATAAAAACAGATTTTTATAGTCTAGGCATACTGTTACCTAAATTATATTTGAACAATTACTCAAGTTACTGAACGTGCAGCATAGAAGATTCATCTGTGGGCCCCCTGGCACTCTGGGTTATCTGAAAGAAGCATTTTTGTCATCTGGCAGCCCTTGGTATTAGGAACATTTGTTTAATGCCACTCACTAATTAAATCTGTGTTCTTCCACCAACTGTTAGTCGGTTGGAGAAACCCAATACCACATTTTTTAACAAACACTTTAAGCCATGTCACTGGCACGGACTACCAGCTGGAGGGTTAAAAAGTTGTTGTCTGGAACTCTGCTTGTATACCCAAGGACGTGGGGGACACATATGGAGTGAAAGTGCTCAGACGGTCAAGGTGAGCCACATGCTTTATGTGTCAGCATGAGCTACTGTCAAAAGGATGAACCATTTGAGGACTGGAACTTGTAACCGTCTGATATTCCTCTCATTTAATCTGCCTTCTAGACGTTCCTTTAAGTACTGTCTATTTCCAGAGGCTAGAGGAGAAAGGCAGGGTTAAAAGGAGGGATGCCAGAAGACATATCAGAAGCACATTCACAGGGAGATGCTTCTGTTTGCAAGAACATTTAAAACTCCTTTAGGAATGCTCCAACAACTACCATGATCATCTCTGGATAGGCACACCTATTTCTAACTTTAGACAGAACAGCTTTGAAACGCAGTGACTAATAACCCCTAAATTAGCCAAAAAGGTTAAACCACTTTTTTTCAATTTTATTACACTGTAAAACAGTATCTCTGTGTACTCTTAAGTAGGGGAAAACATTCACTCAGTTTTATCTTGTGTCGGGAATTTAGGGACCTTTGGATCACGTAGTAGTAAGTCACAGGGCTTGGGAGCAAGGAATGTGGGTGAATTTTTTTTTCTCAAGTATTGAAAAGTATTGTAAATGCTTACCTGAAAGGAAAGGGTATTTAATTACTGTATTGGCATTTATATTTAATAATTGTACTTGATAATTGGTCTGCCACAATGAAAAGGCCATTGGACTATTAAAAACATGGCAATATTTGCTTCACTGTAGAAGGAAAGTTAACACACGCATGCTCACATTGTCTCTGCCTTTGGACTTCGGTGAGCTTAAATCTTAGACTTACACAGTTCTTTGTCGTAGCCAAAGAGCTCCCAAAGGCACAGACTGTCAAATCTGAAAGGCTATAGTAGATGAACAAAACCATGTAGAGATGTCTTAGAGCTAACTGGGACAATCTGGATTTGAATATTCTGCAAATGAGGTTTCCTTGGGAACAACGTAAGACCACAGAATCAGCCAGTAAACCAGCTTGAAGAAAGTCTGTGTGTGTACTTTCCAGGCCATGGGGGTCTTAACCTCTTCGCTTCCTTGGTCCTCATGATAAATTGAGCAGGGTACCATCATACAATCGATGGAGAACCACTGACACGATCCAATGTGTTCTCAAGAAGACATGGTATAAGATGATCGTGTCTTAGCTAGCTTTCTGCACATTGTACACTGCACTGTACAGTACAGGTTTCCAAAGCTAAGAAGACAAATGACTAGTCAGCTAGGCCAGGATCCTGTATGTGTGAAAATTTAAAGGAGTCGGCACATCTACCATTCATGTATGTATGTATGTATGTATGTATATATGTATGTATGTATATATGTATGTATGTATGTAGCAATCCATACATACATACATTGATCAATCTATTTCTCTCTCTACCTTATAGTATTTAATGGTTATAATTTGTGCATTCTTATAAAATTAGAATATATATATGTGTATATATATATATATATATATATATATATATATATATATATAAAACCCAAGTTCTCAAAGAAAGAACATGACTTCCAATCACAAAGTCCACCTTCAAGATCAACCAAGTACCTTCCAGTTGTATATATTGAACAACGAAGACAAAATAATCATTGTTCACCTGCGGTAAACAGGGGCCACCAAGAAGGTGAAGAAGACACCTTATGTTGCCAAACCATGGGGTCTGGGCGGGGGTAGGTAGTCACACTAAGCCCTGCTCCCCAGTACTGCTCACACCGTGAACTGAGAACAGCTACTCACTGGAACAAGTTTCAAACAGAGTAAAAGAGAAGCACTCACCGAATTCATCGCACACACTCTCGTTTTCTATGAGAGTGGGGTGATCAAAGGTATCCCGGCAGTACAGGATCTGAGGGTTTCTGCTGACCACTGCAATGCCCCCCAGGGCTAATGCGAACTGGTCTGTGAGGATGGATGATGGCTTATCCTGGATCCGTTTAAGCATGGACCGGTACCGACAGTACTGAGGGTAACTGAGCACAATCACGTTGGTTTCTTCCTCATCTTCCCCTAGACAGAGAAGAAAACACATCAATGACTCTCCTTCCCACCATCAAAGAGAGCATTCACAGCCACAACTTAGTTTCAATAGAGACATCTTCTTCTGCACAGTCCTTATTTTTGCCACAGTCTGGTAATGCCAAAATCTTCCAGAATTCCCCTTCCCAATGCAGCTTCCCACCCTCAAAGCCTGAGGCCACTCCTGAGTAGGGTCACTTTGTGGCCACATGGACATACAAAATAAATGATGTCTGTGTCACTTGGTGGCAGTCAAACTAAAACACTCCTTCCTTGAGACTTCAATGTATTTTTCAGTCATTGGTGTCACCATGAGAGGGAAACTTTGTTGAGTTTCTTAAATGACCTTGGCATTAACGATAACCCACCATGTGTTCTGTCTATTTGCAAAATCCAGACAAATCCTTCCTTCATTTTGAAGCTTGAGAAATGGCAAGTGCTCCCTTTGGTAGCCCTGTCACCTGTAACCATGTCACATTGAAACTTGGGTTTCATGACCCACACCATCGACACGATGGTCAGCAGTTCCCAGAGTTGTCATTTGTATATCTAGTGGGGAAACACTCAATGTTTTGAGCCCTGACTGTACTGCAGAGGACTGTGTGAGACAGTTGTTAAGGATACTGATGCCATCGTGGCCATCTGGTAACAAGTGGAAGATGAATTAGGATAGAACAGGATGATGGAGCATAACCAGGAGCAATGCAAGGTGTGCCTGTGACCTTTGCACACAGGAGGCTGACACCCAGATGTATCTCTAATTACATTCCCTTAGCTCTTCAGCCTGGAGGTGTCTCCACAAACAGAGATGCTCAGCTGCTTCTAGCATGATGTCTTCACATGCCTTTCACTTCTTAGACTCCTGCCACTTTGTCAGATGGCACACTTAGAGGGCAGCTACATGGAAAAGAAGTCTACCAATGAACACTAGCCCTGAGATTCTACAAAGTGTGCCACAGCATGGAAAGTTGAGATTCCCATGGTAGACTGAGACACTGTCAGAAGCCCACACTGTACATGCGCTAACCCAAGGAGCTCGTGTGCCACTGGTACCAACTCTTATTTATATCACTACACCATGTTTGTTCAAGGCCTGAATTTGAGAGAATACAGCCAGAAGCTGTCAGAGCTCACTCTGTTGAGCACACGCAGTACCTACACTAGTCTCTGTACACAGAAAACCCTGCGCAAACACCTTATGGTCCCCAAGTCTACTTTAGTAGTGTCTTTGGTTTTCTGGGAAGACAAGACAGCCATACCAGTCTTTCCAAGTGTTTTAGAAATAAAATGAAAGACACTGTGCTTTCCAGGGATGGAGGTTCAAGGAAAAGCTGCTTCTGAATCAGTGTCTTGAGAGATGTCTTGAGTCATGGGTCTACCTCATTGCTGTTCTGTTCATCATTCTCTCAACTTTCCTTGAGTACTTTTCATAATGGTGCTCCCTCTGCCCTCTTCCCTAATTCCCTGTTTGGGATACAGTCATCTCTCAGGCAACCTTCTGTGCTGAAACATGGCCTCCTTCTGCTCTCTGTACCTCATCCAGGCTCCGAACACCAACTCTGCCCTCCTCACAGTTTCCAGCTTCTTCTCTTAATTCTTGGAAGAGCAAGTCCTACTTTCACTTCACAGTGAGGTGACCTACAGATGTCTCAAGGGCTGTCCTGGGAACATTATCCAAGATCTCCTGGGATACTTGAAATGGGGTTAGACTCTGTACCACCCAAAAGGACAGACTCATATTCTCTAAGATAGAAGTACAGAAAGGGATAGGTTTACATCCACTTGGGCAAGTTCATGCACTCTAGACTTCCATACAAGTAATTCTGAGTCTGATATTTTTTGTTGTTGGTTTGCATAGACTGACAGTGTCTTACTTAGCTTGGGTTTTAGAATACATGCATTTAAAGCAGAGTTGTATTATATGTAATACTTAAAGACTTATATTTATATGCTGTATATGTATTTATGACTTATACATAATGTATGCTACATATTTAAAAAATATATATATTTATATACCACACCATGTTATAATATAACATATTGCATAAGCCATATGTAGTTACATGAACATTATGTGTATATTTGTTATATAATAGTACACATGTGTATTTGTTATATTACACACAAATATTTATTGTGTACCAATATACAAGTGTACATATATTAATATATAGTCATCTTACATATATACTTATAACAGTTATATGTGTGTTTTATTCTTTTGTGTGTATGTGTGTTTTATTCTTATTTCTCTTTTCAAATCTACTAGGGCCTAGAATAAGATCCAGGATTAAGTTTGACTGCCTCTGCCACATTTTCGTGATTGTTGGCAGGTATCACAGAAGTCACCACATTAAAACAAGCCAACAGACAAACCCTTCACTCAAACCAGAAAGGAGCAAGCACAGCTGATGTGCTCAAGAATAGAAAATGCACTAGCACTATTTCTGGTATTGAGAGTAAAATTAATATTGCAGTATAGGGAAATTTTTTTCAGATAATGAGTCTTTGGTTTCTCACCAAGACCCTATAAACAACATTACAATTTGTGAATATTCCCCAATGTAGAGGTGACAAACTCAAGTTGTGACCCATGCGATTATCTCCATGACACTGGAAACCTAACCTTTCCTTTTAACCTTTTAACTCTTACTTGGTTAACTCTGCATATGACAAAATGCCTCAAATTATTATTATTATTATTATTATTATTATTATTATTATTATTAATTATTATTAAATTTATAGTACTAGGATGAAGATAATAAGCTTTGGCCAGGTAAAACCAGAGACTTCATGCTCGCAGAGAACTGATAACTTCACCCACCTACCTGTAAGCCAGAAATATTGCACTCTGGCTAAGTTTGTGCGTGATTGGAAGGCCTGCAACAATCACTGTAGACATTTAAACTATCAATTTGATTTTCTCATAGCAACATCCTAACCAGAAGATGGGTAGAAGCCTGAAGCTTACATTTACCAGCCTAATGCTCTTGTCCATCCCCTCTTCCCTCATTAAAGTCTCTCTATACCAGGAGGCCAAAGGCTCAGCTGGGGTCTGGTCTAATGTGGCAACCTTTGGTGATGCCAAGACAAAAATTATGGTAACTCCATTGCTCTCGAACAGAACCACCCATTTGGACCAGAATTTTGGCATTGTTTGGATGGAGGCAAATTTCCAACCTTGTAATTAGCCATTCCCAGAGGAATTGCTTTTCATATTTATAAAAACCATAGAGAGTCCAGGAGACCCTCAGCCCTTATAGACGTTAATAGAGCCTGCCAGGGAAGAGAGATGAATAAGAGAGGAGCATATAAGCTGGAATGGATATAAGGCTTCGCAAGAGCCTTGCAGATCTTAAGTTCTATGATCCTTTAACTGCTTCCTAAGCCTCTACATTAAATCAGCTTCCTTCTGACACAGCCATAAGAACATTAAACTCTTCAATGGCTGGCATGTTCTATTTCCCAACAGCACGGAGAGAAACAAATAGAAGCAAATGGCCCCTTCAAGAATTCTTAACAGAAATCCTGCAGCTAGACCCATGCCTCCTTTCTCCTTTCATAGACTCATAAATACTCCGGTACATGCAACAAGGGCCACCAATAAACGCAGTCTCCCCTTTCTGTTTCACAAGAGACTTTAGTAGAGAAATCTGTGAACAAAGAATGGATAAATTGCACATTTGTTTAGCAAAAGACAAACAAAGTGTTCTCAGAACAATGATTTTCTTTCAACCACACCCACATCAGACAAGAAACTTCGGAACTAACCGTACAGAGTATTTTTCTAGAACATTCTAGTTCCTTGGGTTAAATACACTTTTTACTTGATTTTTACTCAGTAGAATATAATCAGCCAAAAGGAAAACAAGAAAAAGAAAAAGATTGGTACTCAAGACTGGCACTGTAAACAATGGTTATGATAGTCTATTAAAATGTCATCCCACTTCTTGGGTCCTCCTCCCCAGCCAAAAATGTGAACATGCTTAGCTTTAAATTAAATATTCAAAGGGAATAAGAGTCCCACAATGACTAAACCTCATTTCAACTTCAATAAAGAGAACTTTAACTTGGCCTATTAAAAGTTAATACCTAAAGTACAGATCTTGTAATGCTCCACTGAAATGGTTCTAATCCTGTGCTTATAACATAATTACACGTTTTGTTAACCTCTCTCAATGTCATTTTTTTTCACTTATTTATATACATTTTTCAAACTCCCAAACAGAATTCCACAGAGAAACTATAATTATAATCTGAAACTCCACCTCGACTTGTCAAACAGTAACTGTACACCATAGCTCTCATGGAGTGTTTTGTGTGTGTGTGTGTGTGTGTGTGTGTCAGGGAGGGGGGAGGAGTGCGGGTGGGGCGGGGAAGGGAGGTGAGAGGAGGGGTGGGGGAGGGGTGGGAGAGGGGGCGGGGCGCGCATTCATCCTGTGAGTTGCTCAAATTGTCTTTGTATAAAGAGATGCATGAAATGGCAAGTACAATAAATTACTGGAGCGTAGACTTTCAAATATCCATAATGCTTTTCTCTCTTCTCTCTCTTTCTTTCTCTCTCTCTCTCTCTCTCTCTCTCTCTCTCTTTCTTAATAGTTATGGTGGCCAAATGTGCAGGAGGTTGAAAATATCCATTCTAGAGGAGAGAAATTTGCTTTCATCTCTTACATAATATTGCAGAAACATAATTTTATCCTCCTGGCAGGGTTGGGGGTGGAGGGTTGTTTAGGAAACATCACCCTGTATGTTTACAGAAAATTACCATCTAACATCAGAAAGCCTGAAACCAAAAAAAAAAAAAAAAAAAAAAAAAAAAATCTTCATAAAACCCTTCACACTAGTACTTTATAGAAGCTTGGTGGAAAAAATATGCATGTCCTTTCCTGTGCCTAATTACCTCAACTGAAAATTCTGCCAAGTATTTCGCCCTTTCGTTCTCGTAATCGTATTAGGGCAAATGCGTCTGGAGGCCAACAGAAACAAACATTTAAAGATTTTTTTTTTCACTTAAAAGATTCCAAATCTTTATGGAGCCTCGGTTTGAAACACAATGTCCTTCGGGCCTGCTTCACAGACAACATACAGTTTCCTTTCTTTGGTTCCCTCCCCCAAGCAGAGATGAATTTGCTAGAGTTAGAAAAAAAAAAAAAAAAAAAAAAAAAAAAAAAAAACCACTGATGTCTACTTTTGAAACAATTTAAGCAACATCATGTCAATAGGAAGGGCTTGCCCAGTGATCTATGCTGCCTGCTGTCCCTTTCCGACAGGAGACATTCCTTTCTCAAACCTTTATACTTTTTGCCTGCTCCTAGCAACCAACTAAAGGCAAGCCCTCAACTTTGTGTACCTGGCAGCCGTCCAGCCCTTACTGCAATTGACAATTACACCGTTTCCATTTAATTGCGGTTCTGTTGTGACAGAATATTTGTCATAATTAGGCATTTCCTATCTCCTGTCCATTCGTCTTTGATTATTACTGAACATGATTTTTTTTTTTTTAATTTCAGAAAACCCAAGCACAAAAATCCTACAGATAAGGGTAGCTACAGCTGCTACTATCATTACCAACATTGTAACATGCAGGGTGGAGAGCAAAAAAAAAAAAAAGAATATAATTTCTCGGAAGGTAATTTTCCTTTCAGTGTTAAGTGCTTTTATTCATCTTACAGTTACTCAATGACTTCCTGTTCTAATTACAAGACATTATACAGAAAAGACATTTGTGAAAGGGGGAAAAATATGCAGGCAGAGTATGTGACTAAATAGCCAGAATTCGTTGAACCGTTTTAAAATTCCAAAGTCGTCCATCAACTTTATCAGTCCTTGGTTGTGGCTATGTGTTGATGTGGGGTGCCCTCAGTGAGTTTCCAAATCTCTCTCAAGGCTTCAGAGTTAGTTCTCCCAGTCCAGACACATCAAAGGACAAAACACATTTGCAGCAAAACCATGGTTGAGGGAGGAAGAGGTTTTTGGGTTTTTTTTTAACCCCCCCTTCCTGCCCTCCCCCCCATCAAAGCTGTTTTACTGGAGGCAGGCCAAGACATGTAGTGGAAAATATTAATAATAAAAACAAATTAAATGTCTGATTAAAAGGGACCAAGAGCAAGATTCTATCAGGAATAGAAATGAAAAGGCCACAAACGATTTCAGGAAAACAGTGTGTGACGTAAATGGTACATCAGGCTTGGACTGTTGTGGTTATTTTGAGAATGGCTGCTGGTACTGTAAGTCAGCTGACCTGCCTTTAACCATTTTGTAATTCTCCACACAGTGAGTGAGTAGGGCGGCCTGCTTGAGATTGCTGAGACAGAAAACAGACCCAGGCCCACAGAACTGGCAATAAAAATATAATGTACTTTTAACATAACAGAACAAGGAGATTGGCTTTATTAACTAAGAAAACGACTTTAAATGGTCCCTAGCTTGCCATTTGTTTTGATAAATGGAAAAACAGATCTTCCCAGGGTAGGCAACAAAAACATCACTGGAAAACTTAAAAAAAAAAAAAGGAAAGAAAAGAAAAGAAAAAAAGAAAAAAAGAAAAGAATACATGATTGCAAATGGAACAAAGGACATTTTAACTACATAACCCAGGATTGTAGCCAGCTGTATCAAAAGACATAGCTTAAACAGACCCACGAACATAAAATTAGGTATTGCTATGTGAATATCAGCTTTTTATCCTGGACACTGTCTCTCCTGAAAGAAAACAACACCGCAAAGCTAAATTCAAACCAAATGCAGACATCACTCTTTAAGTAGCAAATGAAGCCACTGGGGAGCCAGTCAGCTCCACCTCCTTGGTCCTCCCAAAAGGCCACAGCGGAAAAAGCCACATTCAGGAGCCTTTTTGAATTCCATCTTGAGAATTTTGCATCTCATTTGCATATGATCATCTCAGCCAAATCTAAATGTCATACAAGACAGGGATTATACAATAAGTGCAAGCATTGGGAGATCACATGCTGGAACCTAGGGGGCCTGACCTACCTCGAATTTGCCTCCCTTTCAAACAAGCTAACCTCTTAATAAAAAACATTTGTGCTGTTTTCACTTATTTGTCTGTGTGCACCTTTGCACCTGGGTCAGGTATCTTCAGAGGCCAGAAGAGGGCATTCAGTTGCCTGGACCAGACCTCAAGTAGGCAGATGTGAACTGCTTCCTGCGATTGCCAGGAATCTAACTCAGGTCCTGTAGAAAGGAGCCAAGTATTCTTAACTGTTGAACCATCTTTTCAGACCTCCAAACACCTTTAACCTATTGCAAGCCATTCATTCTTAGTATAAGTGAGCTTGAAGAACTCACAGAAGAGGGAACTAGAAGGTGTATATCAGGTTCCAAGTTCTGGGCTTATATTTGTCCCAGTCCAAGGTCATGCTGGGCATTCATTTTCAGAGGTTAACTTATCTGTTTACTTCCTAGCCACCCGGGTAAGGCTGCTCTCCTATCACATTTGAACTTAGTTAAAGTTAACTCTCTCAATTTACAAAGGTATACTACTACTTCAAGACCCAATCTGCCCTGCAGTTACTAGAACCACGTTCTTATAGAGGAAGAATCCAAACCCTTGTTAGCTGTACCAGCATCCAAAATGAAGATAGCTGCTGTTACCTTTTCCCTTGCTACACACACACACACACACACACACACACACACACACACACACGCACACACACACATACACACGTGCACGCACATACACACGCGTGTGCGCGCGCGCGCGCACACACACACACACACACACACATACACGTGTGCGCGCGTACACACTCACTCCACTGAAGTAAATAAAATAGCAATGTAGTACTGATATCCAGATGGAGACATGCATTAATAGCAAGGGACAGGAGTCTGGAAGGAACATCCATATATTCATCCCCATGGTCAACTGATAGATTTTTTTAAAGTGGCACAAAAACCATTGAGGAAGCGAGCTTCTCTCCAAAAGCAACAGTAAGAAAACTGGATCCACTCAGGCAAAAGGAAGCCACGAGGCCCCTGCTTCACACCAATTCACACACTACAACTGGACCAAGCACTGAAATGTAAGAGTTGGAACTCTTACAGAATGCAGACAGAAAGATCTGGAGGATCTTTCTTCTTGGGGATTTGTCAGCACAGTAACTGAAATAGGTTTGATGAAATCTAAACCTTTTGTGCACTGCAGAGGTGATCACGGAGCAGAAAGCTGGATGTGGGATGGGAGCAAACATTAGAGACTTTATACATACATACATACATACATACATACATACATACTTACATACATACATATATATGTACATACATATATATACACTTATACATACACATACTTATATACATATACACACATACATACAATATATACATATACAACATACATATATGCATACTTATAAACTTACATATATACATACACATACACATATATACATGCATGTATGCGTACATATACACATACTTATATATACATATATGAATGCACATATATACATACATACATTTATATATACAGACATAAATAAGTGTATTTAAGAGATTCATAGCCAGAATATATGAAGAAGTCTTGCAAGTCAATATCAAAAAGACAAAATGCCTATTTAATTTAAAATGTAAAAAGGAAATTAATTGATGTTGTACCACAGAATATATACAAATGGAACAAGGGAAAAATAGTCAGTATCACTATTACCTTTTAAGGAACATGAATCAAAACCACAGGGAGTACTTCTTTCACATTCATTTGAATGGCTACTATACACAACAGCAAAACTACCAAGTGTTAGTGAGCTTGTGAAAAACCTCAGCCCTCACGCATTGGTGTAAAATAGTATATCCATGGTAGAAAAGCCTCTGACCATTTCTTTCAAATACAGGATTACTATATAGGAAGTAATTAATTCCATTCCTGGGACACACTCATAGTAATGGAAAACCAAACCAGGTATTTATAAGTCAGTGTTGATAACAGCATTTCCCAGGAGCCAAAAATGTGGAACAGTCCACGTGTCCATCAATAGAACAGGCAAACAGCATGTGATGTGACCGGGTGATGGAATATGGTCAAGCCATAGAAAGAAGGCTAGAATGGACACTCAATACTGATGAACCCTGGTTATTTCATGCTCAGTAACAATCCAAACCTAAACGGAGGGTATAACACCTTAATTCACAGAGATGGAGTGTAGGACAGAGGTCATCAGGCCCCAGGAAGTGCTGGAAGTAAGGCTGGATGAACGAAGAGCCACTACTTAACTGCTCAGAGCTTTGGAGGGACAAACGGGTTCTATTGATAAAGAGTGGGTATCATCATATGATGTTAAAGATGCAGTTAACATTTCTAGCTAAAATGGCTAGAATGGCCAATTGTATATTAAACATATTTTAAACAATAAAGAAAGGGCACTTCTGGTGTTATAGTTTCCATGTGAACATGCTCTTGATTGGTGTGTGTGTGTGTGTGTGTGTGTGTGTGTGTGTGAAGATGTGTCTCTCAATCAATAAGCAGGATATAAACTCCTGCAGGGCTCAGAATCAGTGTCCTGGTTCCTCGCTCCAGACCTTTGGGAGCGCTAACAAATTCAATTAACCAAGAAACAGCTTGAGATAAACATATGACCCTTCCATCAGAGGATGAGTGGTCACGTGACAGGTCATCCTGGGCTCTAAATCAACAGCTCTTCCTAAAGAGCGAAAGGAGCAGGAGAGAGAGGTCTGTGGCTGGCAGACCTGTCCAGAGGAAGGCTCATGAATTTAGGCAGTTATTTCACATCTGAGTGTTTGTGTTTGTGTGTGTGTGTGTGTGTGTGTGTGTGTGTGTGTCTGTCTGTCTCCCTGTGTGTCTCTCTGTCTCTGTCTTTCTGTCTCACCCTGTATTCCCACTTGAAATATGGACTCTCACCCTAAATTTGTAAGCCTTGTCCAGACTCCCGCACTGACTTCTGGGAGTTGTAACCGAAGGAAACGGGAACACTGTGTTGGTTGCGTTTGTTCTCTCAAGTTATCACAGGCTCCTGAGATACAACACAAAAGGGAGAGCAAAGGTCTCTTTCTCACCCTGGTGACTCATCGAAAATCAGGGCTGGAGCTTGTGAATGCCTAGCTGGGGGTGCCAGGGTTTCTGAGGGGAACTCATAGAGGACAAGGGCAGATCCCTGGCTGCAACTTATCCCTCAGTTCATCTCCCTTATGAGGCAGCATCCTACTGGGATGAGGATAGACTTAAACTCCAGCACTCCTCCTGAGTGGTTCCCCTAGGTATATCTCAGCACCGCAAGCCACAGACTCTTGATTTTTCAATTCTTGTATATGTTTCTCTTAAGCAGAGACCGTGGTGGTGCTTAAGGCACTGTGGCCTGGTGTTAGCGTGCTGTAAATCAGAAAAGTCAGAACAGTAAAGGTTTAACAATGCCGATTGTTTTGAATGTAGCCAGAAAGCTCTGCAAGCCGGGTGAGGTTTTTGGGTTTGTTTTCTTGTTGTTGTTGGGGGTTTTTTTGGGGGGGGGTTGATTGTTTGTTTGTTGAGATGAATTGGATAAAAAATGGTGTGAGATTTATTTGGGAACTTTTACGCTTTGCTAAATATACACTTTACAAGGTAAAAGCTTACCACATCATTGGCGATGTTCATTCCAATTATAGTTAACCACGATCTTAGTTCATTCTCTATCACGTTTAATGTTCTCAACACGTACGAAACAACACTTTATGCAACCACTTGAAAATACGAAAAGGAATACACAGATTTTTTTTAAAGTCTTTAGCTAATCACTACTCATTCTATGAATCAAATATGTAATTAACATTTAAAATAAGGACTAGAAAGGTGAAATTCATTAAAGTTTATTTTATCTAGTTAGAAGTATCTAAAATATTACTTTAATAAATCAAAACAGAAGGTTTGGGACAGAGCTTACGCTCTTCATACCAAAATTCTGACATCTGGAGTGTATTTTATATTTACAGCATATTTAGATTTATACAAGTCAAGTTTCAAGGGATTAATAACAGCACATGGCTGGTGGCTGCCATGTTGGACAGAAAAACTTAAGCTTTTCCCGGAGAACAAATTTGAAGACTATCGTGTTAGACAACTTGGCCCTGAAGGGGAATCACAGGGAAATAGGGCTATCCTGGGGCAAGACACCATTCAAGATGTCTTTGGGTCTTAGAGCCCAAGAAAACAGGAGCTTCGGACACACAGCTAGGAGAAGAGTCTATACCATAAGGAGGTAGAGTGGCCAGATTAGTGTCTGATATCCAAGATCCCAAAGAAGCCAAGGGAGAGCAACACTGTTGCCATTTTAATAGAGCCTTTCTGTTACCTTCTGCTTCCTATCATCTAGTGGCTCTCAGTTAGTGGGTCACAGCCCCTGCAAGGATCAAATGTTTTGCATATCAGATATTTACATTATGATTCGCAACAGTAACAAAACTACAGCTATGAAGTAGCAACGAAATAATTTTTTATGGTTTGGGGTCACTGCAACATGGGGGACTGTATTAAAAGGGTTGCAGCATTACAGAGGTTTATCGCCACTGGTATAAAAGATGTGACAATTGTGTCTACTTGTTTGTTTACTTTTATTTACTTATTTAGAAGGCTTCCAACCATCAAGCCTGCCAGAGTCCTGTGCTGTGTGTTATTTCTTTCCTCTTCTGGTACTTGCTGCAAATGTACCTGGTGTCACTTCCAAAAACCCCTTACTGTTTCCTGTCGTGACTTGGGACAATCAGAACAAGAACAGGTATTTCTCTCTCTCTCTCTCTCTCTCTCTCTCTCTTTCCCTAGAGTATGTAATACTAAAATTATCGTCTTAAAGAAGATACTTGTAAAACCTACTAAAAAACGAAAACACAACTCAAGCTCATAGAGAGAGCCAACTGACCATGGAGAACACATCACACCTTTAATATACTCTCAGGACTATGCAGAAGAATGCCACTGGGACCCGATGACACAGACGGGCTCCACTCTACTTCCTCTCTGTGCAGTTTTAGTCCCAGGTAAGTTGAAGTCTGACAGGGAGGTGGCTGTAGTTCACTTATATCGCCTATAGAGCATCTCCTAGCCTCAGATACTCCTTTTCCATGTCTTCTTGGCTCCCAGTATCCAATACCTTTATTCACCATGAGGCAGTAACTAAGTGGCAGAGGAGTGCAGACAAACTCCAGTTGCATGACTGTGACTTCATATCAACAGTTCCCGTGGTGCCGATGGCTGTTACGAGTCTGTCTCAGATTTTTTCAGTGAGATGATTTACATGTGCAAGGCTAACAAACTGTGAGTCAAAGCCAGTCCCGCGTGTTTTTTATGGATAAAGTTTTATTGCAACACAGCCATGCACATTTACTTAGTATATCTCTGTTTGCTTCTGCGTTCCAAAAGCACAGTTACAAAGTTGAGGGGTTGTGACAGACAATTATATGACCTATACATCTAAAATATTCACCGGCTGGCTTGTATTGGCGTGCTCACTCTGGATTCTATTATTATTTCCAAAAAATGTTATTGGGACCACCGGCACCAGCTTAATTTCGAAGATCCTCCTATGACCCTGTAAACACACAACTATGCTTACTTCTATTTGTTCAAGGTGGGCTCTCCTTTCCAGAACACAGGCTATTTGAAGGGTGGAAACTAGAGCTTTGGAGTGTTTAAATTTAAAGCACTCTGGAGACAAGTGTATTAGGCGACAAATCGCCAGGAAGATAAATACGAGAATAAGAACCTGAGTTTGAGGTCCAGAAATACAAAACTCAAAATAGGTAGATATGGTGACAGACGCTTGCAATCCTACTGCTAAGGAATCAAGGGACAGGGCTCCCCAAAGCTGGCAGCCCGTTTCTAGAATATACTATGGGAAGTTATTATCCAGAGCCCCATTTTTCAGTTGGAGAACTCGGAGGCCATAAGACGTGACTGCCATAGAGACCGTCACTCTGCCATAGAGACCTCAAGGATGGGACATGTGCTGCCGCTGCCACTTCAAGAGGAAAGAGGAAGATGTTGAGGAAAGTTATGGGTGGGAGAACATGAAGGTGCTGACATCAAAAAGTTGTCGCTGTGGCCCAGACTAAGTACTGTGACAAACGGCAGTGGGCCTCAGAGGAGTGTACAGTCACATTTTGGTTAAACCCTGAAGGCAAGAAGCCTGGAGGCTATATTGAAAGAACGGTAGGTGCCAACCTCAGCCTCATCTTTTATCTCAGAAGATGCTTTCAGTCTTCCCAGCAGGCCCTGGGCAACATGTCCATATCAAATCTTCCTAAAGGCGAATGGGGTCATAGCGGGCATGGGATGGGGCAGATCCATGGAAGGAAAGGCAAACAGATGCCGTAGGCACACGAGAACAATGCCCTGGCTTTCCTTCTTTCAGGCCATGAACTTAACTTGGTTTCTACTCAGCAGGGCCAGACTCTCTGTCTGGCTACAGACATCCACCATTTAACATGGCAGGACCCACGCAGGGAGGGTGTCAATTTTACATCACATCGGTGGAGAAGAGGACAGTGAGGGAGTCCAAAAGAGGAGATTGGTGGCTCCAAGAGAGTGCCTGAACCTCATGGTGAAAGATTGGGATGCCACACAGATGCCGAGAGGCAGAGCTCAGGGCTTTCGATGTGCCAGTGTAACAGCTGTAATATAAAATAGACCATAGGGCTGGGGGTGGCTCATTCAGTAAAATACTTGCCTTGCAAAAAAAGAAGAACTGAGTTTAATACCCTGGACTCACATAAAAATGGAGGGCATGGTGGTGCATGCTTGTAATCCCAACTCTGGGGGGGACAGAGATAAGAGGATCCCCTAGGGGCTCACTGGCCAGCCAGGTTGCCTAACTGATAAGCGCCAGGCCAATGAGGTAGGTCATGTTCTTGAGAATGACACCTGAGGTTGTCCTCTGGCCGTCCACATGCATTGTGCATTGAGCACACACATATACACACATATTCATATGAACCTCACCCCCCCACACACACACATACACATTCACATACAAACACATAAGCCTCTTATTAGCATCTTCACGCAGAATAAACTGGGACATATTGGCTGAACTGTCAACAGCCTGAACTCTCCTTGCTCATTTTTACATCTGGACCCTGGATGGCCACATCTTCAGCAAGGCGAGACTTCACACTTGGTGCCTGGAAGTAGCCAAGGTTTCCTTCGATGACGGAAGATATAACTAATATATTCTGCCTTCAAGTGAAATTTAAACCTGGTTTGGTATCCGACACCGTCAGGTGGGATGTGGATGAAGAGCTTCTAAAAAATGGGTGTTATCATTTACAAGGCCGGACTACTATGTCGACTCCTCACAATCAAGATGATCCTAAGAGTCTCTGAAAAACAGCTTGGGTATCTCAAAGTGCACTTGTTCCATTGACAAATCTCGAAAACTTCAGGGACTTCCAGAGACAACTGTTAGAGTGACTCTGTGAGGTAGCCATATGAGCACGGTTGGAAGAAGCCAGGGAAAATGGTCTTAGGTCACCAGGAAGGGAGCTCTTTCACCCTGGCAAGACATCTGATTATTCAATGTTATCTTTGCTCTTTTTACTTAAATGAGATGGTGTCTAAAGCAACAGCAACATATCGCTTCAGCTAGTTCCTTACTGCAAGCATGTTTCAAAATCACATGTGTAAAGAAAAATAAAAATGATTCTTTTAAGTAGTTTCCCCCCTGACTCTCCAGGACCCTCAAAAACCTTTCTGTAACAATGTGCTGAGATCGTGTCCTCAGTCACAAGCTACTGAAAGAAGCCCCTCAACAACCTGCCCCCCCCAAGCTAGCTTGGATTAGAAGGTTCTTCTCTAAGTACTATGGGGTCTTTGCGTCACGGACAACCATGACTGGTCCATGGTCTTCACCTTCAAGAAACAAGATAATCAGTCTTCATGTCTTCACTCGCCAATTCCTTAAAGCTATTAAAAAAAAAAAAAAAAACACCCAGAACCAACAGACAAATATATCTTCACTGTAAATGATAATATGATAGGTCTCTTTACGTTGAACCCCATCCGTGTGTTCTTTCCAGAATTGAAGAGAGAGTCGTTTGGCCTGCTTGGTCTAAGGTTTCTGCTTCTCTCAAAAATCCCATCAAACAACAGTCCTCTTATTTCTTCTACTATATAATTTGTTTAGAACAGACACAAAGTCATCCCACCTATATGGAATATTGGGACATGTCAGAGCTCACAGTGAGAATGAGAGTTTGTGTGAAAATAAGCCGAATGTTCGCCCCGACTGCCCAGTCGTGACAGTAAGTATGGGAAGACGTGAGAATGATTACATTTTTGTCTAAAGTGTCTCATTACGTCGGTTTAAATGAGATTTCTAAACCTGCAAGAAGAAAAAAAAAATCATAAAATACCATTTGTTTCAAACAAGGCGATAAAAAGACAGGTAGTCAAAGCCTTTGGAAATTCTAGTTAGTGAAAGGCGAATCTGACAGAGGCATAATGGAGTCCAGCGACACCCTGGTCAGGTGTTTCCACTTTTGTTTAATGCATCTTCATACATCAAACATCGGAAAACGGACAGGTGTTAAGAGACCCAGATAGCAGGATGTACATTGCGGGCGTTGAGATCTTCAACTTGACAGACCTGTTTCATCTCCGACCACATTCAAGCTCGACAGACTCAGAAACATTGCCTATGTGATCTCCCACACCTCGCCAGGTAAGATACGGTCCCGTTTGCGAGATGCCAACCGTGCTTCCTGGTGTTTATCCACATGGCAGTCATCACAACGCTTGACACCAAACCTACAGACACAATGACAATCACATCCCAGGCGCCTGGCCAGAATGTTCAGTTATTGAGCACAGTTGTGCCAGGAAAACAGTGCCTCTCGTTGAACATATGCTTTGGACAGGCAAGCGCTAAGCCTTCAGTGAGTCTTTAATCACAGTAGCAAGCCCGGGAGGGATGGATACATTTGCTGCTTCCGACTCGTGCAAGAGGAAATTGAGGTTGAGAGAGATTATGCAGCTTGTTCAAGGTTGCCTTACTCTGGACGCCAGGACTGTCTGATCCCACAGACTACTAAAGTGGCTACTCCTCACAGGTTCTGTGAGAAGCTTCTAGCCAGGAAGACCTGTGACGGGAAGAGAGAAGGAACACGCAGGCTCGGAATGGGGCAGCTTGCTGGCGTGAGAGATGCTCAGCAGAGGGATAACATTTGGGTCCAGGAACAGAGGTCAGGAGTCATAACCCTGGAAAGCCAGGATCCTCCCTCTTCTGATGCTGTATCAAGCATCTATCCACCTTGGAGGGTGCAGGAGGTAGCTCATTCTGGTTTCACGATTGATTCCTTCACTGCCAGTTAAGTGTAAGCAGGTATTTACCTTGCCCACCAAATGCTTCGGAGTTTAAGAGAGGCCACTGGAAACAGGAAGCTCGATGAATTTCTGGAATCGGCAGCTATTACTCCAAGGTCTTTAGAGTAACAATCCTATTTCATTTGCAGGTGGTTTAACATGAGCATTGTTTCAGAGAGATAAGTAAACAAGGGTTCCCATCTCCTGGCTTCTCTCCTCCCGAGCCGTCCCCTGGTTCCACAGACATTTTTGTATTGATTAAAGAACAATTACATTATGGTTGGGGTAAAAGCAGCTCTAGAATAAATCATTTTAAGAAGAAACGGAGAGGGCTCGCTCTCCGTGGCCTAGTAAAGTACTGCTGTCCGTCATGGCTGGAAAAGCTTCTTTTTGCAGTGGGCAATAATTAATACAGTGACTCATAGCTGGCGACATGCTGAGAATGAATGACTGTTAAGTGCCCAGCCCTAAATATTACGTCTGAACCTTCCACTGTACGACTCAGAGGCCATCACAAAAAAAAAAAAAAAAAAAAAAAAAAAAAAAAAAAAAGTGGGGAGAGGGGTTGGAAAGATCCTAAGGGATGGAAGATGGAGAGGCTCCTACGAAATACTGTTTTCTCAATATGATCATAAACACACAGCATAACCTAAAAATAAGACGCAAAGCAGGAGGGGGACCTAGTTGGGAAGAAGAAAGAGGATCTATAATATTGGAATGCAAGAAGAGAGCACACCAGAGGACGTAAATACAGTCACAGTACAAGTCATACTTGTACAAAGTTATAATAAGCTAAATTAAAATGATCAAAGAAGAGAGGCAGAAGTAGAGTCGGTATCCCGGTATGTCTGCACTTCCGTTTCCTGTTCTGGGCACAGATGGGGAGGTGGAGCCAAGGAGGGTAGCCCTGTTGCGACTTCCGACTTCCGGTAACCCAGAGTCACCATTGCCCTCTTTTGCTTCTCCTCCATAGAAAAATCTTAACGCTTCTATGATAGAATTGTCTGGGTAGAAAAACAAATATGTCATCAAATTTTCTATGTGGATGCCTAAGGTGTGTGGTGTTCCGTGGGGCCATTGGGAACAGTCATGGCCAACAGGGCTAAAACACTTCTGAGATATAGGTACTTCCATGCACGCATATAAATGCTCCTGAAAGGGAACCTTGAATACAGTAGAAACTAGTCAAGGTCAAGATCTAGAATGCAGAAGAAATTCTTCACAGCCGGAAAAGACTGTAGGGTAAGAAGTTGGACATACAAACAAAGAAACAAACAAACAAACAGCAGGGCGTGGTGGCACACGCCTTTAATCCCCGGCACTTGGGAGGCAGAGGCAGGCGGATTTCTGAGTTCGAGGCCAGCCTGGTCTACAAAGTGAGTTCCAGGACAGCCAAGGCTACACAGAGAAACCCTGTCTCAAAAAACAAAAACAAAACAAAAGAAGAAGAAGGAGGAGGAAGAGGAAGAGGAGGAGGCAGAATGAGGAAGAAGAAGAAGGAGGAAGAAGAAGGAGGAGGAGGAAGAATGAGGAAGAAGAAGAATGAGGAAGAAGAAGAAGAAGAAGAAGAAGAAGAAGAAGAAGAAGAAGAAGAAGAAGAAGAAGAAGAAGAAGAAGAAGAAGAAGAAGAAGAAGGAGGACATACTATCATCTGACCACAGGAATAGGATGCAGTTGCTATGGTGGCCAGTGGTAGTCTGCCAGCCTGGTCTACAAAGTGAGTTCCAGGACAGCCAGGGCTATACAGAGAAACCCTGTCTCGAAAAACAAAACAAACTAACAAAAACAAACAAACAAACAAACAAACAAACAAACGAGTTGGAACCCTTGTATCCAAGGGCTTGGAGCTGAAAGAGCTCATTTGGAAGGGCTAGGTCCCAGTCCAGAGGAGGGCCTCTGTAGAGGGAGAAAAGTCAAGAAGAAAACCCCAGTTGAAACTACAGAGAGAAAGAAGTTATTGGGTGGGAATGATGACCTTTGTGTGTGAAGAAACCATTCCTCCTCTCCCTTTTCCACTGATGCTTTTAAAATCCCCTATAATCCACATAGGCTACCGTTCTTCGTAGAATTGTGGGATTATGATAGATAGATAGATAGATAGATAGATAGATAGATAGATAGATAGATAGATATAGATTAAAATTCCATGATGTCTAATGGCCTTCTCTTCCCACTTGAATGTTATGCAGTGCCAAAGGCTGCTTTCCCTCTCAGAGGAGAGATCTTGAGTATAGGAAGACAGTGGCTAGAATGCTAGTCTAATGCCACAGATGTTCAAGGCAGCCCTCCCTGGGCAAGGCTCCACCCATGCTGGATGCAGGACTCATGGCTCCTGTCTAGGTTAGGCACACTGTAGGTACAATGTAGGCACATTGTAGGTACAGTATAGGCACACTGTAGATACACTATAGGTTCATTGTAGGCACACTGTAGGTACAGTATAGGCACACTGTAGGCATGTTTTCACACCTAGTCCTTCTGGGAGGTCTCTATGCCATAGACATGAATGAATATGAACAACTCAAAATGAAAATGCTTCATGCTGCATCCTGATTCCTTCAAACTGTGTAGGTCCACTAAATCCTACATCCCTAAATCTCCTACTATTCACCAAAGGAACATTCCAAAGCTAGTTTGGAAGGGACTTCCTTCCAGCCAGATGGGGAGGGTTGCCTTCAAAGGGCTGTCATTATTGCCAGCCTGCTAGGCTAAAACACTGTTTCAACATGATATTCGCTTATCTCTACTTCATCCGACCATCACTACCAACCACCTTCTAGAAAACACATATACTATAAAGCAACCCCTCCGTTTCTTCCCCACTTTTTCAAACACTAACTTTTGGTATTTTGACATAGTGTTTCCTTGAGGAGAATAGAAACCCTCACCAGTTTGTTTCTCCAGACTCACAGAATACCCCACTTTACCTTCCCAGCCTTTAACTAAAGAAGGGTGTCTTGACTTTCCTGGCTGCCACATCATAATATCGACTAGCTGTGTATGGTGATCTAGATTGACTTAGTTCAAACAAAGGCGATCTAAGTGTTCACAGTTCAGCACTTGAGTTGTAGTAGCCTTCACACCTCGGGAGTTTGACAGAAACATGTAGGGATATCGAACTGGAAAGCCGGGCACAGGACAAGCACGAGTCAAGAAAGTTCTTCGAGCAAATCTCATATGAACATCCATAAAGCGATGGCTGTGCTCCTTTTGCCACTGGGTCCCTGGAGCCACCACTTGAAATGTAGCAAATGCTCCAATAAATGCTTAAGAGCTGCAAATTTTCCTCTCTAAGTATGGGAACAAAATGTGAACCTCCAAAAAATATGGAGTTAAACAAGAAATAACAAATACAGAAAAAAAGGGGAGGGTTGCTATATTCAGGCAAATTGTTTTTATTTAACAAAACAAAACCAAAAGAAACTACAGTACTAATGTTAGCATAAAAACTATTTCTGGGACCTCTGACTGTGAAAGAGGGTGATTGATTCTCAGAGTATACACCTCTGTGAACCATTTACAGTATCAGATGGGCAGTGAGCAAAGCCCATTCTGTGACCACACAGTAGCCTTGGGAAGGCAAGGAGGGCACTCAGTCAACAGGGCACAAAATCCTCCCCATCTTGGTGAATCTCAAAACAACGTTTCAAACATCATCTTTATACCCATTTTATTGATGGGGGAAAGAGAACCAAAGATACAAAGGCTTGTCTGGGTGATCTGGCAAGTGCATCAGCAGAACAGAAACCTGGCCTTCTGCTTTGTGGGGTGGGGTGTGTGTGCAGAGGCCAGAGGTGGATGCCTTCTGTCTTCCATCTTATGCCAGAGTCTCTTCATGGACCCCGAGCTCACACATTCACTCAGAATCCCTTAACATTACTTTCCCAGCACTGGCATTGCAGGCATGCACTGCTGAATCTGTCTGTTTACAGAGATTATGGGGCTGAACTCAGCCCACATACTTACTCAGTAAGCACTTTACCAACGGGGCTATGGTGAGCCCCACCATGGCTACTACGTCTGTATTATCTATCTATCTATCTATCTATCTATCTATCTATCTATCTATCTATCGTTCATCTACTTATCATCTATGTATATATCTGTCATCATCTATCTATCATCTACTCATCTATCTATCTATCATATCTATCTATCTATCTATCTATCTATCTATCTATCTATCTATCTATCTATCTACCTGTCATATATATATATATATATATATATATATATATATATATATATATATATATATATATATAAGAATCTACCTACCTATCCCTCTATCTTCTATTTTCAATCTATCTACCTTTGGTTTTTCTATCTACCTATCTATCATATATGTGTGTATCCTCAATCATGCATCTTTTTTATTATTTATTTCTGTCATCTATGTATATATGTATGTTTGTATCTATCATTTATCATTTAACTACATGTCTATCTATGTATCTATCATTTATCACCTATGTATGTTTGTATCTGTGTATGTATCTATTATCTATGTATATATCTATTATCTATCATCTATTTATCTATCATCTATTTATCTATCAATCAATCATCTATCTCTATCATCTATTTATATATCTATCAACTATCATCTATCTACCTATTATCTATCTATCTATCTATCTATCTATCTATCTATCTATCTATCTTCTACATATCCATTACTTGTCCCTCCACGGATGCTGTCCACAACCCTGAAATGCCTCACAAAGGCAGAATTGCTCTTCCAGTGCTGTGGAAAGCCACTGATTAGCTGTCCTCCTTGATAATAACCCTGGGCCTCTGCCACTCTGAAAGGCTAATCTTTGGTAACCACGGGCTCCAGAAACATTACTAATTTATCACCCACGAAACCATTTGTTCATGGGTCGTCCATCTCAAACAGTGGTTGTGAAGCCCGAGCGTGCCACACTGTGCTCTCGGCTGAACAGCTGCTTTGCGTTTTGAATTCTTTATTTATGGAACTAGTCAAATTAATAACTCAAAGACGTTGTTTCAGGCAAAGTAATGGACATACAATAAAACTATTCATTTCCTAAAAGGTCACTCCAGGAGATGCATACATTGTTTAAAAGTCTAGCAACAATTCTATTATTGCCTGGAAAACCAAAAATGTATAATAAGCAGTTACAGCACGTATCTGCCCTAGAGACCCCAGGCTCATTGAAAGTACAATCAGAAGGCAATCAATCACACCCTGAAATTACTTCATTCTCCAAACTGTTTACACTTTTTAAGTTACAAATCTACTTTCTGCTATTTCAACTCACGATTTACAACGGCAGATTTCGACCTCTTGGCAAACAGCCAAGCACTAGTCGTAATGATCTGAGCAGATCAGCGTTCTATACTGAAGGGACGCGCATGTAAATTTCCAGTATGTCTGCAAGTAATCAACCCTGCTGACTACAAATGAGACCGTCTCGGATTTATTTTAGGAGAAATATCTTAGAGCTGTACTTTTTTATCCAGCTCCCCCCGCCCCAAAGCCTTTAAGAGGAATTCTGAGATTACTCAAATTATTGTAAATAAATGGTCATGCAAACAATATGAGGGGGAAAAAACCCAGAGAAATATAAACCTTATTCCAAAGTGAATATTTCAGCATTCCTGTCCCACATTCTCTTGTGTGTGTGTGTGTGGGGGGGGGATGAGGAAGGGAGCTGCCACAGCCTCCCTCTCTTCCCTTCCCCCACCCTCCCATCCTTTAAGATGCTGTTGTTAACCTGAACAACAAACCAGCTTTGGATTAGCAACCAAAAATACCCAGAAGATCCCAGGGGATGGTGTTTAAAATTAAATACCACCTTTTATTGTCCAGTAACGAATAATCACTTTGTGTTATTTGCACAAACAACGCTGTACATTCATTTTCTTGGGGAAATAATTACCCTAGTCTACCATATCTTTCCAGCTTATCACCAGAGCTTCCCTGACTGCTGTCACCAAACGTGCATTAGAGTCAGGAGACTAAATTTAGCCAAAGTTTCTTTTGTTCTTACATGTTTAAGGAAGAAAGCTGGGTGACCATACTCCCATGTGTAGTTGCCTTGAAGGGAGAAGCTCAAAACTGCCTGCCCGTATAAAATGGTGAGAAAGTCGGCTTGCAGTGATGGATATTTTAGTTAGGGCAACATTACATGACTAAACTCAATTTTATAATTGGATAAGGCCAGATACAATAAACTGTGCTACAGAAACAGCCCACGTCTCCAAGCTATCTGTTATCATAAATCAGCCTAATTATTTGAAAGACTGTCACAAACTGGAAAAGAAAAGAAATTAAAATAAACTAGCTGCTGGAATATCTCATTTTATTTTCAAAAGACTAACCCAAGCTTTTTTAGGAGCTTAAAAGTCCAGCCCCACAGTGGCTGATAACTCATACTTTCCACCTCAAGCTCCTATTCCTCCCTGTTCTCCCTCCTCCCCCACCCTCCTCCTCCGTCAACATTAGCATCGTTGTGGTCATTAGCATCATCTTCATCATCGTCGTTATGTTTTACTTTTGAGTCAGGGTCTTTTTTGCATAGTTCAGGCTGGACCGGAACTCATGGTGTTGCCAAGGTTAGCCTGGAATTTGTGATCCTCCTGCCTCATCTTCATAAGCACAATTACAAGGCTGTGCCTATAAATTATACTTTTTGGACAAAATTGTACATGCAGAAAGTCAGTAGTAAAGATTAAAAGTCTCCTGTGCCCTGTGCTGCTTCGTTCTGATACATGGAGTGTACACGTGTGTAAGTGCATTAATTTAACTGTAGAAAAAAAAAAAAAAAGACGATTTTTTTAGGACCCCCAAAGGAACACAAAGCGGCCTCACGTTATTGAAAGTCCGCTTAATCCTCACCTGAAGTGCTATGCTAAACGCAGAAGGAATGTTTTCAGTGCTGAGTATTTCATAAGCAGCACCCTGGAGCCTCTGATGTCACTGTGACATCATCAGGATAAGCAATCATTGGCTGAGACAGCGATTAACCCTTCCACAGGAATCTCAACCTATATCACTGGTCAGCTCTGCTCCATGTCCACCCGTGCGTGCTCAGAGACAACCCTGGAGCCTTCTGTCCTCACACCCACAGTGTGGAGCTAGAATATTCTAAAGGGCGGAGCATCCCTCTAAAAGGGGGCGGGGCTTCTGGCAGTTAGAGCTTGGAACCACATGGAGAAGCAGGGTTGTCTTTCCTCAGGGTCAGACTTCCGGAGACTTAATTCTAGGACCTGGCTATGTTAAGGTTCACTCCCTGCAGCACACACCAGTCCACAATGGCCCAACTTCTCTAGCACTCTGCTTCTTTTGAAACCTGAAGACTACCGGCTTTCGGGATTGTTCCAGGACACACAGTATCTACTGAAAATGTTGCGTGTATTAAACCACCTCTTAGCAGACACCTCAGAATTCTACTTTACCTTTGACCTTACGAGCCCCTCCCCACCTTCACCCTGTTCAAGGCATTTTCCCTGAGGACATGCAATGATACAAGTTAACAGGTATCTCTGAAGATATCTCTTAACATAGTCAAAGCTGGGGTCTTGGGGGGGAAACAAAATCAAATCTACGAATCGTTAACTAAATTACATCATAGTGAAGACAGTTGAGCCAGATATTCGAAGATGCTGTGCGTGGAAGTGTGCTGTAGGGTGTGGAAAGTAGGGGAGATAAGAGAAGAGAGCCTCACTCATACATAGGCAGACACACCTGAGCCCCCAATATAAGTATCGATGTTAGATGACACCCGAGACTTGAACTCTTTCTTTTCTCAGTCACAGTATTTCTTTGAACATAACAAGTGGTCGTTAGTGTTACTAAGATGAAATAGGCATACTTAAAACAAATTAAGAAAAAAACCTGGCCAAAAACGAGGGAAAACACCCCTCCTGCAGATTCCTGAATATTTCACTGTTCAAATATTTAGTCACACGGCTTTGAGTAAGAGGCCCAACTTTTATGGATTGTAGCTGATTAAATCCCACACAACATGCCTTGTCAGGGAGTTACAATCCAGTGAATATATTCAGCTCCATTCATCTCGTAACAATAATGACAATGCTGTGCCAACTTAAAGGGAAAAATAATGATTTAGAGTTATGGGTTGCTGGTATCAGGTGTGGTTTTTTTTTTTTTTTTCCCCTGATAGTATCTTTTTTTTTTTTTTTAATAAAACCTTTTAAACATTCTGTATTATCACTGGTAAAATAACATTTTCCCATTTCTACTAATGCTGTACCTTAATGGAGGTTCACTTTCTATGTCAGATAGTTTGATGGGTGTTGCCACAAGCATAATTATGTGTATCATATAGAATACTTTCATTACCTAAGTATTTTTTAGCAAGTTTAATAGCACTTTTTTTAGCAAGTTTAATAGCACTTTTTTTGTTTTTTTTTTGTTTTTTTGTTTTTTGTATTTTTTTTCAAAGTGAAGATTGTTTTTCTTCAAATAACCCATATTGACTGAATTATTAGAATAGGCACAAACACATCAACTCCCTCAGTATAGTACAAGGTACAAGGGCAGCCACGGAGTTTCGGCAGAGTCAAACATTCACTACTTTTGGATGCCAGTTCAAAGGTGGGGGGAGTTGTAGATGAGATAAAACCTGGAGATGGGATCCCTTTCTCTTCAATATGAGGGGTGCAGGAGAGGAAGGAGGAGAAAGGGGAGGAGGAGGAGAGGAAGGAGGGAGGGAAGGAAGGGGATGGGAAAAGGGAGAGGAAGAGGGAGAGGAGGACGGGGTGGGGGAGGAATAGGAAGAAGAAGAAGAAGAGGGTAAGAACGAGGAGGAGGAGGAGAGGAGAGGAGGAAGAGGGTGAGGAGGAAGAAGAGGAGGAAGAAAAGGGGGAGGAGCTTCACTTTTCTTCCTTTCTGAGCTAGGTCCAGATTTTGCTATTCAATTACAAGACAGGATGTCAAGATGCAATAAAGTTGAACTGAACAAGGGAAGAGAAAACATGGTCCCTTTCCCTTACAAATGAACTTCAGAGCTTTTGCCCATTAAAGTACGCCAAATACAGTTCTCTCTAACATTCCAGCCAAAAGGCAGGATGCCAAACACACTTAACAGATAAATCACTGTCCCCATCTCTGCTCTACTCTCCCCTCACGCCTCTCTTACTCTCCCCCCACGCCTCTCTTACTCTCCCCCACGCCTCTCTTACTCTCCCCCCACGCCTCTCTTACTTCTTTCTTTTGTTTTACACACACACACACACACACACACACACACACACACACACACACACTTTAAAAGCAGTCCTGTAACGCCCTCCCCACCCCTCACGGATCCATAAAACAAAGGAAACAATTAGTTTTGTTGAAGAAAGTGTTCCTCCCTCCTCCTATTGTTTAGAGCCAAGTCACATCTACATCAGTCCTCCCTAAGATTAGCATTCCCTATCTTGGGGTCATGCCATTGTCCCCCACAGTACCCATAAATTATTACAGCCTACTTATCACTGAGCTCCTTGTAAACTGGGAGGAAATCTGTAAACACAACTGAGTCACAGGTCTTTTTTTTTTTTTTTTTTTTTTGGTATCCCTTTCAAGCTGGAAGACCTCTTAGTATCCTGTTCCAACATACAAAATCGTACCATTTCTATGAACCTCCGTGGCTCTTGCCAACGGTTTCCATTTAATTAAACTGACAGCAAAACAGAGCCCTGGCTAATGGGATCCAGACCACTTTTCCTTCAGTGTAAATTTTCAGGCATGAAATTACATCTGAAGCAGACACGATGATCCTTCTATAGACATGCATTTAATCTGTAGAAACAATTCCTTTGCCCACATTACAGTGTGTTTTACATCGCGTGGAACTCCATTCTGAGTGGGATTCTCCAGCATTATCCCATCTGAATTCACCTTAGCATCCCTCCACAGTCCTGGCTACATTTCACATACATTCTGCTTTAAAAAAAGAGCCCGGTGCCTAAGTCTTAGTCTACAGCAGGGAAGCACAGCCACAAAAGAAGTGAATCCAGGTTCTTTTTACATCCGTGTTCTCAAAGATAATTTAAGTAAGAGCTTTTTCATCAATTGTTGACTCTAGATAAAAGGTATTGGCATGTGAGAGCTCAAGTATTTCAATATGGAATCAGCGAAGACTATGTTGATTAAATACATCTTATAGACTCGATCACATGAACATACATAATGAGCTGACTAACTCATTTGGTCTCTTTGGATATTAGTCATTTTTCTGGTGGGGGCAAACCACCATATGTTTATTTCTCATGATTTAAAAGTTTTTTGTTTTTTTTTTTTTTTTACAAAAAAATTGTCTTCTGGGGAGGATTATCAGTTGTAAAGATGCAGTCTTTAGTGGTCTACCACAGAAATCACAACCTATGGGGAGTAAATAAAATCTCACTGAACCATAAATCTCTGAATCATGAATAAAATTAAGGTATTTAGTAAATAGAGAGGAGGAAAAAAATCAGATTTTCAGAGGAAAAAATAGAAAAATAGGGATTCTTAACTGAAAGTCTGTTAGGTCAACTATCCTTAAGATATAAATTTGGAAGCCGGGCATGGTGGCACATGCCTTTAATCCCAGCACTCAGGAGGCAGAGGCAGGCGGATTTCTGAGTTCGAGGCCAGCCTGGTCTACAAAGCGAGTTCCAGGACAGCCAGGGCTATACAGAGAAACCCTGTCTCGAAAAACCAAAAAAAAAAAAAGATATGAATTTGGGTCTAGAAAAATAGCTCAGCAGGTAAAAATCATTAGCCCTGCAACCGTGATTACTACAGAAGCCTTGTAAAATGTCAGATGCTATGGTACGTGTCTGTAATTCCAGCAGTCCTATTTGGAGATAGGAAGAGAAGATGGAAGGATTTCTGTTGAGCAGCTAGCTTGGAGTACACAGTCGGCAGCAAAAACAAGAGAGCGATTTCTAGCACGGTGGAAGGTGCAAACCAGCTCCCCAAAGGTGTCCTCTGATCTCCACACACACCTCCTACCTCTATGAGTGCTCATAAGCACACACACACACACACACACACACACACACACACACACACACGCACTCGCGCACACACATTTCCAGGTTGGTTCATCGATGGAACATTGGGTCCAGCCTCCATCACCACAAAATAACATCAACAACAAAGCTGTATCCTGTCTAGAGATTAGCATACCTGGTGTCTGAGATCCTAAATAATTAAAAAATGCCCAACTCAAGGGAAAAGAAAGGCTGGTTAGTAGTAACCTGGTCATCCACCTCCTCATCACTTCCCCAAAACTGCAAGGACTTTTGGTACAGTTGTCCCATCTGTCAATAAAAGACCTGCTTATTTTAGCGGAAGAAAACACTGTTGTAGTTATTTCTTACTCCAATACTATATTACTATGTATAATATGTAATATATATCAATACTATATGTGGATATATCTATCTATCTATCTATCTATCTATCTATCTATCTATCTATCTATATATATATATATATATTTTACATATTCCAAGTTCAATTCTTTCTCCATATGGCCACTGTCCCATTTGCCCATCCCACAAAAATGGCAGCCCTTAAGAGTTTGTGAATCAAAGAAACAATCTTATAAACAACTTCACGGAGACAAAAGCCCTGCGAAGAAGTAAGCAGGTTAAGAGTTGCTGAAAATCCACTTTTCCAATAAAAGCAACAATGCCATTGTTCTCTTGGAAAACACAGAGCAGAACACTTTGTGTTTAAAGGGGCCATCTTCAGGAAAACTGTCACTGTCTCTTTGAAAATGAAACATTTCATTTATAGAGCAGTAGACAGTTGGGACAAGATTAGAAATCATTTCAAGTCTCCCAGGCAATCCACATGCAGTCTTTCTTGTGAGGACAGAAGATCTCCTGTTTTACAGAAAATGCTAAATAAACAGTGCAACGGGCAGAAACTCAAAGGCGATTTATTATTGTTCTTTTTTTACTTTGGTTAAAACTCAAGGAACCACACGAAGCCTATAAATAGAAGCGTCCCTCTATCCTTAGGATGTTAAAAGCAGTTTCTACTAGGTTCATAGCAAAGAGGCAGGAAATGACTGCTCCTTCTCCTCTATAAGGAGGAATCTCCACATTCAGACCATGCCTACAGAATGGATCCCTTCGAAACACAGCCCATGGGAAGAGCCGGCCTGTCTTGTGGCTTTTGAAAACTCAAGGGCATCCATTGTACCATGGATGGACTGCCTTTCTCCTTTAGACATGGGTAGCTTAATAACACTCAACAATATTTTGAGTTAGGTGAACAAAAGAGCACAGATGTCAGTTTTCCACCGCCATGGAACCTGGGGATCTGAGAAGGGTCTAAGCCTTTAGAAAAAAAAAAATGCCAATTCTGCCTGTGTCACTACAGAGTTGAGGGAATGTGAGTGGTAATCAGGTAACGTTTGACCCACAAACATTTAGCACTTGCCCTGAAAGAAGACACGGGGCTGAGTGATTCCATAGAGGTCAGTGTTTCCAATAGGATATTTGAAGCTCATAGTAGGACTACAAATCCTGTAAAGGGAACCGTAACTGGGGACTTTTAATTTTTTTAAGAAATGAGATAGAATGGACAAGAATGTCAGGTTCCCCACTTATAGGGGGAGTAAGTATTCTTGAGTACAACTACTTAATGTTTATATGTCTGTGTGCATGCAAACATACAAATGCACATACATATGTGTGTATGGATATATCATCTTGACATGGTAAATTTATTGTTGTTGGGCAACATTAGGTAAATTTATAAAGATACCTAAAAATATTTTTTTTAATTTCCTTTAAAATTACTTGTGTATGTTTGTGGGTGTGTGCGCACACATAGATGCAGGTGCCCATAGAGTTGGATTCCCTGGAGCTGTAGTTACAGGAAATTGTGAGCTGTCTGACAGGGGTGCCGGGAACTGAACTAGGGTCTTCTACCAGAGCAGCGCATGCTCTCATGGCTCAACTGTGTCTCCAGTGCTATGCACCAAGCCTATTGGGATCCATGGCGCTGCCTCACACCAGGCCTTCTTCTTTGGTTGGTTACAGAGCATTGAGGTGGTACAGTAAGTAAGGCAGAGGTACAGTTCACCAACACCAATGGATTTACTCAGATTTGCCCGGAGCTGTGCGCCCTGCATGATACAAATACATATTGACTGGTAACTAAAGCTTCCTCTAAAATATTTGGAATTGAGTTAGGAAGATAAACTTTAGGAAGAAATTCAAATAGAAATGGAGTACCATGGAAATGACACCAGCCAACTGTGTGCAGTAGTTGCTGTGTTAATCAACTTGATTGAGTAAAAACCTAGGAGAGTTTTTCAAACTTGCAAACGACATGGTTGGCAGATAGAATATAAATGCATGTGGTCAAAGACAAAAAGCTCTTAAAAGGCTGAAGAATGGCCCAAAGCTAATAGTACTAAATCTAATAAAAGAAAATGCAGTTTACACTTTGTTTTTGTGAAAGCTGATGTCTCTAGTTCACTATAATTCTTATATGAGCCAACAGAGAGTGCTGCTACTGAGAAACTTTGAGACATGGTTGGCAAATGGACACAAGACAAAACAGCTTTTACCATGCCACATGGGTCAGAGAACATGCAGGGTCTGCAGATGGTATTTTGACAGTGAACATTGAGAAACTGAATCGCCTGCATAAAAGGAACGAGTGCAGAAGAAGAGCCTTAGTTGAGAACAGCAGAGGCATTTAGCCTACACCTTAGAGGATTCTACAAAGATCTCAAGAACTCCTGAAAGCAACAATAGTTAGAGAGGTAGGGCTATTTTACTGAATTTGATCTAATATGACTAGTGAGGTGGTTCAGTTTGTAGAGCATGTGTCTGACGTGGATGGATCCCTGGGTTTTATCCCCACCACTGCATAAACAAGGCATGATGAAGTACACCTACAAGCTGCATCATTCAAGAGATAGAGGCACAAAATAAATAAAGGCCATCTTCCACTATATAGTGAGGTTGAAGCTACTGAATTTACATAAAATCCTGTCTCAAAAATCAATCAGTAAATAAATAAAATCAATACAAAATTAATAAAGTTCAGAGTCTGTGAAAAGAAATGTATAGGGAAGGCATCCCTGGGAGAGCAATTAAGGATAGTTGTGCTGGGTATAAAATGGAACCAGATTGAATTTTGGAGTTCTTTGCAGTTTTAAGGGTATGGGAATGTTAAGACAGAGAGCTAGGGACTCCAGGAAAAAATCATGGCTCTGAGAAAGAAAACCCGGGCCTGGCTTTTTAAAATAGATTTTACAGAACTGGGAATATGGCTTAGCACTTAGAGAGCTTGCTGTCCAAATATGAGGATTGGCATTGGATCTCCAGAACATAAATAAATGCTTGGTGGGCATGGCCCAGTTGCAATTCTTCCCCCAGCATGCAGAGACAGGGGATTCTAAGAGCAAGCTGGCAAGTGACTCTAGGCATATAGGCCAGTTCTGGGTTTCACTAAGAGACCCTGCCCTGAGGAATAAGATGAGAAAGGATGATTCTGAACATCAACCTTGGGCCTCCTAGTGCATGTGCACTCGTACCCTCTACAGATGCATCCATACACAGGAAGAGTATGCATACACAACCATCACCACCACCACCACTATCACCACCACCATCATCACCATTAGTTGGTAACCAAGTATGGAAAAGGGAAAACACATAGTTACTATGCTTTTGTTGTCCTTCTTTGCTGTAATATGAAATCACTATGTGTCTTACATGGCCCCATTATTTCCTGTTTCCCCAAAGCTGTTCTGAAAACAACAATGCATCTCTCCAGCCAGGAACACCTCTGTATCGGGAATTCCAGCAGGCTGGAATTGAACTTTTGACAGTGCTAGTCTCTGGGCTTGGGGACCATGAATGACTTTTAGCCCTTTCTCTGTCTCCACTTTCTGCAATACAAACTGATGGTATTCACAACAGGGAAACTATTTTGTGAAGATGATTTAGAACGAGATTAGATTTTCATCTAAAAATGTTCCGCTGGTGAAAATGGAAATGATCTCTAAATGAAGATATTTCAATGTTTAGCAGAGAATACACATAACTCCAATTCAGTGGGAGCATTTATTTTGGTGGGCCATAAAAAACAGCCTCTGGCCAACCTTTTTGAGATGATAGCCACAAAACAAACACAAAACAAAACAAAACAAACAACGAAAAACAAAACAAAACAAAACAAACAACGAAAAACAAAACAAAACAACAAGCCTGAATGATTCTGCTTCTTCAAACATAGACATATGTTGACGACTTTGTGACCGGTGATCTGTTGACATTCATTTCTTTACAGAACAAAAACCAAAGAAGTTAATCTACAAGGACTGACTTCTCACCATCCGCTTTTTCTTCATATGCTCCTAAAAGATTAAAATGCTGCTGCTTTTTTAAAAAAAATTAATGTAAGCTATAAAACTAGAGTCCTTGAGTAGTCCAAAAAGCCATTTTAGTTGTGTTTACAGAAAACAAGTCTTCCTCCTCCTCTTCCTCCTCCTCCTTTTTTTCTCCTTCCTTCCCTCTTCATCTATCCCTGCCTGCCTCTTCTACCCCCATCCCTTCTCAAATTGACCTATATGCATAGAAGCCATTTACTTCACAGAGACACACATCTAGACTGCCTTTCAACAGTGAAGGACTGAACGATCCTGAGAGTGATTGAACATGTGTTAATTTTCAGGACGGCTGAGGTGGGAGCTTGGGGTTCCTGAGGTGTCATTATTATACCACATGCTGTGGGTCCACGAATTAGATTTTAAAGCCTCTTCTGCTCTTTTAGTATAACATTAAAAACCATATAAATTGAAAAAGCAATCTCTTTCTTCCTCTTCTTCTCCCTCTCTTTCCCACCCTTCTTCCTCACCCTCTCTCCCTCTGTGGGACTATTTCCTATTATCTTTGAAGAAGCATGTTCAAAGGAGATATAGACTTGAAATGTGTAACTGTGGTTATATAGTATCTTTCAGTAGAGGCTGGGCAAGGGTCATAAAAGTATTTTTTTTTTTAAAAACCTGCCCCTTTGGACTGTAACAGCTAACCATTAGCCATCCATTTGTAATGTTTACCTTTCAATCTGTGACTTTCACGTTTTTTCTTCGTGAGGACTAACCACTAGTACCCCCCCCCCAAGACTAACAAAAGTACATTCATTGCCTGCTGCCAAATGATTTCCGGCCCCAAAACGTCTCTGGTGGAGAGACGAACTGGACATAGGATTATGTTTCTATTATTGTTGGGTATTAGTAGTGGTATGAATTCTTCATCTCCCCAAACTTTCATTTTTAACTGGATTTACATATGACGGTCTAGAAGAGACTCCAAGCTCACACATGATTTACATGTGTAGGAATCAAATTCAGGAAAATTCTAAATTTTAAATACAGTAGATAATTCAGAAATACCTTACTGAATGGATGCAGTTTAAATATTCTCAGCACCTACCCATACTACAGCACACCCCTCCACACACACACACACACACACACACCAAAAAGATAACCCTAAAGCATAATTGATTCCCAAATTACTGCTCTTCTGCATTTTCAAAGGGGGAGCTTGTTTATATTTAAACAGGGTTGTGTAAACAAGGTGCTTGGCTGGGAGACATTTTCAAGGCCGAGTACTCCAGAGCCAGGAGAAGCTATTTAAAGAATGGAGTACTGGATTCCGTAGGCCAGATGCTCGTATAAACGTGAAACTCTGCTCCCACCACAGAGGAAACTATTTTTAGGCAGCACACATGAAGAGCACCATTCACTTAAGCATTATGGGGTGGGATTCCAGTTAAACTACATACAGATTCTCGACAGACGGGGCCTCCTGCATTCACTCAGGGATGCCAGGCTTGCCTCGAGGACTGCCCTTCCTCTGGTCCACACTGGTAGGACCTCACGGTGCAAAGGCTTCAGTGCAGGTCATTAAACAGCCTCTGCCCCATCTCCTCCAGGTGGGGCTCGATGTTTGCTCTCTTGAGAGATGGGGGTCCAGCCACTGAAGGGTTAGTTCCTGGCACACACCAGTGCTCCCCAGGTGTGTTTCTGTCCCTATAACCTCCACAGGTGTGCTGATTCTACAGCCTTCTTGGCCTGCTACCTTTCCTCCGCCATGTTGGTTATTCTGCAAACTGGAATCTACTTTGAACCTAGATTGCAAAATCAGGAAGGATGCAAATCTGAAAGTGATGGGGGAGGTACACAAACCCACAAAAGTCGAACGACCCTGGAGTAGATCCTCCAAGTGTTTTTGACGACGGTCTCAAGAATCCTGGCGTCTACATTCTGTTAACAGACCACTAGGAATGTCACCAAAGCTGTTGTTGGCTGCACAGGTCATAGGTCATTTTGCTTCCAGTATTGTGTGCATGTTACATCTTCCCATATAGTACATGTGTGCAGAAGGGTCTAAGGTGGTTTGACGTCCTATGAGATTCTCAGGAAGTGAAGCCAAGGCACAGGAAACAGTTAAGCAGTTGTACAAAGCAACACTTAGCATATATTACTTTCTGGGGGACATTCTGGAGAACTCATGGGTATTACAAGGAATTACCTTGCTCCTTATTCAAATAAGAGAGAGAGAGAGAGAGAGAGAGAGAGAGAGAGAGAGAGAGAGAGAGAAAAGAGATGTCCTACCAAGCTGACCTATAGGAAGTGACTCTAGCCTAGAGAGTGCCTGCCTATCTGGATCTTTACCTGAGGCAAGACTATGATGTCCTAGGTTCTGGCCACAGTCTTAAACTTGCCACCTCTGTGACAGGCCACCCTTGCTGTGAGGCTGATGTCAAGGTCAGTAGGCCAGGGCGGGCTGTTGCTCCTTTTCCAATCTTCTCGGTAACAGACCAGGATGTAACAAGTAGAGATAATAAAGAATTCAAGAGGATGTGTAGTGTTTAATTTTTTTAGACGGGGATATGGAATGAAAGCAGATAATCTGAGGATGAGGCCCAACGCTCTGCCATGCAGTCTATTCACACGGACAGAGAACTCATTGAGGACTCTAAGACCGAAGGGGAAGACAGGAAGGGATGATTTCCATTGAGCCTGCCTTCTACTTTGTAGGTAATGATGCCCCATACAAGCAGGAAGCCTCATCCAAAACCTCTCCTTGGCTCTAAGGAAAAGGGCTGCGCTGTGGTTTTTGTTTGTTTGTTTGTTTGTTTGTTTGTTTTACTTTTAGCAAAAATGCAGTAATCGGCTAACCCCACCAAAAACACCTGAAAACACCAAAAGGAAGGCTAATGTTACAAAGTACATGTATCACTCATGGTACTGCAAATGTTAGAAGCTGCACCAGCTTCTCGAGTGGTTTCTTGTGGTGTCACCAGATCCTTCCACTCCGCCCCATGCGTTTTTATGCACAGCCTTGTAAGTTATAATTATCAACCATTCCCTCTAAGATCATACGTCATTTTTGGCGGCGAGACGTGGGTAACTCTGATTCAATGGATTTGGCATCTTGATCATGGACAGGAAAAGTTGTATTCCAGTACATTCTTCTAATGACTCCTTTAATGTTAGAATCGCTGTATGCATTTGTTTTAAGTCCACGATGGTATGCTTGGCTGGCACGCATTTCACTTTTACTAGATAACAAGAGGTATACAGTCGAATTGAAGATTTGACTTCAGAACTGTACTAGAGTCCAAATGTCTGGCAAATGCATCTATATCTATTTCTCAAGCCACAGGTCATGCTCAGACTACCGATGTTCTCTACTGAGTCCTAAACAAGCTTCCTACATGCTCTGTGTGCTTAAATAATTAGTGGGAACAGCAGGACCTTGAGGCTACTTTCAATGGGCCTTGTACTTTTATCAATTATGCAACAGGAGTGTTGTGCAAAAGTGAGCCTCACTTGTATTTTGTGTGCGTGTGCTGCTAAAGTATCCTTGTGTCTAAATCTGTGTTTATTTCCTTATGCTTAGCTTAAGCCCCACACTTAGGCAAGTAAGTTGTTCTAATGCAGCCAGTTTTGGGAATTCGAGGTCAGCAAGTGACCCTTTGGCTAGCAAAATTGTGTAGAAACAAGTGAGAGCTAGGACTAGTGTTCTCAAGGTCATGTAGTAGCTGTGATTACCCCTGCACAAGCAAAATGAAATATCTGAGATGGACAGTCTTCAAGGAGGAAGGACTTAGGTTAGCTCATGGTTTCTGTGGCTTCAGTCCATGATGCCCTGACCCTATGTTTATGGGCAGAGTGTCACTATAATGGGACCGTTTGGCTGGAAAAAGGGTCTTCATTGTGTGGTGTTTGGGATGCATCGAACAAGGAAGAAAGCAGGAGGGAGATATAGCCTTCAACGATCTGCCCTAGTAACATGAGATTTCCTCCCACTAGATTTTCTAGCTACTAAAAAGTTTACAGAATGTTCCAAAATAACGTACCAGTGGGCAGCCCAATGTTCTACATTTGAGGCTGTGTGGAAACACTTCACATTCAAACCACAACAGGTAACCACAACGATTAGCCTTCACTCACTCCAAGACGTAAACAGTCTAGAGCTCAAGATTTTTCTATTTCCTAGTCGCAGACAGGAGCTGGGTATAAACTGAGCCATAAAAGTACAGATATTAAGAAGGTAAGATTCCCTTTTCACTGTTTCTACAGCACCTAGCCTTCTGGGCCTTAAGGTATAACACAACTAACCCACAAAGAGTTAGATACATGTTTGCATGTTGTTTGTTTTTAACCTTCCCACCTGAAGTTATGCCTCTGAGGTTATAGATCCATTCTTTATGGGTGAGAATCTCTGAGTACAGAATGAATGGCTTGCTGCTGAAGGGCTTGCCTGTGACCTTCATTGCTATCAACAACCGAGGCTTGGCTTTTGTGCATGAGAAAAGCCTCAAAAACAAACAAACAAACGAGAGAGAGAGAGAGAGAGAGAGAGAGAGAGAGAGAGAGAGAGAGATCTCAATGGTATCCAGAGTCATGATTTGCATATGAAATGATATTCCAGGGGCATCTGTGTTTGAACGGGTGCTTCCCTGTAGTTGGCACTGTTGGGAAGATTATAGAACCTTTAAGAGGCAGAGCTTTAGAAGGTGGCCTAGTCAGCCATCAATGGGAGGAGAGGCCCTTGGTCTTGCAAAGATTATATACTCTAGTACAGAGGAACGCTGGGGCCAGGAAGCAGGAGTGGGTGGGTTTTGGAGGGGGGGAGTGTATAGGGGACTTTCGGGATAGCATTTGAAATGTTAATGAAGAAAATATCTAATAAAAAATTGTTAAAAAAAAAAAAAAGAGGCAGAGCCTTCCTAGAGGAAGGTCATCATTGGGGGTGGGCTTTGAAATTTTATAGTCTTACCTCACTTTCTGTTCTGGCTCTAAGCTTCCTGTGTGGGGATGAAATGTGATCTCCCTGTTTCCTGCCTACCACTTTGGCCACACACTCTTACTGTGGCATCTTCTCCCACCTTGATGAACTCTATATCTGGTTGGAACGAAGGCCAAATAAACTCTTTCCTCCTGAAAGGTGCTTTTTTGTTGTTGTTTTGGTTTTTTGTTTTGTTTTGTTTTGTTTTTGTCAAATATTCTATCACACTGACCAAAAATGTAATCCATACCTGTCAGTCTTATGTGGTGCAAGGATAGACATATCTATTTATCTTTACCATTAATTATGGAAAATTATCTGGATTTTTTCTATTGACAGCAGTAATGTAGAGTTTCTCATTTAATATACTCATTTAAGTAAAATGAGCAATTTACATAAAGGAAATTAGTAATAAAATTGCCAGTCACTAATATCACAAAGGATTGTGAGGGTGGTTTAGAAATGATGGGATTCTAGGATTTCCCAAGCTAAGACCCCAGCTTTTGACAGCACTGTTACTCTTTATGAAACCCTATAGTGAACCTGACAATCCTCCTAATCCTATGATACTTCACAAAGGCAGAATTGTTGTATGGGTGACAAAACTCTCTAGCTCTGCAACTCGCTGAAGGTCATGGAGGCAGAAAGCGAGGACTCTGGGTTCAAGTCTGAGCCTGCCAGTCTTCTGGGCTGTTACCATTACATTGTTTAGCCTCCAAGTGCAAGATTTAAATACAGGCATCCATGCCCTCCTGTGACACACACTGGGAGACACTGCTTCAGAGCAGACAGTGTGCTCATTTAAAAGGTACAGGAGGTGGAGCAGGCAAAGGGACATGTTCAGGACGGTTTGTCACAAGGCCTGGTGACCTGATTAAATTCCTGGTACCTATGCAAACTAGGAGAAAACGGGCCCCATAGAGTTGTCCTCTGACCTCTATATATGCGCCATAGCACATACACTAATTCTCACTCTTCACATATACACATGATCACACACATATTCATACACAACTCAGACACACACACACACACACACGCTCAAACACACTCACTTACATACTCATGTGCACAGTCACACACTTACATACATACTTACACACTCACACACACACACACACACATATTAGCACACATTCAAACAGACCTACGTATTGATACCGATACACTTGCTCACCCATGCTCTCAAATACACTCATGTGTACATTTACACTTACATATATTCTTACACACCCACACATGCACTCACTCACACATTCATACTTACACACACACACATGCTCATATATACTCTTTCATACACACACTCACATACACACAAACACACAGATACTCACATATACTTTTTGAAATTTGTTTTAAAGAGATGAAGGGGTGGGGGTTCATGCTCATTCCTTTCCTTGAAAGGATTTTAATTGAGTCAATGGCAGATCAACCCTGATGTGAGAAAAAAAAGAAGGAAAAGAAAGAAGAAAAAAATAAAAGGGAAGGAAACGAAAGGTTTCTCGTCATGAGCTCACAGGAAACAAGTCAAATTTTGAGAAAAAAGCTATATGCAGATCTCCCTATGAAAAGTCAAAACCTCACTGGTTTATAATTACTTAGAGTATTAAACATGATATTGAGTCCCATAATAAACATAGCCCCATCAGAAGAGGAAAAAGCAAAAAAAAAAAAAAAAAAGCCAGGTGTGGTGGCGCATGACTTTAATCCCAGTTCTCGGGAGGCAGAGGCCAGCCTGGTCTACAGAGTGAGTTCCAGGACAGCCAGGGCTACACAGAGAAACCCTGTCTTGAAAAGCCTAAAAAAAAAAAAAAAAAGAGGAAAAAGCACTCGCAAGAAACATGTAAGTGGGCCTTGGTTTATGAAACCTGACATATCAAAATTAAGCCATAGAAATTAGATGTCCACAGCAAATGGTACTCTGTTAAAAGGTATTTTCAAAGGCTCGCCATGACAGGAAGACTCCTTTGGACATTCTAAAGCGAAAGAGCCCAGGAGACAACCTGGCCATCTTATGTAGATCCAGACTTGGGACAGTGGAGCAGCGTTAGCTGTTCCTGCTGACAGTGTCTTCCATTGGAAATAAAGACATGAGATGGGAAGGCACGCCTTGCCTTCTGTCTACACATGTTGTCCTTGGGTTTGTTCTTCAGTGAATGGTGGTTTCCAATGTTTAGAGGAAGTCAATCCAGCAGTCCTGGTCAAGTGTTCGAGCACTGACATGGGGAGACAGCAGGTGAATGATATCAACCTACATTCAATGCTCGTTAACTCCTCAAAGTGCCCGAGCCACTCTCCAAAGGAGACACTCAAGAGGGCTGACTGATGGCTATGTCATCATGCCGCCATCTTGCTTGCTCTATATGTATTTGTTTTCAGACGTGGAGTAAGGACAGCCAATATTCACTCCATTCTGACTTTGGTATCTGTACTATAGATTCTGGTCCGTTCCTGCTGTCGCTCTTGGGACAGCAGTGTGATAGAAATCTTATTCATCCAGAGAGTTCTGCCCAAGGAGAATTCCATGCTTTTATGAACTTTACCACTGGCGCTGCCTTGAGGAGACATTGTCTTATATGAACTGGCTTGATTAACCACATTGTCTCCATCTGCGACCATGAATAGCGGAACTAGGCAGAGAGTCGACATTTCATGAAAAAAGTTCTATCATTTGTGATTTAAAATCGCCAACTCTCTTTTTGGCTCACAGGGTACACTCTAAGAATATAATATGAAAATATTTCTGTGATAAGCCAGGGACACCCAATGAGAAGATGAAAGGCCTGGCGCCTTGAGGTGGAACGGATAGCCATTTGTTGCCAGAACTCACATCAGCATGAGAAATCTCATAGTTTTGCATCAACCTAACCCTCCCCCCCAAATCCAAATGAATAAATCACAAAAGAGCCTTGAGCTAAACTATTATCGTCTCTGCATCTCAGTGGACTCTCCAGAGTCTGAGCTGTTCACAGAGAAGTGAATAGTTATGTGTTGCCTCTGCCAGTTCTTGATAGGAAACATCATGATAGGTCTCAAATTTGTTTTTATTTATTCCGAAGAGCAGGGCGAACCTGGAGCCTTGGGTGTGCTATGAAAGCCGTCTACCACTTAGCTCCACCCCCCACCCACCATGATGTATTTATCAGAGACACTGAGAGGTCATTTCCACCTGAAAAGACAAATCTGACCCAAGTCCACACCCCTTCAATAAAACCCAAGTCAGAAATGCCCATGACACCCTCCACCGATAGCAATATACTTACAGTAAAAGGGACACATGGGACATGGGATGGAAGTTCTACTTAGTAAACCATCACATACATGAGACCACTACAGCTCACGATTCTTGCTGTAAGCACTGATACGGTTGCTTTCTGACAGGACATGTTTTATGGATTCTTCTTTCATGATTACAGTCTGACTAAAGGCTATCTTACAACTGTACCTGTCTACCATGAGACTCTTCCCCCAGAGTGAGTGATGCCTGAGCCTCATAAAAACCGCTACTTCTGCTTCAAAATAAAAGCCTGGGCTGCTAAACATCTCTCCTGTCCACATCGCTCTTAGCCCAGTCACACAACTCTGAAGCGGTTCCCTAAGGTCATCCAAAATGGAACAGGTCAAAAGAGCTGGAAGGAAACATTTAGTAAAATTAATTTATGAAGTTATTTCAATGTGGGCTCTATATAAAATTATTAGTGAGATGTATTTTTTTTTTTTTTTTAGGCTGTGTTTTTGGAAGCAGGGGCATGGGATTGGAATGTTTTTCATTGCTGGCATATCCAATCTGTACTCTAAAGGTTCACCAGTTGCAGTGATATGTAGTCTCCTGTAACAACAACAACAACAACAGGCTGCTCTAGCTTTTAATTTAAGATTTAGAGGAAGTCAGATAGGGCAGCACACGTTGTCAGCTCAGCACTCTAAAGACAGGAGGAGGCTCCGGGTTCAAGGTCATCTTAGCTAGGCAGTGAGTTCAAGGCCAGCCCGGACTACAAAAGATCACATCTCAGGAAAACAAATACATTTGATGTAAATTAAATAATTCCCTGGGATGCTCTGTCTTGGAAACCCCCCACCCCGCCCCCATTCATAGCCCTGTTCCATGGGAGTCGCTGAATGTGAGGCTCCTGTTCAACACTTACAAAGAGAGCTGCAAAATGAGGCAGGAAAGCAAGACTCTGTCTTCTGACCAATGAACGCAGACCATACACACAAGGAGACATCGACGACCACCACCCGTGCTGCTTCCATAAGGAACCAAAGTAGGGAAGAGGGAAAAAGTTCTTACTGTTGCGTTGTTCATAAGTTGTATTTTTTTTTTTTTTCAGTTTCCCGATACTGTTTCACTAGGTAGCCCAGGATAGCCCCAACCAAAAATCTTCCTTGGTGCACTCATTTGCAGCTAACCCTTCCCTACTTGTTAAGTAGACACAAAAGCAGTTGAGATTTAAGAGGATAGAGGCAAATCCTCAGGCGAAGGCCACCAGGAAGTGCTGGGGGAGGGGAAAGGGGTGGAATTCGTACCCCACAGGTAAAAGAGGGCAATAAAAGAAAAGCTGAATTCTTTTCAAACAATTGAAATACCAACAAGAGCTGGGGATATTTTATCCATTCTGTGTGAGTTTATTATAAGAATGGGCCGGGCAGTGGTGGTGCACGCCTTTTAATCCCAGCACTTGGGAGGCAGAGGCAGGTGGATCTCTGAGTTTGAGGCCAGCCTGGTCTACAGAGTGAGTTTCAGGACCGCCAGGGTTACACAGAGAAACCCTGTCTCAAAAAAACCAAACCAAACCAAAAACCAAAAACAACAACAAAAGAATGGAGGCAGAATAATGTTAGCAGTCAATACCATGGCTTATCTGTGCATTCAAATTTAATTTACAGAAAGTAACGATCTCTTTTTTTCCCCAAAGATTTATTTATTTAATGTGAGTACACTGTAGCTGTCTTCAGACACACGAGAAGATGGCATCAGACCTCATTACAAATGGCTGTGAGCCACCATGTGGTTGCTGGGAATTGAACTCAGAACCTCTGGAAGAGCATACTCCTAACCGCTGAGCCATCTCTCCAGCCTATGATTTCTTTCTTTCTTTCTTTCTTTTTTTTTCTTTTTTTTTTTGGTTTTTCGAGACAGGGTTACTCTGTATGGCCCTGGCTGTCCTGGAACTCACTTTGTAGACCAGGCTGGCCTCAAACTCAGAGATCCGCCTACCTCTGCCTCCCAAGTGCTGGGATTAATGGCGTGGGCCACCACACCTGGCCAGCCTATGATTTCTTATAAAGTGATAGAGTGAAGATAAAATTGGCCTCTTTTATAAAGTTGTGAATTTCCAGTCATTGAAAAATAATAAAACGTCAACCAGTAGGGATTACTGTGGAGGACATATAAGACAGTGGAGACATTGGAAATAAGTCCTAATTAGCCTCTTGTAACTAGGAAAGCTTTTTTTTTTTTTTTCCTTTTCTACCCTGAGACTTTAGGTTCCATCATTATCCTAAATGCATGGCTGAGATGTTAGTAATCCCAGCATCCAACTCCATTTCTTCCAAGAAGATTCTAGGACCTCTCCACGCCTTTGAAGTAAGACATAGACACAAAACACATCACTTAGTTATAAGTGAGGTGTGGAAATGACACTAGCCTACTGCACACGAGTTTCCCAGCTCAGCCCTCAGCCCTTCCCTTGTCTTTTCGACATCCTGCCTTGAGCATAGATTTCCATGTGACCATGGCAGTTCCCTGAAGAGGTAACTGTAGAGGAAGTCTCTTCAGGAGAATTTTGCATACGCTACACAGAACTGCACCTAAGTAAGACACACCTCTTTTGTGCAATGCCCTCAAAATTTTGAGGTGTTTGCTACCACGCCCCCCCATACAGGTTATTCTAACATACATTGAGAATTCTTGCTTGTCCCCTCCGATTTCAACAGCACCCCCAAACTGTGACCATGCCAGCGTGATATCCTTTCTCTTGGAATCATTAAACACTTCATGGATGCAAGATTTCCAGCTGCAACTGTGTCTCACCATTAGCCCACAGGCCTATTCGCACAGTAACCCATACAATGATCCACTAAACCCCAGGAACTGTCTGTTCTCTCTCAGAGAAACACTCAGTGATATGTGAATGCACTCAGGATCCTGACCAAGTAGGATCGCTGCTCATTCGGAACAAAGAGAGGTCAGAGAAAGGTCAAGGCAGGTGGCTGGCAGGGCAACGCCTACTTGGGTAAATTTTAGAATCAGAAGATTCAAAACATATTAAAAAGCACTTCAAAAGAACTCTGAAGGTTTTCTGTGGCCCTTAGAGTCGGGTATGGCTCACGCAGTCCCAAGTCTGTCTCAATGCCTTGTAATAGATAACCTGGTGTCTGGAAGTTAAGAATTAAACCGTTCACTGCTGTTACCTATTAATATGTCTTCACAAACTTTTTACTCAAAACCTTCTGCTGGGCTTGGGGAGAGGGGAAGAAACAGCAGTTTCAAAGGTTTGTTTTTCTGAAGGAAACGCAAACGGAAACTGGTATCATTAGCTAATTGTACCTACTGTGTGCTGGTGCCTGCAACACAGAAGTCTAACCAGATCCTCCCCCCCAGTCCCGTGACACCCGTTTTGTTGACCTTGCTTTCAGATAAGCAATCAAGGTGCACTTAAAATGTCAGGAACTTATATTGTGCGAAACAAAGAACGCAATACCAGTCTGGCTTTAAAGATCTACCCCAGGGAGGGGCAGAGAGGAGGAGATGGGCAGGCAGGGTTCTCGGAAAGAAGCTACTTTGTATCTGCCTATTCTGCCAAATCTTAGATGGAAAACACAGATTCAGAACAATGGGAACGAAACGGACATTGTCATTTTTATACAAGGGAAGAAGAAAAGGATGAAAGGCACACAGATTCCATATGTGAAAAAGCCTGTATTTATACACACAGCCATCACATGATGGGTAAATTAGCCAGGTAACCAGAGGGTTTGTTTGTTTGTTTGTTTGTTTTTGTTTTTTTTTCCTAATAGAAAAGTATATGTTTTCATCACACTTTGAACTCTCCCTTATTATCAGCATTACTATGAAAACAATGTTTTATTTCTTATGGAGAGAATAGGCCAGGCCCAGAGCTTTGTTTCGGCAGGGCCTAATAGAATGCCGTCTTTGTGAGCCAAAGGAATTGACTGGGTTGTTGGAAGATGGGGCCTGTGTTCTTCAACCATTAGCAAGTAACCATTTTAAGGGAGCTGAGAATTACAATGGGCCAGTTGCCTAGGAAAAGAAATATTACATGAGCAGCTAAAGCCATCTCCTTAATAACCTGCCACCTAAAAAAGAAAAAAATAAAAATAAAAAGGCAGGTTACACACTAGCTACTAATTAAAAAAAAAAAAAGATAATGCAGAGCGAGTTCAGTCTGGACTTGTTTACTAACCTGAACCCTTTATGTCTCTACTGTAAATCTGTAGCAAGATAAATATTCCCTTGAGTAATAAGGACATTAACAAGTGCCAGTATTAATATGTAAAGTTTGTCACACACACACATTAATGCCACCACCGATCCTCAGATCGCCTGGATTACGTTTAAGAGCTCTCTCGAAAAAGTTTTTCCAGAATGAGCGACAGATACTTGATTACTAATTAGCCTCCCTTTCCCAAAAGTTCCCAGCAAAATACCCCCACAAGTTAGCCCTCCGCTAGTCCCCCAGCCCCTTCCCCCATGGCAGGGTGTGTCGGGAAGTGCAGTAACAAAATCAAATCAACCTTTGAATGTACATAGACTGCTCAGGTGGACTGAAAGGAGAGATTTCAGGAGGGGCTGATTATAAAAGCCAAATGTTTGCTCAGCCTGCTAGATACAGCTTTGAAGTCGGGGGCCCAACCTCGCAGAGCTCAGGTAGTTCCTGGGAAGATAAGGCAGAGGCATCTGCATACACTTCGGTGCTCAGCGAGGTGGTAGAGACTACTCCATGTGATTAGAGACCCATCAGGTGAGGCAAATGATCGCGAACTGCGAACTCAAACGACCAAGGGTTGAAGGAGTTAGGAGAATTCTCCCACATACAGCTCTCCAAAGAGGCATTCCTACAGTAGAGAGGCAGAAGCCAGTCAAAAGCGCCTTGGAGAATTTGGGAGGGTGGAAAGTGGTCAGGTTTGAAGTTTACACAGGCAGGGACAGGGTTAGATAAGGAAAAAGCGCAGGCTGGTTTAACAGTCCCCGTGTGCAGGGAGCCGGAGATTCTCCTCTGCAAATGCATAAACAGCTAAGGAGGCGCACAGAGCGGGTGAGAACCAGAAACCATTGGAAAGACCAACAGTACGTCGTCAAAGCACAAAGCACCTCAACGGTGTCACTCCCCGGCCAGACAAAAGTGGATTACGTCACAAAGCTATAGTTACATCATTCTCTGTAAAATCCAGTATGGGGGTGGGCTCCCAAAGAGTATATTTTGATTGGGGGGGAGGGGTACATCTGAGTACCAATCCCCGCACATCTACACAAATGCACCCGAGAAAAAGCCGGAGGACATACCTCGACTTGGAAAGAAAATCAGCAATCACGACTTTCTTTTCCTATTTTACCTACATTTCCCCAAAATGACCACAGAAACAACCAACTCAAATGACTTTAAAAAAAAAATAGAGGCTGGAGTTATAGTTTACTAGAGGTATCCCTTCAACATTTGTGCTTTACCCAGTAGTGGTGGATTTATCAAGGAAAGGGGTGGCTATTGACAAAAGGATTCAAAAGTATAAAAATGTATAGTATAAATTATGAAAGATATAAGTGGTGGTGGAAACTCACAGAGAGAACATGCTAGACAAGGGGCAGACCCGGGACTTTTAGGAATGAAAGAAGTTAGCACTCCCTACCAATATGGTGTAAATAGAGGCATCCAGAGAAAGAGAGAGAGAGAGAGAGAGAGAGAGAGAGAGAGAGAGAGAGAGAAGAGGAAGGCTCACACAGACAGCTATGTTTGTTTAGCCCCACTGTGCACAAAGCACCATGCAAAGCCTTTGAAAATCCACTTCTGTTCAGACCTGTCCTAAATAAATATGTTTATTAATATGGGCGAAAAGCCCAAATTTCAGTCTTCCATTGCCGCGACCTGCAGGAACCATAGCCTTAACTATATAATGTCAGAGGAGAGTTAGGAAGGGAATCTTTGACATTTCGAGAAATGCATGTTTTGCAAGAAAGTCTCCCATTGAGAGCACTTTGAAGGATACATGAGTTGTGTAGAAGAATCAGCGTCGGTCCTAAAGCATATTAAGACTAAAAGCTGAAAGCCGGGCTTGGTGGCACAAGCCTTTAATCCCAGCACTCGGGAGGCAGAGGTGGATTTCTGAGTTCGAGGCCAGCCTGGTCTACAGAGTGAGTTCCAGAACAGCCAGTGCTATACAGAGAAACCCTGTCTCAAAAAATCAAAGAAAAAAAAAAAAAAAAAGACTAAAAGCTGAACTCAAGTATGGCGAGACAGGCGTGTTTTGGATTCTAAGATGGCGGGGACTATGATAGTGATCTATAGTGAACACACGCAGTGGCTAGACATGGGAAGCCGGAAGGGTCATTATGACTTGAAAGACATATTACAGAATGGAACTAAGAGAGCAAGGTTGAATCAAACCAAAAAAAAAATTACCTGAAGAAGGGTCAGGGCTGCATTTCTTATTCAAGAGATGTTTAACAGATTACGGTAGGCCAACTGGATTCCATCATGAACTGAATATGAACTGTCCCCTAGAGGACCTTGGTTCAGTGTTTGGTCCCCAGACTTGGCATTATTTTAGGAGGCTGTGGGAATTTCAAGGAGGTAGGGATGAGATAGAAGACATAGATCATAGATCATGGGGACATATTCTCCAGTTGCACTGTCTTTGCCCGCTTCCTGTCCGGCATTCTGCTTCCTGGTTGGCTGTGATGTCATTGCCAAGGGGAGCAAACTGAAGATGGATCTAACCCTCCGAAACCAGGAGCCAAATAGATCTCTCTTCCCATACATTTTGTCCTAGAGACAAGACTAAAATGCTGTCACCAAAGGAAACTGGCAATCAGCACTCCCGGTTTGGAGGTTTGTCTTTGATCCTGGAGATGTATGCGCTCTTATGAAGCCAAGGGTCTCCCCAAAGTAGGTAGAAGAGACAAAGGGAGTCCAGGAGACGGGAGTTCAAGGACAGCCGAATCTTTCTTTCATTTTCCCATCAGCTGACCATTCCACAGACAGTCATTGTGAAATTACCATGTCTCATGAATGAAGCCAGAACAAAAAAACTACAAGCTGGTTTCCTTCCCCATCATGGATTTATGGGAGAAATAGCCACAAAGAATTTGATTTGGGAAAAGGTACCAGTCAAAAGTAAAACCCAGAAATGCCAACAGGTTGGACAAAATGCAAACACAAGGACATCAGAATTCAGAAGAGTGGTTGGGGTGAGCTAAACCTGCCACACTTGGTAAAAGGAAGAGGACCCACCACACTCCCATGGCTCTGTTAAAGGAGGTGAAATAAGCCAGAGGTGGGGCTGCCTGTCACACATGTATCCTTACTTACCGAGGTAAAACCCAGCTTGTCCACGTCACACCTTACACTTTGTGGTGTGCTGTCACAGGGACGCCACCCATTGGAAAGGCACAGCCCCACCAGCAACGTTTCCCCAAAGGCATATTCAGGATTCATAAATAGTGATGCTTATTAAGTAACAGCCCGCACTTGGTATTACATGGAAAGAAGAACTCAACTCAAAAGTGGGCAGTAAACGAGAGGAGGAGGTGGTGGAGAAATATTGTTTATTTCTCAGAGGTGTAGACTGAGAAGAAGCCTAAACTTCACTAGGGTCCCATCGTCTCTGGAAACACCAGGGCATAGCCAGCTGTTGGAAATCTGACCATACGTGATGAACAGACTGCGGTCTTTCTACCCCTGGAAGCCACTTTGACTCTGGCTGAAGGATTCCTAGCAAAGCAGTACCTCACAATATAAATGAATAAACCACCGTAATATAAACACTGAAGATGCATCCTCAAATGAATAACCAGGATGGTGAAGAAGCTCATAAACCACATCCGGAGAAAGAATTTGAAAACATTTGGGGTTGTTTAGCTAAATAGAGAGAGAACTCTGAAGACTGTCAGAACAGAAGAGGGAAGAAATCTTAACTGGACCAATGGACCCCGATGTCCCTTCCACCTGGACAACCTCACAACGAACTCCAAAAATGGTACCCCATTCCTTGTTTCTGTGTTAGATCTCATAAGGGAAGACAGAACCCTTGGTATTCTAATGTCACTTTTTTTTTCCTGCTTCTCAAACTAAGAAACTCCCAAGTTTATTAGACTTTTCTCTCTAGTTGGCTGCCCATCTTCAAAGGATATATCAACACAGATCATTTGGGAGACCTTTCAGGTCCATGGGAATTCCAAACAGAAGGATCTTGGACAGGAGTGAGCTCCATATGGGATGGCAGTGTCTGTGGGAAGCAGAGGCAACCAGTGCCTGTCAATCAACTCAGACACTAGGAGACCTGGCAAAGACTTCCTTCCCAGCTGGGTTCAGGAAACATAGAGGAATATTTCTTATTGGAAAACTATTTACTGGTCCTTTCCATCATGGTTTCAGGATAACTTCAACTATTTAGTGAGAGTGTAAAGTTGAATTTTTGATTTCTAATAAAATAAGTCATTTCCCCACTCCCTTTTGAATTGCTAGTTTGTGGGTTCTGATTATTCTAAGAAAATAATCTGAACGTCTTGGTTGTCGATATATGCATGCTTAAATGCATTCATTTATAAAATTTACTTATTTGGTGTGTGTGTGTGTGTGTGTGTGTGTGTGTGTACAGAAGACAATGTGGGAGTCAGTTCATTCCAGGGCTCGAACTCAGCTCATCGGGCTTTGCAGCAAGCCCCTTGACTTGCTGAGCCATCTTGCCAGCCCCTTCCTTTCCTTTAGTGAGACAGAATCTTCCTATATATATCTCAGACTGCCCTTGAATTCACTCTGAGTCCAGGTTGGACTTGAACTCAGGACTTTCCTACTTTAACCTAAGGGGCCTCTAGGTTATCACTCTACAATGTCACGAGGCAGCTCCTAGAAGAGCCATATTGACACCGTAGGAGCATGCTTCTCTGGGAGTAACTGTGCTATGATCAGACTCTGTAAGGAATCAAAGTCAACACAGACTGCTGTCAAACCCTCGTAAGAGAATCCCCCAGAGGGGGATTTTCAAACTAGAAACTAGTTTGAAAGTAAGGACAGTAGGAAGGCCAAAGTGTTTCGAGTGGTCCTGTAGGGCTTCTCAAATTATTCACCGATAGAATATTGCAAGCATATATCATCTAAGAAAACCCTCACGTTTCAGTTGGAAACAGTTCAGCCAAACAACTGAGAATATAACACATTCTGCCGGGGTAATTTCTTATCCCAATAAGCCCATATAAAAACTCACAACCAGTTATTATATTTATAAGCCATATACCTAGATTGGGCAGATCTATCACTATACTAATTCATTCCCCAGCTATGAGACCCCCTTGCTACTACTTGCGGCTTCTCCGGGTCATCTAGTTCTGCTCCATCTTCCTTCTACCTCCTCTTGCTCTCTCTCTCTCCTCCAGTCCCACCTTGGCCTTACACTACCCAGGCATCAGTTCTAGCCTCTATTTGACTGGTCAGAATGGAGAGAAGGCTCAGTGAGATCACCTGAGTACTGGTCCACTTCTCAGTGGGGACAGCCCCACTTGAGGAAGCAGAATTAACATCAAAATACAAACAGCACCAGGACAAACCCACAACACATTCCGTAGGCATTTCCAAAAGACCCCTTCCTACATGAAGAGAGAAAAGAAAGAAGAAGGGGTTGGGGAGTTCTTAATGAGCCGCCAGTCCTAATGAGTTGATTAGACAACTCACGTTCTTAATGTGTTTCAAATGGGAAACTCTCAAGCCCTTTCTTTATAGAAAAGAGTAAAAGCCGTTGCCTTGAGTACTCCAGTAAGCCACCGAACACTCCTCCATACTCAGAGGTGACTACAAAGAACCGTTTGTAATACCAGGCCTCAAGAATTTCTAAGCCACAACTCCAGTCAATTTTTAACAAAGAATCTGAGAGGTTCCTTATATTACCGGCAATGGATGGCTCAGCTTGTTTTAATACCAATTGCGTAATTTATAATATAAAGAAAAGCATACATGTGTGTCATAGATCTCAATTGCCGAATATCTACTAGGTATTACTATGTGTAATATTGTCAGTTTACGTATGTAAATAATACAATGATTAACCATCTATAGTACGTTACATTGATAGGTTTGTGGCTAGATTAAAGATAAGCAGGAACATTATATTATACATATTTGTGATATATAAATATATAATTTATATATAGGAGATACATGTACACTTTGGTGTGCCTTCTATTGGGAGAGGCAATGTGGAGAGAGAAACCCTACTCCTTGTCCAGAGAAACTGTGATTAGGGAATATCAGAAACAAACCATAGTGCTCGCGTGGTTCCGCAGAGCTCTGGATAAGACACACCTTCCATCTGATTACGCTAACACAGAACAAAAGTAACTTAGACTCCAGGGTTACAAATGCTCCGGAAGCCCTGAGGAGTCCGTCCTGGCTTGGTCTCCTCCCAAATCCAACAACCGAAAGACAGGTGTATATTATTATTCATTTTTAACAACAAAGAACCTGAAGGCAGGAGCATGTGCTGAGCTCAGGGGTTTTCCAGAGAGCAGCAGATCTTTAGGTAGAGGGAACATCTACCGAATGGCGCATGCTCGGTACCATCCACTACCCAAAGTATAGAGGAAGCCCCTGCTGGGGCACGGAAAGGGGAGGTCACTCTCTGCCTAAGTAGACACTTAGAGAACATTAAATTCTTTTTTTTTTCCATTTATATTTCTCTCTCTCTCTCCATCTATCTCTCTTGCTCTCTTGCTCTCTCTCTCATTCTCTCTCATTCATTCAGCCTTCCCGATTTTTTTCATTCATTAATTAATTTACTTTACATCTAGCTTTCAGCTTCCCCTTCTTCCTCTCCCCTAGTGTCCCCCATCTCCCCTTTCTCCGTTCTCCTTTCCTTCTCCTCCCCTCTTTTTAATATTTTTCTTCTAAAGACATACTTAGAGACGAGACCATTCATAACCGCCCATCCGCAGACAGTTAGCAGTATAGTAATTGACATCGAGTCTGTTACAAAAAGGGAAGGGGGGAGGGAGGAAGAAAATGCTGTTTTAATAACCTTGGCCTAAAACACATTTTGCTGTATGCCTCAAAGGGTTTCAATAAAAAAAAAAAAATCAACCTGTAGAGACATATTTTCTTGGCTTAAACAACAATCCGAAGCATATAAATGTAGTCCAACTATAATGACATATTTATAGGCCAATAAAGCTCACACTGTGGCTTTCATACCTCACTTAAAGGAACTCTGTGAGAAACAGTGTTGTATAAAATAATTTGATTTTTTCCCCCAAACGATAGCCCAAGGAATAAAAAATGCAACTTTGCTATGTTTAACTGATAGTATTTATATTCCTAAGTTGCTAAAATTTTTGTAAAATGAAATAAGTCTTCATTTGACGACGCTCAAGTGCCATACCAAATATGGGCATCAGGTCCACTTTATTACAAAGCTAAGTACTGTAATTCTGAAGACAAAAATAAATAACTAGAGGCTTGTGTAGTGAATGATTTAATCAGTCTGATTCTTCTGGAAGAACAGGTTTTGTGTTCGTTATGCTTATGAATAACACATTCCTTAACCCTTCTGTTCCCACACAGAGATGTTTCTTCACTTTAAAAACAACATAAAAACAAACAAACAAAACAAACAAAAAACCCACCCTCCAGAATGAAATGGGCTGAAGAAGTAACCCCCACCCCAGGAGAGCCCCAGTTGGTGTTGGTCTCATGTGGAACTTTCTTTTTAAGGGGAAGGGGGGGGCAATAAATGTGCCCCATCACGTGGAAGAAATGTTTATTGTCTTAATGACTAGCCTTTTCACTAGCTGCATCTGTAGTTATTGTCAGCAGCCATTTAAGAGTCTTAAATGAAGACTCTGGAAGGTTTTAAAAAACAAACAGGCTGCTCTCAAGGGAAAGGTGATTTAAAGGAAACAAAAACAAAAACAAAAAGCAAAAAAATAAAATAAAATAAAATAAAACAACAACAATAAAAAACAAACAAACAAAAAAACAAAAAAACAAAAAAACCACAAAACACCATCACTGAAGCAGGCCAGGCTGGTGAGGAGAGCTGGAGTGGCCACTGGGAGGTACCACTGGGCAGTTTTCCTTTGTGCAGCTTAATTTGTTGCCAGAAACATATTTGTGTTGTTTTAATTCTGTTCTTTCACTATTCACAGAGAGACGGGAAATGACACAAATTGGCATAAGAGGAAACTTACTAACTCTGAGCAAGAGAAGCACTTCATTTAGCTGGGCTTTATATTATTAAAAAATAAATCTGCCTTTGAGAGTCAACCGAATTCTTTCGTTATTATTGATGTGTTTTTTTTTATTTTTATTTTTATTTTAAACAGGCTAGAGGAACTGGGCTTTAAAAAAAAATAGCACACTCAAAGTTTGACTTTCTCCACTGGAAAGGTGAGTTTTTCCATTCTTTGCTAGCTTCCGGGCTAGCGGGAGGGTCCTTAAGCAATCTCAAAAGTTCATCTTTCTTTGATGAGAACAATGAGGAAGGACCTACAGAAGAAAAGGCCCTGTGAGCTGAGAGCTTCCATTAACAGGGTGGTATTTGAGGTGGTTTTGGTGTGGCAGAGAGAGAGAGAGAGAGAGAGAGAGACAGAGGCACACAGAGACAGCCAGAGACAGAAATAGAAAGGAACAGAGACACAGAGAGATTGAGATTGAGTGAGAAAGAAAAAACTGGGGTTAAAGAAAAAAAGGCCAAAACAATCTTTTGATGTGACAGCCAGAGAAAGGGAGAGGCGGACAATCTCTGGGACCAGGCAGTGCACGGCCAAGAACATCCACGGTGTTCCTGGTCTAAAAGTCCCCAGTCTAAAGCCCAGCAATGTGGATTCACAAACTTCAGATCAGACAGATAATGGAAACTCATTACATTAAGGAAAGTTTTTGTTTCTCTTTGCACATTATTACAACACAGCGTGCATTCCAATTACGAAAGCTATTTGTCTCAAATTCCCCACAGTTCATACCAACCCAGTAGAATTTCAAGGCCCTACACTCTGTCCTTAAAGGGGTACTTTACATTTACAAAAGGAAAAGGTATGTGGTCTCTCAATCAATCTCCTGTAGAGTATCTCCCTTCCCAAGCTAACCTCACAAAAGGGTCCCAAATGACGGACAGACTGACTGACTGACAGACAGACAGACACCCCCCAAACCATCCAGGAAGCCTTCTATCAGTCTACACTTTGGGGCTTCACCTCAGTCCCACAGAGAAGATTCTAGGCCAGCTGCACTTAGCCATTAACCAGGTACTCCTTAGTAAATCTAAATGCAATTTGATTTCAAAGCCACTAATCTGCATTTTCAAGACCAAACCATCAGCAAGTTCTTTGAATAGTTAGGCAAACCTGTTTCTTCTGGAACCACTTGTGGTGAGGGGAGGGAGAGAGAGTAGGGGTGGGGAGGTAGGGTGGGGGTGGGAACCACAAAGATTATGGACTTTTTTTTTTAAAGGGCTGTGTGTGTGTGTGTGTGCTCATTAATAAACTATCCCCTTGAAACACAAAACAACCCTGCTATAAATACTCTTGTTTACATGTGTGACATCAAGCTTAACCATTTACATAGCCTTTTGTCCCCCACGGGTTTCCTGTTTAATGTTTTATTAGTAACGCTATATTCCATAACTCAAGGAAGAAAAAAAAAAGAGTCAAACAAAGAAAGATTTTAATGTTAAGGTAAAAGCAAGAAAATGGAGACACAATAGTGGTCACACAGGAAGAAGGTGACCCAGCAGATTCACTGCGAGTCAACATTTTCACACATCATAAAAGCAGTCAGGGTGGGTTGATAAAACTGGGCCTGTGTGAACAGGAAATACGTAAAGACTATTTTTAAAAATTCCTAGGCCGAGAAGAAAGAATGCTACCTTAATAATTTTCTATAATGGCGCGCATGACAAGAGGGCTGTGGGTCTGAAATGCCACCATCCAAGACATCTATCAAAGAACTGCCAGGCAACAGTTGATAGAAACGGCAGGATGGTCTCGACGCTATTGCTCAAACAGCACGCCTCACCACAAACCAGAATCACATGAAAGAGAGTCAGTTCCCTGGTGTTATTCAGTCTATGTCCGTTTAAAAAAAAGTCATCAAGGCTTCTTGTAAAAGCTAAGTTCTAGGTCTAAAAACAAAACAAAACAGAAAAAACCAGGAAGTTGTCACATTAAGGCATCAACCAGGGCCCTGAAAATCAGCACTATGGACGAATGAAAGAAAGGATGCCTCACTGTGTTAAAAACGAAGTTCCTCTTTGCATGAAGAGGAAACAAGCCGTCTAAAGCAGAGGTCAATAGCTTTGGTCTTGAGCAACACCAGAAGAGTCCAGCCATGAAGGCCACTGAGGGTACAAACAAGTCCAGACAAAAGGAGGACAGGGTCACATGGTCACGGGAGGAACGACTGCTGAGGCAGGAGAATGCCTTCGCAGTGTGAGGCCTCTCATGTCCTTGTTTGTATGGGAGGATGGAAGATTAGACCATACATATTTACCTAAGGTCACACAGCTGAGGGGAAGAGCTGATGTTCAGATATGGCCAGAATACTCCAAAGCGGGAGAGAACAGAAATCTGAAGTTCAGACACTCCTTTTGTAGGAGAAAGAGGGATAAACACAGAGCCGAGGGAGGGAAGGCCAAGGACACCCACCCCAGCTGTTTCTTGCTTGTTCTATTACCCCGGAAGTAAATGAATCACCATTTTGCTTCAGGTTGCTACATACCTGAAATTCTGACTTGAAATTCTACTTGTCTTACTACCAACCTACAGCAAATATTTTAAGTCTCCACTAATTCACTATTAACCCTAATGCAATCTTAGATCTTGAAGGCACATAGACCATTATTTGAGGTCATGTGCTATGTCACCCAGTAAGAGACTTTACACAAGAGAAACCCAATAATACAGCAGCTCACTGTTTCCTCTCCTGCCCAGACATTTTCCAATTCTTAGTTTTGGGCCCCATTAGAATAAATCAATTATATACACACATACATAATATCCATACTTATAATTTTAATAAAAGCCACATACTATACTGTTATGTGATATGTAACTTTATAAGACATAATTCTTTAGCCGGGCGTGGTGGCGCACACCTTTGATCCCAGCACTTGGGAGGCAGAAGCAGGCGGATTTCTGAGTTCGAGGCCAGCCTGGTCTACAAAGTGAGTTCCAGGACAGCAAGGGCTATATACAGAGAAACTCTGTCTCGAAAAACCAAAAAAAGAAAAAAAAAATTCTTTGTGTGTGCATTTCTAGGTCTGCTCTGTGTTTGTGTGCATGCGTCTACCTGTGGAGGTCAGAAGATAACATTTAGTATCATTCTTTAGAAGCCACACATCTTGGCTTTTGTTCCCCACTGGCCTGGAACTCGTCTATTTGGTTACTTGGGATAGCCTCAGCTATCCTCTCGTCTCAGAATCCCCAGTTCTGGGATTACACACTTGTACCATTGTGACTGGTTTCCTAATATGGGCCTTGGGGATCACACTTCAGTCCTAAGGCAAGCGTTTCCTATCTGAACCATCTCTCTAGACCCTAATAGGTCATTATATACATGACATATAATATATTCTGAAGACTCATTTTTATTATTTCTAAGTGTGTGTTATATGTGTGCATACGTGCACAATGTGCACTTGAGTGCAGGCACCCTCAGAGGCCAGTGGCATCTGATGTCCCTAAAGCTGAGTTTTCAGGGGTCTTGAAGCTGCTTGGAATAGGTGCTGGAAACTGAACTGACAGTTTCTAAAAGAATGATACGGTTCTTAACTAACATCAAGCCAGCTCTTCAGCCCCGCATCATATAATTATGCTAAATAATTCTTAAATAATTCTTACATATTGCATCCTTCTTCATACATAGTTTTTACTTCATTTTGTGTAGATATATAGATAGTAAGGGGTTCCAGGATAATGGACAGAGTGGATGTAGCTCATTGCACATCCCCACACATTGCAGGTAGAAGCAGGAGCCGTGCTTACCGAGATCAGCCTTTTCCTTGAGAACGTCTTTGAAGTTGAGCCCACTGTTGAGGGTTGACTGCCTGTACCTGAGCAGAGCCTCCTTCTGTCCGTTTCTCCCGAAGGCCTCAGTTTTCACCGGAGTGGCTCGGAGCCCACACCTCCACTTGGAGAAATCAGAATGCGCCCATTTGACAAGGTCCTCTAATTTAACAATCACCTTTTCAGAGACAGCGATGACCTCATCCTACAAGAGGTGGGGAAGAACAGAAAATGTTATTCTGGGTTTGGGGGGGGAGAAAAGTGATCCATTCTTAGCCAAGCCTCCCTGGATACCACGGGTCCAGCCTCACCTTCCAGCAAATGGTCTAACCTTGGACAAGCAGACTATGTGTAGCTTTTAGGAGGAGAAGAGCCCAGGGACCTCATTTCAGCTCAGTGGCTTTCCAGGCCTCTTTATTTAAAGAATAATTTATATGATGTGTTTGCTGTGAGTTAGAAGGTTCCCAGAATCAGGAGACAGTAATTCTAACAGGCATTTTTAATGCTAGACACAAAGCCCCATCTACCAATGTAACTCCTTGGGTGAAAGCTAATTTTTAGGTGCAATTAATTGCAAATGAAAAAGAAAAAAAAGTAAGGTTGGATGACTAATGGTTAGCCTGTCTTCATATAAATGGCCTAAGTAAATCTAGAATTCTTGGAACTCTGACTCACCCCCAAATTCCTATGTTTATGGTACATTTTCCCTTGGCTTATACACAAATATTGAATTTAACTTTTGTCCTAAAAAAAATTAAATAAAACTGTGATGTAATCCCCAAAGAAATACTCCATAAATGTTATGTGCTTCCCACTGAAAGCAACTTACACATTCTCGTGTTTCTGAAAAACTTTGCAAGCTGAGAAATGAGTGGACTTTTTTTTTTCTCTTTTAATACATATGGGGGGAGGGGGAGGGCGGTGAGAACGCCTTTGAATCTAAGAAAAGTCGTTGAAGCTTCGGTTCCTCCCCAAGATCATAAATTTGAATTTTAAGCATCTCTAATTGCTTCCAGGAAACAAGTTTTCTGCCGCAGAATTAAACCAGCAAGATATTTAGTGGATATCTCTATGAGGAACAAAGAGGGAGGCCCCTGGCCCAGAGATTCTCTGGAAAAGACTTCGGGATCCCTCTCCCTGGGCTCTAAATGAGCTGATTGGAAGCGTTTGACAGTATAACTTAAGCTGACTCTGTCCCTTTCTCTGACTGAACATTTCTGAAAAAGGCTTAGCTGTGAAAAACCCCTAAAGCTTACAGAAAAATTTCAAAATAGTTCTGACAAAAGAACAACAGGAAGATGTCTCTGAACTATTAGACAGAAAAGGAATTCACGACGGAACTTGGCTAATTTTGCTGTTAGATACAACTCTCTCTTCCCTACCTTCCCCGCCACAGACACACACACACACACACACACACACACACACACACACACACACACATGCACTCCTCTATACATACACCACACACAATACATACACACCACACACCTTACACATAAACCACCCCCCACACACAACCACACAGTACACACACACACACACACACACACACACACACACACACCCTAACCACTCCCCCCGGCACTGTTCCAACTCAAACAAAAAGAGTTTTATTAAAATGATATTTACACAGTAAGAAGGACTCAGTTTTGTTCTACTGAATGTTTTAAGGTAAATTTTGCTTTTCCTTGTCTGGTTCAGGACTGCTTCTGAGAAAAAGAAGGTTGTTAAAAACAACAAGAACTCTCTCAAGAATGAAACACAAGACTGGGTAACGGGGTCCCCTCTCTTATCTTGATCAAATATGAACTTCTTGTAAAGGCAGACAAAGTGGAAATTGTGTTTTGCCCTCTTCTCAAGAAAATACCTCAAGACTTTATAAACTGTGGGGCATAGTAAAAAAAAATGCCATTTGAGGAGCTGATTTCACCCACATTCAACTCTACTATTTCATCAACTTCTTGAAATAAAAGACCTCTGCTCGTCCTGCATTTATAGCTATTACATGATGGTTATGAAATGTCAGAATTAAAAAAAAATCCAGGCTGGGTATTGTTTCAAAGCATATAGGGACAGCTTCTAGGATGGAGGAGGGGCATACCAGGGACAGCATTTAGAATGTTCTGGAAAATAATTAAGTAGCATGGTATATCAGTCTCCACATGAACACAGATGGAATTTGGCAACATTTTGACCAAATAAGGCTTCCTAGAATAGACAACTTTGGAGATGAGTGTTATTCTCAAATAGATCAAATGATTATTATCATTTCAATTACCAGTTGCTTCAGATCTTTTCCGAGAAACGACATGACTAGACCTGGCTGGCGTACAGCAGCCACCGAACAAATAGTTTATTAACCAAGAGAAAAATACAATCCTTATGATGTCATTAATGAATAAACTTGTCTTTCAAGATTATCTCTCTAGATTTGCCCTAGACTCTCCCTTCACTCACTTAGACACACACACACACACACACACACACACACACACACACACACACATTGAGAGAGAGAGGGGGGGGGGATTGAGAGTGACAGAGAGACAGAGGCAGGGGCAGGAATTCACACAGACATATAAATCAAAAACCGGACTTGGGGTTAATTGCGGAGCTTGGGCTTCCTTGTGTTTTACTGTGGATTTAGAGAGACGGGCATCTCTTCACCATTGTTAAATGTGAGGGTTTTAAAGGAAATCTGATAAGAGCTGGAAACAGAGCACAACTCTCTGAGACAAAACGACCCACGTGTATGTGGAAAATGTGTCGGGAAGCCTTACTCTGAGCACACAATGGCATCTGTCACATGCTCATACTTATTCTGAGTCAGGGCTGACTAACTTTCTCATAGTGCCCGTTCTTGGGCAAGTCTCTCTGTGTCTATGAAAAGAATTCCAATAAGCTCATGCCATGATTCCATGAGCTCTCAGCAAACTGAGAATTAGTGCTGAATAAATACTGAATAAATATCCCCGATTCACTCACAGACAACGCAGAAGGATCACAAAGAAATACACGTTGTTATTTTGTTAATGGACCCTGACTTTCCAATTAACCCAGAGTTTAATCAATATTTATGTAGGACATGTTAAGACGCTCACTAGGTCCTTTTCCTCTTCATCATTGCTTTAAACTGTTTCTGTAATTGGGATTTGATTTCTACCACTGTAAAAAAAAAAAAAAAAAAAAAAAAAAGCTCACTGGAGCACAAATTCTCTAAGTCAGAAAAGATAATCCAGGCCAGAAGTCACAGAGCAGCCAACCCCAAGGCCCTTCCGCATGTGATAAAGGTTGGAAAATTTACACACAGAAACCTAGACTTCAATCTTTTCTTATAAAACAAAACAAGGAAGGAGATGAAAAAAAAAAAAAAAAAAAAAAGGAACAAGCAGGACCAAAACCAACAACTGAAACCACCAGAAACTGAACAGCACATGCTTTCTTTTTTCAAGATGTGAAATCCCCTCCAGGCTAAGAGTTTCATCCGGGCCTGGTCCCCAACCTGCTCTGTTGGGCGCTGACACTCATCTTAGTGGACTCATCTCGATTTGATCCCTGCTGAGGGCCCTGAAGGCCAGTGACACACCCTAGTGCTGACTCATGCCAGGATCCGATGGCAATCTAGGATTTCTATCTAGGTGACTTTGCTATCCAGGTGACTTTGCGGCCTGGGTGCCTGGGTTCAAATCCCAGGCCTGGACTTTGTTGCTATGAAACAGGGAGTAACTTCTCTAACCTTCTTGGGCTGCAACTATTTTTGACAGGTATTTTCTTTTAAAGGTTTATGATACCAGCTGCAGGCCACAGGCGCGGCTAGGATTCACTGGGTCGGCATAAAAGGTTTATCAGAGTTAGCCATGTGCTACCTTTATGTTTTCCAAAGTGTGATACGCTGAGATGGATTTAGATGATTCTCAGGAAAACACACACATACAATCACACACACATATGCACGAGTGTTCATACCTACCTATAATGCATGAATCATTGGAAACAAGGGATAAGGACATAAAGAATGTCAATGAGGCTCACTTATATATTGATTAATGGCTAGATTAATGGCAAAGTCAAGGGATATGTGTGTATATATATCATGTGTGCATGTATATTATATATGTGTACACAACAGATACAATTAATCAAAGAAGAATGTATTACATAATCACATAATTCCCTGCTTAATTATTTTGTGGTTATTTGAATGACTGGAAACAGAGAGTTTATTTTTTTTTTCTAGTTGTATGAAATATAGACAGTTTCTTCTTTAAATAAATTTAATTTTCACAAAGGATCAATTTGAACCAAGTCATGAGGCAAAACCAGAGGACATGTGGACACAGGAAAAAAAAAAAAAAGACAGGATAGTAAGAAGATGACTAAAATATGGCTCAGTCGATTGTAGCTGAGATTCTCAAAGGACAGTCCAGAAGTCCTTGGGAATGTCTGGCTCGCTCCAGGGGATCCACAGGGCCCAATCAAAAATCAAAACTCATGAAGTTATTATTGGAATTTTTTTTTTCACTCATCCTTCTTCGAGAGCATTGAAGGGTTTCCCTGAGCCCTCAGCCCACGGCAGGCACCACGTTGGAGCTAGGATAAGAGCAGGTACCAGATCTCAACACTACGAAGCTTGACAGAAAAGAGAGTTACAGAATCCATAGGACTGTGTAGCCATTCTCATTAATCTATTAGTACTTGAGAATGTATTTTATCACCTATGACTTCCATGAAAATGTTGCATGTTCACAAAGTTCTTCACCGACCCTTATAGCCACTGATAGCACTGATACCAGACAAGAAATGTTCCTTTTAAAAACAAGTCAAAAACCCCTCATATTTCTCGGTCATGACCCCTCTCCCACCAACTTCCGGCAACCACTGATTTATCATCCTGTCTTAAAGTGTCACACACACATTGAACCCTGCCACAGGACCCCCTTCTGGGATGGCTTTTCTCATACAGCACAGCATCTTGGGAGCCAGCCATGTTGTTGCCTGAACAGACAACTTGAATCCCCCTCCAGAGAGCAGGTGCCCACTGGGTAGACCGATGCAAAGTTATACTCAACCAATCTCAGTCACACCGACTTCTGGGATGTTCCAGTTTGGGTAATTACAAACAGAACGGATACAGTGCTGGGGTCTTTCTGCAAACACACACTCTCAGGTCTCTAGACACCTGGGTGAAGGATCTCAAGCACCCAATTGCTTTCTGGGATAGCTGTACCATTTTGTATTCTGACAGCCTCTCCTCATCCTCACCATCACTGGACACTGTCACTGCTCATTAACTGTGGGCCCAGTGGTTTCTCGCCTCTCATCAGTTTCCAGTTCCATTTCACCACATGACTGGTGATGCCAAAACATTAGTTTTCAAGGTTAGGTGGTTATTATTATTATTATTATTATTATTATTATTTATTTAAATCTTACAGTCTTAAAATCTGGTTGAGCTTTGAGCGGTTTTGCAACTTCTGGACTCAAGCCTTTTGTCAGATTTGTTGATTGAAAATATACCCTCTCGGGGCCGGAAGACTGCTCAGTAGTTACAAGGAGTGCTTGCTGGTTTTCCATAGTACCGACTTTGGTTTCCAGCACCAACATTAGACATCTCACAAACACCTAGAGGTTCAGCTCTGAGGGACCTCATAGCTCTCCAGGTCTCTGGGGGAACCTGGCCACACATGTGCTAGCATTTGTACACACACACACACACACACACACACACACACACACACACATGCACACACAAAAATATAGAATGAAGCAGATCTTTGGGGAAAAAAAATGTCTTCTTGCTGTAACAGACCAAGAATTTCATTGAAGAATTCTTCGATTCATGTGTTTTTCTTCACTGGCTCAGTTTCTTTTATGTTATGGATTGTAAATTGCTTTATTTTATTTTTGCCTCTGAATATTTTGCCTAAGCTCGGGTCTCAAAAAAAAAAAAAAAAAAATCAGTGTTCTCATCCAAACATTTTGTCCTTTTTACATTCAGAGGTGCAACTTAATTCCATGTTAGGTGACGAGATTCCACACCACAATCACTGTCTTCACCTGTGGATACTACACTATATTTTGTAATGAATATTATATTTCAATAATTTATGTTTTATTTTGTTTGTTTCTTTGTTTCGAGTTTCTCTGCATAGCCTTGGCTGTCCTGGAACTCACTTTGTAGACCAGGCTGGCCTCAAACCCATAGAGATCAGCCAGCCTCTGTCTCCTGGTGCTGGGATCAAAGGTGTGCGTCTCCACTGCCCGGCCTGTTTTACTTTTTTTTTGTTGTTGTTGTTTTCGAGACAGGGTTTCTCTATATAGCCCTGGCTGTCCTGGAACTCACTCTGTAGACCAGGCTGGCCTCGAACTCAGAAATCTGCCTGCCTCTGCCTCCCGAGTGCTGGGATTAAAGACGTGCGCCACCACACCCAGCTCCCTGTTTTACTTTTAACACAATAAGAATCAATAGCTAGAGCTCACATAAACAGATTTTTCAGTGAGTCCTCTATACTTTTATTATAAGGGATCCTTAGTACAAAAAACAGTCAGACAGACAAACAAACATTAAGAACTTCTGTATCATACCAGTGAGGCACAGTGTTTCCTTTATTTCTTTCTCTCTTTCTTTCTCTTTCTTTCGCGTGCTCTTTTCTTTCTTTCTTTCTTTCTTTCTTTCTTTCTTTCTTTCTTTCTTTCTTTCTTTCTTTCTTTCTGTTTTTTGTTTGTTTGTTTGTTTCTCTTTATTAGATATTTTCTTCATTTACATTTCAAATGTTATCCAGAAATTTCCCCTTACCCTCCCGCATCCCCGCCCTGCTCCCCTACCCACCCCCTCCCACGTAATGGCCCTGGCGTTCCCCTGTACTGGGGCATATAAAGTCTGTATGACCAAGGGGCCTCTCCTCCCAATGATGGCCAACCAGGCCATCTTCNCCTTGGGTACTTTCTCTAGCTCCTTCCTTGGGAGTCCTGTGTTCCAACTAATAGCTGACTGTGAGCAACCACTTTCGTGTTTGCCAGGCACTGGTATAGCCTCCTATGAGACAGCTATATCAGGTCCCTTTCAGCATTATCTTGCTGGCATATGCTATAGTGTTTATTTTGGTGGCTGATTATGGGAAGGATCCCTGGCTTGGTTGGTCCATCCTTTTGATTCAGCTTCACACATGATCTCTGTAACTCCTTCAGTGTGTGCTTTGTTCTTAATTCTAGGAAGGGGCAAAGAGACCACATTTTGAACTTCATTCTTCTTGAGCTTCATGTGTTTAGTAAATTGTATCTTGGGTAGTCTAGGCTTCTGGGCTAGTATCCACATATCAGTGAGTACATGTTATGTGAGTTCTTTTGTGATTGGGTTACCTCACTCAGGATGACACCCTCCAGATCCATCCATTTGCCTAGGAATTTCATATATTCATTGCTTCTAATAGCTGAGTAGTACTCTGTTTGTTTGTTTTTTTGAGACAGGGTTTCTCTGTATAGCCCTGGCTGTCCTGGAACTCACTTTGTAGACCAGGCTCACCTTGAACTCAGAAATCCGCCTGCCTCTGCCTCCCAAGTGCTGGGATTAAAGGCGTGTGCCACCACGCCTGGCACTCTTTTGGTTTTTTGAGACAGGGTTTCTCTGTGTAGCCCTGGCTGGCCCCGAACTTAGAAATCTGCCTGCCTCTGCCTCCCAAGTGCTGGGATTAAAGGCGTGCGCCACTGCCGTCCCGCAGGGCACAGTATTTTCTTATTTTTTGTTTTCTTTGACTTCCTTGCAACTTTTGACTCAAATTACCCTTGAAGTAAAATACTTTTTTGTGTTAAGAGGAACCCAGTGGTGTCCACACCTCTCACGTGGGTCCACTTTTCACGCAACTGTGGCAGCTTCTCTAAGATCCACCTCCTTGAGGGGAACACAGATCAAGACAGAGCTGCCCACATTTGGGGCGCCTTGCTGAGAAGAGACAAGCTTAGGGAACCCAGGTGTCTGGCGCCGGACCTGTTTTTTTGGTTTGATGTCAAACACTGCCTTTGAGTCCCAAGGCTGTTGACTGCACGTACGTCTTTGAGAAGAGAGTCTGATCTGGACCAAAGGTGATCGGCTCAGAGATACGGAGGAGATGCCGGAGGACAGCTGTCCCCACAGCTGCCCCCACAGCTGCCCGCACAGCTGCCTGACACCTGAGGGCTCCACTCTGCTTTGCTGGCTCCTGGTTGTCTACTTCCTCATTCCACATCTCCGGAGAAGGTGGAGGAGACATTGTCTTAGGTGCGATCAAGGCCCAGATTTTCCTTTTCTGTGTTTCAAGCTTTGAAAAAGTCATTCCTGGTGGGGTTTCGCATATTCACTTCGAAAGCCCATGACCACATCCTAAAGTTTGATTCCAAATGGTCAGCCGGGCTCCAGCTTTTGGGGTCAGAGCATCAACTCTAGTGGACTATGTAGCTGATTTTGCTAAAGTGATCAATAGCACATCCCTTGACATGAGGGGAGTTAAATACACTACAGCTATGGCTAACTTTTCCTCAATAGGTACTCTTCCTTTCCTTCCCTTCCCGTAGATAGCCTTCAAGACACAGGCCCATCTCTCTGCTTCCCTTACAGCATCCATGTGACCAAAGTCATGATCAGCAGCACATAGACATGAAATTGGAACCTTCCAGTTCCTGTCCACAGAACAAACCAGCATGGCTTTAGATTATAATATTGAAAAAATGAGATCAGGAACCAGATACCTCACAATATTCATAGCCTGGAACCATCTATAGACCTAGACCAGAGAGAGATTTGGAACTCTCAATGTCTTTAAACAACTTCAATGAATTTTTGACACATAGCTAAGCCTATGTCTTTGCTAACAAATTCTGACAACATAGAGCCTCCAACCCCCGCCCCCCAACTCCCCACCATGGCAGACCACTGTAGAACAAAACTATAGTCAGCTAAGCCCCAAGATGTACAGTCATGCAAGTCGTAGCAGAAGGCTCACGAGGGACAGGAAGGTGAGGGGGATAAGAGCAGGAGGTGTTCATCTCAAATGGCCATGAGCAGCTCAGATTTCACAAAGTGCTCTGTAGAGCTTAAAACATGCCAGAACATGGAGACACAAAACAGTAACTTGTGGTAGTAAAACTATACAAACTGGAAGATCGAACTAATAGTCAACAGGTCAACGTGCCATTGAGAATGGAGGGACTAGAATACTCAGCTTTAAAATGAAGCATACATACCGCACCCTTCCCCTTCCTCTCTCCCATCCCCACTCCCATCCCCTCAAGGCTCAGGGATAATCAAGGGAGAGAGGGAGCTGGAAAGATTATGGGTCAGAGGTGGTAGATAACATCAAGGAAACTGTGTTTCTGGACACAGCAGGGCAGGCTAAAAAATAACAGCAACTGTAGCAGCATACATAATACCCTCGCAAACTCAAGCCAAAGAATATCCCTGCATGAAAGTGGGGGGTGTGGGCGTGACAATCTACTGCTAGCTAAGGGGTGGTTGGCATTTCATAGCTGCAGGGGGAGGCCGGGGTCCATTTGCTCTAATAATGTGATTCCCTGGTAGGCTGACTACATGCCAGAACAGGTCCCACTCCCAAAACTAGTTGAGCAATCCACACTAGACTTGACAGGGGAGAAAACTCAAAAGTTAGGTGGAAGGAAGGGAGAGTGGTTAGGGAAGGGCTAGGGGAGGAGATGAATCAATGTTCACAACACATTGTGAAATTCTCAAAAAAAATTATCATTTTCTTTCTAAAAAGAGAATGAAACATTTTCATCTTTATGGCACCCAAGAATGAAGAGAACGACGATCGTGTCAACTCTTAGAGCACACTCTGCTCGGGCAGGCATACATCGGATACGCAGTGGTGTCTGCCAGTAAAGGGGAGAGCTTGTCACCTGAGTGCTGGGCTCTGTGGTCACCCCCTGATTTACAAGGCCCCCTTCAAAGTTCTATAGCATGAGGAGGCCCTCCCTGCTTTGTTCACCTGCTTTCCCTGTCACTCATGCAGGGTGAGCACAAATGTGCAGGGAAACAGACAGAGATAGGTAGACTAGAATACTCAGCTTTAAAATCATCAGTGGTAGAGGGAGGAAGATGAGGGAAACACACAGGGCTTCATCATACTACACTGGCTGATGTCAAAGACTGTCCTTGTAACTCCCAAGACCCCAGAGAGAGAGAGGATACTTGGTCAAGATAACCCAATGGGTTACAAAGGAATGAACCAAAACCGAGTCTATGAGGTGGCACGCCATAAAGGAAACACAGACATGACTAACATAGGAACCTAGGCTGGTACCAACTCAGTAGCGCCTCCTAGAAGGTCATACACAGAAGGGTAGAGTTAGTGACCAGGATGGGGCAGACCCTTCCACCATCAGCTTAGGTGGTCCTAGGAAGGACAAAAGAAAACACAACTGCCTTTAGATACCCCTCATCTCAATCCTAGGAGGACACCACTACGGCCGACATCCATGGAACCACAAGGGCTCAGGAGCTCTGATGATGAAGTCAACATAGGCTGATGGAGAGAAGAAATGAGTAGCTAGACAAGGGCAGACCCCACAGACATATTCTATTCAAGTCCTTATCTTTCGTCTGGGTTAATACCAACCTTTCTGCTACAAGGATGGAAATAGATGATACTTTCCTAATGTCCTTATGAAGCAAAATAAAAAAGCTATTGGCTCTAAGTTGGTGCCCCCAGTGGGAATCGCTGCTATTATTACCTGAAACAGAATGCTAAGCCTTTCTTTGGCATCAGTATTTGTTGCTGAATTGCATGATTCTGTCTTCTTTGATAAAAGCTCAGATGGTAAACTTGTGTGTGTGTGTGTGTGTGTGTGTGTGTGTGATCACAGCTGTACCCTTGCTTAACTCTCTTGTCCTTCCCAAAGAGCTGGGTGCCATTCTTATGTCTCTTGGGATCTCTCTTATGTCTCAGGACCATAGACATAAGGAGCACAGGCATGATTTGAAAAATATTTTCATGAAAAATGTTTTCTACTTTGTGTGTGTGTGTGTGTGTGTATGAGAAGGGTTGGGAAAAGGAGGAGAAAGAGGGAAAGGGGAGAGAGAGAAAAAGAGAGAGAGAGAGAGAGAGAGAGAGAGAGAGAGAGAGAGAGAGAGAGAGAGAGCATGCCAGCTACAGCATGCATGTAGAGGGCATACAGAGGACAACTTGTGGAAATTTATTCATTCCTTCCATGTAGTGGGTTTGGGGATAGAACCCTGTTTGTCCAGTCTGGAGGTAAGAGCCTATATTTACCCACTGAGTCATCTTGCCATCCCTTTAAAAAACTTATTATGTTTATTTGTTTATTATGAATCTATCTTGTATCTATGTATCTATTTCTTTCTTTCTTTCTTTCTTTCTTTCTTTCTTTCTTTCTTTCTTTCTTTCTTTCTTTCCTTCCTTCCATCCATTGACCTTTTCCTGAGATGTCTCGTTCTTATAGTGGCTTTGCCTCCAAGATAAGTTAGACATTGTTATTCAAGTTCTAATTAAAAATACAGAGATCTTCCGCTCTGGGTGGTGAATACTAGTTGTTTTTTTTTTTTTTTTTTTGGTATAGCCCTGGCTGTCCCGGAACTCACTTTGTAGACCAGGCTGGCCTCGAACTCAGGAATCTGCCTGCCTCTGCCTCCCGAGTACTGGGATTAAAGGCATGCGCCACCATGCCTGGCTAAGACTAGTTCTTAATCTATGCTAGGGTTAGTCTTATTCTTTGAGCTTCACGGAAAAGATTCACCGTGAAGTTTCTTGGCCACTGAGTTCAAGTTTTCCATCCCAGCCCCTCCTCTTCCAGCATCTCCATTACCCTCAACAGTCACTCATGTAAAACCCATAGCTCCAGGAACCATGGGAACCTGTCCTTGCACAATCAAGCTAAGGAGCACTGCTCTGAGGTATCCCGCGGTCTGTGTCACGTGACCACTAGTATGACCATCCTTCAGGGAAAGGCCCACAGCACTGGCATGTCAAACAAGCAATAGAAAAACAAACAAAAACTTAAGTATGATGAGTTCCTAACTACATTTTAAAGCATTTTAAATGAAGTCCTGTTAGGCGGCAGACTGCTCCTCTGAGCAGGAGAACATTTCTCTTCTTCCATCAAAGAAAAGTGTCAGGGGGAAGAAACCTCCCAAAATAGCCTCCAATTAATTTCCATTTCTTCTCTCTTGTTTTGCCTCCTTAAAGTTAAGGACAATTTTCATGGAGAACAAGAAATTGGATCCCAGTGAGGAAAACTGAGTTGAAGCTAGGCTTCCTTCAGACAAATTAATGGACTGCTAACTCCATAATCTATTCTTTAACTGCTTTCAGATGGCTTTATCTAGCTTGGCACCCATATACTTAGCTCTGGACGCTAAAATGCTAACAAATCCTAAAAGATAAATGGGGATAATTCTCAGGGTGGGAGCTCACCTGAGCTACTGATAGAGTGTTCTTTGTGTGTTCGTGTTCCTGTGTGTGTGTGTGTGTGTGTGTGTGTGTGTGTGTGCGTGCACATGGAGACATTACCAGTTGTCTTCCTAAATCACCTTCTACTTAGCTTTTAAGATACACTCTAAGACTGAACCTGGCCCCTTACTGATTCTTCTATTGGGAAGTCTCCTATCTGTCTTCCCAGCACTGAGATTATAGGCACAGCTTTGTGGTGGGTACCAAGAATTGAACCCAGGTCCTCATACCTGTACAGTGAAAACTTTGCCAATGTAGCTGTCTTACTTGCCCTCCATACAAACATTCTGTTGAAGTTAACTGGTTACACTGCCTCCAAATTTCAACCACCACGCATGACAGATCTGTTATGTGGAATAACTCAAAACCATTTCTCTTAGGGCTCCTGTTTTTGCTTTGTTGTTTGTTTGTTTGTTTGCTTAAAATCAATACATGATTCTCCCTCTCTAACTTCACATACGGTTCAGCAGGACATTGTACAAACACTCAAAGGAATGAGCTGACTTTGTACCTCCTTTGGTAGCATGCTTGCCTGGTGTGCATGAAGCCCTGGATTCTATACTAGAACCTTATCCACTGGGCCTGGTGACTCATAGCTGTAATCCCAGCGCTCAGGGAGTAGAGGCCAGAGAATCAGTAGTTCAAGGTCACCTTTGGCTAAACAGTAGGTTTGAAGCCAGTCTGGGCTATATTTCTCAAAAGAAATCATCATCTCAGATGAACGACAATGAAGGGGATTTGCCTTTGTTGATATAGGACAGAGGAGGCAGAGGACACCTGAATTAAAGCTCACTGTTACCTGGCATAGAAAGACTCTCACTATACTCTTGCTATTATTGGCCTTAATGGGGACAGAATCATTGCGAGACTGAACTGCCCCCATTCAGGAAACTTTTATGTAGACACCAAGGAAATCCCCTTGCTTGTGTTGCCTTCTGCCTACACACACACACACACACACACACACACACACACACACACACACAATCTTGGCATGCTCCCTCTTGTTAAACACTTCTTAGCTGGGCTCACTCACCAGTTCGCGCACACACACACACACACACACACACACACACACACACACGATGGCACCAGGCTAATTTGAGGCCTACAGCTTTGTGTAATAATGTAATTATCCTATACTGGATCACTTAAAGAGCTTTGTAGGCTTATATCCTAGTTCCTAGTTTTCTGGAGACTGGTGGTATGCTGTGCTTCGATAAATGAGCCGGCCTTCAATCAAAACCCCTCAACTTGGTTTGGAAAAAAAAAAAATTCTTGAGCATTTTTGAATATGCCTGGATTGAGGAAAGAGTCAATTTGCAACTGCTGTGAATAGTATTTCTAGTCAGGTTTAGAAGCTGTGGTGTAGGGTCCAATGCAGAGAACACATCTGGGCATCTATAACCTTCTAGTTCCAACTCTGGTGATCTCAGGAAGATGGTATAAACTGAAGAATAAAGCCTCAATTTTCCTAAGTGAATTTTGTTCAAACGTACACAGCGTCATTTCCCCAATGTCCTGTGTATTCCAGGTGGAGCTTGAGAATGGGTGAATGAATGAATGAATGAATGAATGAATGAATTCTACTGGACATTCTCATAATCAGGCCCAGAGGGGAACTTGGAAGGCAGCATCTTTGCAGGGAAATGTTCATGAGATGAACTTTATCCCATGTAGTCAGGAGAGATTTTATTCTAGCATTCCCTGACTGAATTCTAGCTGACCACAGAATCAGCAACAGGACCAGGCTGAAGGTCAACCAAGGAGAGAAATGGATGAATAAATACAAATATGCCCTTCATAAAGGGTATATTGCCTGAAGAGGCTAAAATTCATCTGCACTTCCATCCTTGATGCTGGGAGCATCGATGCTAAGCTTCAGCAGACAGGAAAGATCTGGAAGTAAGACTCTCACTCATGGGACACCAGTATAGTGGTTGGGGTGTGACCAGGAACCAGTCAGGCCTCAGTTTAGTGTGCCTAATGCCATGTGGTCACAAGAAATGTTTTTTCTTTAATCCATTAAATACTGAACACCAACTATGTGTGAGGCAGAGTGGCGTTTGGCCGAAATGAAGGAGACAAAAATCACTGTCCTTCTGGTCCCCAGGGTTACCTCTGAGTGTACAGACTGGGAGTGGTGTTGGGGGAGTAGAACAGAAGAGATAGAAAGTAAACAAAATCACAAACAAGGAACAAGAGGGAGCTGTACCGGGGGAGGGACAGAGAACATCAGCTGAGGGCAAGGATGTGGCATAGCCACCAGGGAAGGTCTAGGTAAACAGAAAAAAAGCAAGCAATGGAAGATGGTCTGAGTTCAACTTCAAAGGCAGAGGAACACTTTGAAGAGAGCATCCAGCCTACCTGTGTCCTTTACAATTGAGGCAGGCTCCCTTTTTGAGTCTAGACCCATTTTGGTCAACATTACCCTAGGTTTTGCACAAATACTTCCCCAGGAGTCATTTACAATATTAAACATAGATCAGGGGCTGCCAAGATGGCTTAGTGGGTAAAGGTGCCTGCTGGTCTGATTCCAGTCTCCTAAATCCATATGGTAGAAGAAGGGAACAGAGTCCCAGAGATTGTCTCCTCTGACCTTCAGGTGTATGTTGTAACACCTACACACAGAGCCCTGACACAACATAAGTAAATAAGATGTACATAGTTGTGTTGTTTTGTTTGTTAAGTTGTCAGAAATCGATTTCCTGGTATCTTCTCTTCAAACACTTAGCGCCATTGTATATCTGGAACACATTGCTGAAAATCAACTCAGAGATATTCCTTAAAGAGAAATAGGTCAGTCTCCTCACAGGAATGGCTAATTTCCGTGGAATTCAGGGGACAGAAGGTCTCCTGTTCCTCTGGGTTGATGCACGGAGGTTGAAGGGCATGGAGGAGGGTTCATTTGTTCACCTTTCTTTAACGACCTTGCTCATTAGAAACAGAAATCCAAGGAACAATGCCTTTTTATCTGGATTTTTAGTTGTCTTTTAGAGCCATCCTGATTTAATGCCCCTTCTCAATGACTATACGGGACAGATTCCTCTTTCTTATGCGGTGTGGCACCTGTTTCTATCAGCTACTGGTTTGTTGTGATTTACCCACATCAGATACAATGCCCTTGGAGCTAAACTCCTCAAATGCATTGATCAAGACATTAGGTTTTAAAAAAGACTCAATATGGCTTGTTGACACGCTGTAAGACTAACAAATCTTTAAAAGATTAAAGCAATCTGCTGTCTGGTGTGTATGTCATCTATAATTACATGCCTACAAGAGGGAGGAGGGGTTTGGGGAAAGAACTGCCCGAGGAGGCTACCTAATAAAAGGAAGGAGGAAATACAAGATCAAGACAGAGCAAGAACATCCTTCAACCCACAGCAGCCTCAGCTGTCCACGATGGAAATCAGCTCTGTTCCTGAAGGTCATAGGAGGTCACCAAATACCCAACTCTCTTCCCTCCATATCTATGTCTGAGTTATGGATGACACATAAATTCCCATTCTGATCAACAGAATTAAGAAAAGAGGGATGTGATGCCACTTCTGAAAATGTGTAATAGCAGGAGCCCATTTGATATCCAGGTCAACGGCCCTTGGGATGTCAGTCCTTCTGGGGGACAAGAGAATAAACCCGGAAGTTGATTCACCTTCCGCAGAGTTTTGTGGTAGCAAAAGCCTGAGCTCACACAGTGGTCACAGTTTGTTGAGACGGAGACGCCCAGGTAACCTCCAGGCAGGCCCCTGACCCACAGAAACTGGGAAGAGTAAGTGTTGTCTAAGACGGTGATGCTAGAATACTTTGATACATTAGAAATTGATAAGCAGCTGGGCGGTGGTGGAGCAGCATGCCTTTAATCCCAGCACTTGGGAGGCAGAGGCAGGTGGATTTCTGAGTTTGAGGCTAGCCTGGTCTACAGAGTGAGTTCCAGGACAACCAAGGCACACAGAGAAACCCTGTCTCAAAAAAAAAAAATTGATAAGCAAAGCCCAGATCTGTGACACAGGACACACTGTAAGCTACCATGTAATGACAAAATGGGCTCTGTGCAGTAAGGTGCTAAACTCCGGTGTCAACTGTCCCTGGAGAGTAGATTGCTTTCTTCTAAGCAGATGATAAGCCAATGGAGAAGTACTTCACGCCTCTACCTCCATCCTGGGTCAGGGGATGCTATCTCTGGACATTTTCAAGAACTAAATAATTATGCCAGTGTGCATTTCTGGAGAAGAGGGGAAAAGAAATCTCATGTTGCCAATGAAAGCACCTACAGACAAATGGGCTGCTATCATTCTCACCTTTGACCCCTCAGTGATCCCCTCATAATACTAATAAATATTGATTAGGTTTGTTCCAGTAGAAATCAAAGACTTATAGCTGAAAATAGAAATGTTATATTTTTCTAGAGTAATATTGTATAATGTCCTTAGCTACCACAGAAGGACTCTAGGGCTCAGGGCTTTTTCTCTTCTTTCTAGCTTGTCAATCAAAACTCATCTTCTAAAGACTGCTGGTCCAGGTGAGCAGCTGGCAGTGTGCTTGCTTCGCATGAGATCTACAACGCCATGAGCACAAAATCCTGCAAGATCTCTGGCCAAAATCTAGATAAGGATGCTCTTTTTTTCCAAAAGAGAGAGAGGAAGGGGGAGAGGCACCACCCACTATACACACACACACACACACACACACACACACACACACACACATTGATTAATTAAGGCAGCATCTTCATATTCTGGCATGGTAGGCATATTCACTCTGCCAATCGGAGAGGTTCTTTAAGGGATTCTAGGGTTAGGAGTACTTTAAATACCTACTTGGCTATTAAATTACTGATTTAGTAACATCCAAAAAAATGTGAAGGAACAGAATGTATACAGTAACAGAACAGAAAACAGAGCCCACTGATAATTTTAAAAGATATCACCATTTATGTAACTCATAAAATTTGTATTAGAAAAAAACATATTCAGCTCCTCTTACCAGAACCTTCCTTTTGCTTGCCCTTAGAGTCCAGGATAGATATTTTACAACCCAATACATTATTGTTGATGGCATAGTCAACTTTTAGGAGCATAAACACAACCCAACTCCTATGGCGAATATTCACTTGAGACAGAAAGGGGATAAGATAGTTTCACTTAAGGCACAGTAAAGCTGATGATGACCTTTTGGTATTTATGACCCATATATTTTGGAATAATTTGACAAGGAGTACGACAACAGTGTTTCCAACTGAATTCTAGTAACCTGATACACACTGTGGGATTAGCCCAAAGCAAAAGGACCTAGTGTCCCAGCTGGCAGGCAATCTCTATTTAGAACAGTGGTTCTCAACCTTCCTAAGGCAGACACCCTTTAGTACAGTTCCTCCTGTCATGGTGACCTTCAACCATACAATGTCTCTCATTGCTACTTCACAACTGTAATTCTGCTTCTGTTATGAATTGTAATGTAAATATTCGTGTTTCCCTGATGGTCTTGGGCGATCCCTGAGAAAGGGTCTTGTGACCTCCAAAGGGATCAAAACTCCCAGGTTGAGAACCGCTGTTTTAGAGACCCTTCCCCTAAGGTGCACCCGAAGCATTCTGGCTGGGATACATCCTTACTCTTTGTTTTCGTCTTTGAAAGGGTTGGACTGGGGTACAGCCTTTTACCCATTACTACCAAAAAATAGATGGAGGAAGAGGAGAAGGAGGAGAAGAATAAGAAAGAGGAGGAAGAAAGAAGAGAGGAAGAGGAAGAGAAAAAAAGAGGTGGAGGAAGAGAAATGAGAAAGAGGCAGAAGAGAAAGAGAAGCAGGAAACAGAGAAATTTAAACAAGAAGAGAAGGAAAGGAAAGAAAGGAGGTAGAGGCAGGCAAGGAACGGAACAAAATTTCAAACAAAGATCAGCAATTTGCAGAGACTTGTTTTGAGTAAAGGGAAAGTGGAAATATTTAAAATAAATGCCTGGTACACACTCAGGAGACACCAGGTTTGTATCGTGTCACAGGGATAGTGGACGGTACGTGGAAAGCTGCAGGTATGACCTTTGACCCACCGAGGAGGAAGCTCTGGGACACCAGTGGTGTCCCGTGACACCATCATTCTCTGGTCACATTGGATTTTGTTACAGCTGATCCAGAGGTGTCCCCTACAGCTCCTTTAATGCCTCAAGTGGCCAGAAGAGAATGGATCTAAGCGTGTCCGCCTCAGGGTCCAGAAATCTCAAACACCTTTGAACCTCATTTGTCATGTCTCTTGGGACAGGTGAAACCCCAGGAAGCTTAGCCTATTTCAAGTCATGGGTTTCTTGGTTATTGTTTTTCAAACAATAGCCTGGGTGACTCAAACCAATAAATTACTTATTAAGGGGCCGTTAACAGGTTGTCTAACACCGTGGCAGACTTCAAAAAGCTAGGATTAGGACCAGGAAGAGCAGAGCGTACCACGCCAAATATCTACCGCAAGCTCAGGATAAGCCAGGTCCTAATTTGGTTCTGACCCCCTTGTGAATTTTATTGGATAGTCCCAGCCGAGTTCCGTTCACCCAATTCAGTGAAGAGACTCGGATGCCAAAGACATGGGGCCAGCTGGCCAGGACAGCCCAGCGAATGACTGACAGTAAATATTCACTGCCTTACCGGGAGCCCTCACTGACGGTTTGTATTTTAACCTCAAAGAAGAAAAAGCACTAGTGGAATTAGTCATCAGCACTGGCTTCGGATCTAAGCCCGAGTGACACGTTGGGAAGCTTAGTCTCAGTCTACTTGGTTTCAAGTCTATCCACTAGACTCAAGTCCTCAAACCCAAGGTAACACACGCCCAGCAAGGTCATGCTGTTTCTTGCCTGTGGCTTTCCTTCTGCCTCAACTTCCCCTTTTCACAGTGCCTATCACAAATCTCTACTGACCAAAGACGACCTAGTGTTTTCAGAGGTTCTTCAAACACAAGCCTTCATGCTCCCTGATGCCTTCAGGATATCCAACCACACCGACAGCTCTTTTACCCCTCTTCCTCTTCACACCGCAATCAATGCACCCTTCCTGTGACCTTGGAGTAGGTGTGAGGGGAAAGTCAGACTCCCTTTGCACAGTCCTCAGTATCCCTGTCTTCGCTCCGGATGCTGAAAGATGGCTACAAACAATGGTTTTGGATCTAGATGAATGCTCAACTCACACCCATCCCCCCCACCCCCATTTCCTGCTTCCCTCTTTAAACCAGCAGGTTCCTTCTGGTTTAATTACAGAAAATGAACCAAATATGACAACATAATTTAAAGCTCTAGACGCTGCAGGGTGGCAGTCCATGGGTCACAGCTAGGCTAAAGGTCATGTTTTGTTTGGCCCAAGGTCAATAAGTAGATTGAATGGCCAATGAACATCATGCAGAGTTCTAGCCTTTCATACAAAATTGAAGATTTGGTAAAATCGAGATGATTCCTTCCTGGCTATGATAGGTAGGGCCCGAGGAGCAATGGTTTAGAACCACACGGCAAGTTAGCCTTAGAGTTCCAGCTCCGCACTGAATATCATATTGTCCCTTAGATATGTCTAGCTTCCATGGTTGGCTTCTGCACTAACCTGTGTGTGCTGTACACGGGTCCCTTTCCTCTGGGCAGCCATGGAAGGCTTCTTGGAGGAAGTGGCTTTTGGATGAAAAAATGGAAAGACAGAAGCTGTTTGTGCGCCATTTCTGTCATAGTGAGGCCTCAATTCCTTAGAGCGTTCCTCTCTGATACCGCCATTTCTCTGCTCATAACCAGAACAGACCAAGGGCTTCTCCATCTAGACCATCAGTACTTTGGAGTCAGGAAAATTCAAGTTCCCGTTCAGTCCTTGTTATTTTCCTGATGGATGACCTTAGAAACCTGAAGCGTTCAGACAGGTGCTCAAATTATTCTTTTGCCAAATGGGAGAGGACAAGAAAACATTCTTTGAAATTCCCTTATACAGCATGTGACATTACCGTAGACTTGAATTGGTACCAATCGGTCCACAACATAACTACAGATTTCTAGAGGTTCAAAAAAATACCAAATCAGTGCTTAGTAAAGGCCCCAATATTTGGAGTTTGTTAGTATATCCTAAAGTTATAGGGATTCACATCAAAATAATAGCATTGCTTTCCCTTCATCTTTGGAAGAATTAGGAAAAGCCTAGGGTTCAGTCTTTGGTCTAAGTCTCACCTCTATGTGAACTTGGGCATTATACTTCACCTGTCTTAGCCCCCACTACACCAATTTTATTAGTAGTGAAGTAGTATCAAAACACTCCAAACCTTAAAGAATCACAGATAATTAAATGACCGGCTCTGTGTATGATTGACAGATAAATACCAAGTTGCAGCCACACAATGGTTAAACTGTGGGAAATGTTGCAACTTTGATTTCAGTGGTAACAATGTAGAGGAAACTGGACTCCCTGTCTCAGAGTTCCTGCTACCTGAGATTCTATCAAAATGTCTAGGGTAATTAGACAGGAGCCTTTGTCTTGAAACCCTTGCATTCAGCAATGCCAAGAGACTCGGGACTAGTCATATCTAAACCCAAAAATGTCTCTTGATAGCAGGAGAACCAGAGAACCCAAATGACCAATGGACAGCCATCTATCCTTTTAAGCAGGGCAAGTCTGAGAGAACCTTATCTTTAACTTTCTATGCACTGTTTCCATTGGTGTGACATTTGTAGACACAACGGAAAGGTCCAACCTGGACTTGACCAAAGTTAGGAAGCCATCTTATCAAAACAGCAAGATTGATCAGCTGATCAAAGCATTTCAGAAAGTACAAGGGCACTTATTTTTCTCCTACAGAATATGGCTAGCCGGGCGTGGTGGCACACGCCTTTAATCCCAGTACTTGGGAGGCAGAGGCAGTCGGATTTCTGAGTTCGAGGCCAGCCTGGTCTACAAAGTGAGTTCCAGGACAGCCAGGGCTATACAGAGAAACCCTGTCTCAAAACCCCTCCCCCAAACAACAACAACAACAACAACAACAACAAAACAGAATACAGCTAAATTGTTTTTTTCCCAAATGGTTCCCTGAGCTGAGTCCCAGCCAGTCAACAAGTCAAGGTTGGACCAAAGAGAACTCAGGATTCTATCAAAACCTCTTGTGTCTGACATTCCTTAGGAAGATTACAGTGAACCCAGCTGACAAGTAACAGGACAGGGACTTGGCCAATCACCTCTGCAGCTCAAAAGCCTTCCCCATGGAGGTCGGGAAGCCATACATATGTATCCACACTTACATAGGCATGTATCAGTACATATGTTATTTTTCACTGGTAATGTTTCTAGATTCATTAAGTTGTGGTTAGCACATAAAATTATGTATTTAAGGTTTAGATGGTCACAACTTGAAGCACGAGTGCATACCAAACAAAACATTGATTACCATCTGCCACCTCACTTGGGGCCTGTGAGAACTCTGAAAGACTTCTATTCTCTTACCATTGACACACACCATGCTGTCCAGGAACATCTCAGACTTTAGCCATCTTCTGACTGAGACCCTGTAGACTCTGTTCATTCCCCTGCCCTCTATAAACACAGTTTTAGGACACATTTCTCAGGCCAGCAAGATGACTTGGTGACACTTGCTACCAAGCCTGCCAGCCTGAGTTCAATCCTCAGGACCCATGTGGTGGAAGGAGAGAATTGACTCCTAAAAGTTGACCTGCACCAGGTGCCCATTGTGACAGCCACTTGTTATCACTCACAAAATAAAGAAATAAATGTAAAATAAAAATTCATATATTATACACACACTCATATCTATATGTGTATATAAAATATATATGTATATATAAATATATGTGCATATATTTTTATATATACCCATACACACATACATTTCTCCTTAAAAATACACAGAAATTAGTGAGACTGAAATATCTGCACTCAGTTCTTTGTCTCCAGTTAGTCTGTGTCCTTTTGTCCTGGTTAAATGTGCTTTAATTAGCAAATATCTGTAAATAATTTACTTGCTTTTCAAACACAATAGAACAATGGGGTCAGTTTCCACATACATTTACCAAGCCTGTATCTGGATCTTAAGCCAGGCTCAGCCATTGTTCAAAACCTGTATTAAGCTGCCTCCTTCTCGCTGTCTTCCTTGGAGGAGGTTAGGGGTGGTGGGGACAGAAACCCAAGTTCCAGGAACAGCAGCACCATATTCTTCTGGACCTTAGAAGCCCAACACACAATGTTTTCCAGTTTAGGCTTGTTCAAGCCCTAAAACCCCCCAAATGAAAAATAAGGAAATACACCAAGAGCAGGCCATGGTAGCAGTTGTTCTAGGATGAGGGTACCCATCAAATCCCTTCACCCCCAGAAACACTGACAATGTGAGCCCTGCTCCCCCAGAAACACTGACAATGTGAGCCCTGCTCCCCCAAGACATGATGACACCCAGAGAAATCACAGCAGCTCATCTGGGCTCTGCAGGGGTTAAAACAGCGCCCGCCCGGCATGCAGTGCAAAGCAAGATGCTAAGTCAAATGAGAGAGACTGCTCCGAGACCAGAGGCATATTATTTTGAATAAGATTGAAAAGGCCAGAAAAAGCAATTCAAAAACATTTCAATTATGTATTTCCCAGAACTACATCTTGGAGCAACTAATGCAAATGCTACCAACCACAATAAAACTTCTTCCCACATAAAAGCATATAAAACAGGTTGAGCAGCATATACTTTATAGATCATATGCATATTTCGGACTATTAATAAAAAAATGCAAAAATCTATGTGTGCTTTACTCTTCGAAGCAATACAGTAATTATGATTAAGGGACACACAGCACGGAAAGAGCCAATTTATCTTTCCTGGTGCTCAGGAATATGCTATTGTGTAACTAAGCAACTAAAGACAAAATATGGTGTAATTAATTCACTCCTATGCTTATTTAAAAGACACAATTAGAACATTTTTATTTTCCAGTCTGCACAGTAGCTCAACATGCTTGAGGCTGTGGAAAGCAAAGCCTAATTCGCAAAGGCAAGAGTTTAATGTTTAAGCCAAGCCAAGGCTTTGGAATTGAACAGTAGAGACTTGGTGGCTTTTCAGGCCCCCGGTGTGCCTGAGTCATGAGGAAGGAAGATGGGGGAGGGGTTAACAGCCGGGCTAGCAACACGTGGCCTCTGCTGTCCGCTTTCTGTGAACATGATTATCCTGTGCACGAGAACGTAGGCTGCTGTAACTATACAGACTCAAAGAGTCTATAGAAAATTCACATCGTCAAACTACCATCCTAGTCTGTGTGTCAAGTCTCCATCTTTCCTGCTGTGGATGGATACAGGTCGGATGCGAGCTGGCTGCCATTGCTCTGACTTCAGCGCCCTCTTTTCAATAATGGTTATCTGCCTGTTTTTCAGTGGGTTTATATGGCGTATATACATGCACGTGTGTGTGTGGGCGTTTGCACTTCTCCATATGAGTGTTTGTGTGTGTGTGTGTGTGTGTGTGTGTGTGTGTGTGTGTGTACTCAGGAGTGTGTAGGCCAGATGTTGAATTCAGATATCCTCCTCAATCATCCTCTACTATTTGAGATGGGGTCTTCTACTGAGTCCAGAGCTCATCAATTTGTTAGAGTAACTACTCAGGAAACCCCAGGGACACACCTGTCTTCCTGTCCTGGCACTGGGATGACAGGCATGCCTTTTACCTGGATGCTGGATATCCTAACTCTCAGGTTCTCTGTTACCCACTGAGCCATCTCCCAAACCTACAGATTTTGAAATGTGTTGCCAGTGTGATGATGCTCACTGTCCGGAATTTGCATGGATATGCTCTAAGGGCCAAGATCTAGGTTCTGATCTATCAAAACACAGTGAGGATTACACTACAACCTCAAAAAAGTCCACAGTACACAAGGACTCGAGGACAGATTCTTCCAGAAACAAAGGATCCATGACCACATCTCTTAGGGGCGAATGGGTCTCTGACGCAGCAATCGATAAATTTGTTTTAAATACCCTTAAAAGCAGAGCCACCAAGTAATCATTAGTTACAATGTTATTTGGAGTAGAGGTTGGCAAATATCCAACTGCCCTGCTATAAAAAAATGACAAGCGAATGCATTTGATTCAAGCAATTATATGCTGGATATCGGTTAAAACGAGACTTTGATAAATGAGCCCGAGTTGCGTGTTACCAGATGCCACTATGAACAACGGCATGCTTTATTAATAATTAATAACCAAGTATTTACATGCGTGGACTCTTGTACTTCATAAAAAAATAACATTTCCTGAGTATGGGCCTGACCGTTTAAATGTCATGAGAGGTTTTAATTGCCTTCAGTACGGAGTCACTATTAAACCTTGGTTAAGGTCATCCATCTGAGAAGAACGCTATCTTTTGTGAACTGCCAACAGGACTGAGCTGGGGCTTGACTCTTCCTCTCTCCAGAAGTCTAGGTTTCAGTTTGACTACAAAGTCCCTAATTTCAATGAGCTAATTATTGCAGATCAGAAAGGTACCCGGATAGACCATCATGGCGGTTCCAGGCTGAACCCTCGGTCTAAAACATTGGCTTATTTCTTTGGACAGCGAGACCTACAACATCCGTTCACGTATTTTGGCATCCATTGGGGTGATGTGGGTTTTAGTAGTAAAGAAGAAAGTGTGAGATGGGGTTCTGAGATGATCTAACAAATCAGTGACCAACTAACGGGCCACATTGAATGAAGGCAAGCTGCTGTTATTTATTTTTTTTAATTACTTCGTTATTTGTTATTTATATGTATGTGTGAGTGAGAGTGCATGGACATCACATGTGTGCAGGAGCCCACAGAGGTTAGAAGAAGGTATCAGATCCCTGACAGTGGGAGTCACACACAGTTGATGAGCCATCTGATGTGGGTGCTGGGAATCAAACCCAGGCTATCTGCAAGAAGAGTAAGCACTCTGAATGTCTAAGCCATTTCTCCAGCCTTCCAAAAGGTATTTCAAAGATTTTTTTCTGAAGTTTAAATTAGGTGTCTGTGTGCGTTTATATATGCAAATATGAGTGTGTGCCGCTCTTGGGGGGCCAGAAGAGGGTTGCAGATCTCCTGGGTTTGGAGTTACAGGTGGTTCAGTTTTTGTAAGATAAATATATGATCTGAAGTGACTGAGATATCTTTTCAGCACCCCCCCCACACACAATGTTATATGATGCTCAGTTGTTCTGAACTCAGTGAACTCCAAGAAAGAGGAGAATCCTGCTCACTAGATTACTGTGCAAAAGGAGAGACCCCTGAAATGTGCCAAGCTAAAACAAGATGTAAAGCATCATTAGCTCGCAGGCTTTTGAGATGGGGATTCATGTCCCTGAGTAGAAATGCCGCTGGCACACAGTGGGTGTTCTATATAAATGGGTATGCAGCTCCAGCACACAGTAGGTACTCTGGGAATGTTGTGTCTGGCAAATGAGACTCTGAAGGTGAAGACCTTGCTTTCTACTTTTCTAGAAAGGTCATGAAACACCCAGAGAGATCTTAGCTCATTCGCAGCTGGAAAGTCTGATGATATTTTGTTGACCAGTATCTGTCAATCAGGGAGGGATAGCCTGTGAGGTCCCCAAAGGGGAGGTTCCCTTTCATCTCCGCTGTGTTTAAGGGCTCAGTACACACTAGGACACAGAGATGACAGGTTTTAAAGTTTACTCATGTGATAGGATACACATCTCCGATTGTGACTGTGTATACATCTTGAGCACATTGACCTTGTCTTTTTATTAAGATTGGTCAACTTCTGGAGAAAAAGGGCCAGCCTGCCTGCCAAGTGCTTTCCAGTCATCTCTTTACCGCCTACGAGGTTAACCCTCAACAAGTAGGTTGTTTTTGATGAACACAAGCCAGACAATACCTATATTGCCTGGAGCTTGGATCTCAGCCATTCAAAATATACTTCAATGTAAATTTTATTTATTCACAAAAATGAATGTCCTAGACTCGATATTAATACATGTGCATGCCTGTAAATGATAAGGACATTATACTGATATTAATTATGTCTATAATATGAAGTCTTGTTCAGAGCCAAGTAGGAAAGAGGAATAGGATTTGGGGAAATAGCTCGTAGGAAGAGCATCTGCTAAACAAGTGTAACATCTTGAGCTCGATTCCCAACACTAAAGAACTGAAGAATAGAAATATTCCATCTTCTACATCAACCTTATGGGCCAGAGGTCAGCAGACTTTTTCTGTAAAGGACCAGGCCAGACAACAAATATATCTCCTGTGTCGGTCATATGGTATCCATCAAAAGTACTAGCTGTGTTGTTCTAGCCAAAGAGTTTCAAATACTATATAAATAAATGACTTTGGCTACGTCCCAATAAAACTTTATTTATAAACTATCAGCAGGCCAGATTCGGCCCTCAAGTTTTAGCTAGCCGACCCATAGCACAGACCAGTTGAGTGAATGCTTTAGTTCCTGTTCTGTACATGACTAGAGATATCCCTTCATTTAGTTTTTAAAAACGAATGACTGGGAATAGACAGTAGCCAGAGTAACTACGGCCATCGGTGGCTGAGTTCCTATGGGTCCTGATTCTAGATGAAAATAGCCACTACCAGCGAAGACTGAGTTTTCCTAAGTCTTATGCAGCTTGGTCCCCTCTTTTTGTTGTTTTCTTTTTAAATCATCATCTCTGATTTACTCAGTAGACTCAAGATGTGCAATTCCATTGTACAGATGAAAAAACTGAGTCTTGGGCAAGACAGAGCACCATTTAAGGACAGCAAGATAAGTCAAGGAGACTCAGAAATCTCTAAAATCACCTTAAGGGCTTTGCAAAAACAAAGACAGCCCAAGGCAGAACCACCTAGATTCCAGAATGCATCTGCCCGCCCCCAGATATGATCAAATCAGGTAATCTTTTGAAAAATGTTGCCGGTCCAGTTGGTAACATTTTTCAGTAGCAAAATAAAAATTCTTAAGAACCTTCTGTTGTGATGACACAGCTAAACTCAACACACATAGAAAAAACAGCCCCAGTGGAAGGAACCAGAACCACCAAGGATTTTTAGCAAAGTAACCCAGGAGTTGCCAGGAGGACTCGAATTCCAATGAGAAAAGCACATACCAATATTCATGGTAATGATCACAGACAATCACTATTGATCTATCTACTGAGTACCTTTCCACTATATAGTAGCTCATTTAGTCCATAAAACAATCCCATGCCCCTATATGGATAAAAATATCAAGACAAAGAATGCTTGAGAAATTCTTCATGATTATATCACTTGAGTGAGACTGTTGAAAGTCTTCAAAGTCTTGGCTCCAACTCCAACTGTCCTATGCTGCTTTCAGTAGAACAGACATCTCTGAAGCAGTTTCTAAGTGGACCACCACTTTCAGTGTATCCAGGACGATGACAACTATATACTGTTAGAAATCCTGAAAGCAAGGTAGAGTCTAAAACACCCAGGCGTGCTTGGTCTTGACTCAATGACATCATTAGCTTAACCTTCCCCATTCCTAGTTACAGGCCATCAACAAACCTTCATGTAAAAACCCAAGCCTGCACATGCATGCATTTTGAAAGTCAACCGCCAATAGATTAAGTACTCAGCAGTTTGAGAATAAGCATGATGAGAGGTTACCCAGTAACAGGACCAGTTACCCACTTACATTGCCATGTCCTCCCTTGAAGAGCTACTGGTCACATGCGCCAATCAAGGGTGGTTACCATGGACACTACCTCCTTGACTGTATCCAGCTCTTTCCTCCCATGCTGACTTAAGACAGCATCATCATTAAATCCAACAAAATCCACATAAATGTTACTATGATTTGCCATTGTTTATAAAATTTTTAAAAGTGTCCATAACATTCTTACTCTGAGTTCTTTATATTTTAAGAATTTTGAAATATCTAAAGTCCTTTTCCCTATATAATGTCTCTTGATTACCCCCAAATTTTTCAGTTCTTGGTATTATTCCCATTTTCTGGGAGAAGAAACTGAGGCTCAGATCCTTATAGTTATTTAAGGTCAAACTGAGGCTAAGTTGTAGAATAGAACTCTCTCTCTCTCTCTCTCTCTCTCTCCCTTTCCCCCCACCCCAGTTATTTGTGTGTGTGTCTATGTGTGTGTGGGTACCTGTGTGAGAGAGGGGGTGAGAGGGAAAGAGAAAGTGAGAGAGAGACAGAGAGAGAGAGAGAGAGAGAGAGAGAGAGAGAGAGGTGCATTTGTATATATGGCATACTAGTTAGTGCACCACAGCATGCTCGTGGAAATCAAGAGACAACCTTAGGTGTGAGTTCTTAACATCTTCGTCTAAGGTGCTGTTCATGCTGTGTACTATCTCAAGCTAGGATTCCTGCTTCCAGTTTATGAGGCTCTGAGGATTTGAACTCTGTTCCTTATGCTTGCCCAGTAGATGCTTCATCCACTGGGCCACCTCGGCCTCAAATGTACTGCTTTTGCAAGTGCCTTTCCTCACTGCAGGTTACCAGCACTGGCAATGTCTGATGTCACCATCACCCTGGAAACCAATTGATAGCTAATTATTAATAACTATGAAAATATTTTTGCTCTATAGCTTCAGTTAGGATTACTTGAACTACATAGAATAAAATCTTCTAACCCTGAATATCTGACCTTTGGGAGCTGATTGAGTAGCCTCATTTTAAAATGATCAAGGGACTGCCTTTAATGGTGCATGCTTCTAGAATCTACTACGATGTGTTTTCTTGTTTCAGTAATAGGTTTTTACTGAAGGAGGCAAGCTGAAAGTTTAGGAAGGATTGGGTGACACTGGCCACACTTGACAGGCAACATGAGCTTGGCATGTTCCTGTCCCCATCTATAAAATGGGTAGGCACAATCCTGTACCACCCAGTCTCCTGCATTGACTGCAAAGATTCATGTGGAATTTTTTTTTTTTTTTAAATCTGCTGCAAATCACAGCGAACCACACAGGGACGCTATTTCTAAACTCGCACAATGATCATGTTCCTGCTTTTAGAACTGACGTCTTCCCATTTCAAGAAATCAGAAAAAGGCAGAACGTCTCTTTTCAATAGAGAGTACCCAGAGTCCTGGTCGTCCTTCCAGATAGGTGCCTATGTCAGCTCAATCAGGAAATTATTAACCTCCATTTGGTTACTTAAAATAAACTCTGCTGGCTGATTAAATGTTCTTGAACACCAAGAAAACATTCCCCTGCATTTAGCAACGGCAAAGGCATCCCTCAAAACTATTTAAAATCAATAATAAAAACCATTTCAATGTATATAAACAAGTTAATCGAGTAGGCGGAAAACAAAGCAAATTTCTTAATGAGAGGCCCTGTTGCCCCCTCAAGGCGCCTGCAGTAAATGCTGGTCTGTGACTCTCCTCCCCAGGAGCCTGGCTGCTGCTGTTCTGCTAACGTCTGACTTAGGCCAGGGGGGAAATGACATCACCCGGGTGGAAAACCGATCCTGCACCGGGAAACTTTCTACCTGCTTTCCATTTGTCATAATTATTTTGCACAATGCAGCTTCCATTTGCATAATTTTGAGGCGTGTCATTATCTCAATTGAAAATTGTTTTAATATGGCTGAATAACTCACAATGACATCAGCCGAAGTCCTAATGAAATATACAAGTATAATCATACAGCTAATTACCAGCCGTGTTAGCATTAAAAAACAAATCATGCATAATATTAGACTATGTATAAGCAGCTGAGGATTATAAATAGAGCCGCCCTCTCTCCACAAACCCCCTAGAGTTTACTTTTAAATGGCAAGATTAATTTTCTGAGGTATGGCTCATACAGTAGGTACGAAATGCCTAGATCATTACAACTCCCCATAAGGAACAATTAAAAAGAGATCGTGTGTTTAAAAACGTATCTATTCATTGTCAACAGTTCTGACAGACAGATGGGATCATCTGTGAATTTTATTCTTAAATCAGAATTCGCCATTTAGTTGCATCAACAGAAATTAAAGAAGACCTAGTGGGGTCAACTCGGGGTCTTTTAAACAAATATTCCAATTTCAATTAAAAAAAGAAAGAGTGACCACAAATATCCCATAAAACACTGAATGATTTCCTCCTGGGTTTAGTCCGAAGTCTGTTAGGCACCAGCTCTTTTCTGGATATTTAATCCTTCCCTTCTCCAGATCACAGGCCATGTTGAAGTAATAAATTTGAAAAGCAAATAATAAGAAATCAGGAAGGGGGAGGGAGAGAAGGAAGACAGCTGCGCAGCAAAGTTGGGTCGGGGGAGGGGCTTGAGCGCGGGGGGGGGGAGGCGCTCAACCTGTTGGTGGGCTGCAGGGGTCCCACTCTACATCCACACACCACCTTAGTCAGGCTGCAGGCGGAGCCCGGAAAACCGAATGCTTACACCCTAGGCTTTTCGGGGAGGGCGGGGGAGGGGTGTGTGGCGGGAGGAGGGCGGAGCTTATTTCCGAAAAGGCAGATTCCTGGGCCGAGGTTCTGACGAACTCCCTTAATTAACCAGCCGCGGACCACTGAGGGGTAATTCGATCTGGGGGAGAGGGAGTGAGCTAGCAAGGCCAAAAGTGCAATCAACTCCATCAGCTCCAGGAATTTCTGCCTGGGCTGGCAGCTCCAGGGCCCCGGAGGAGTTCAGCACCGAACCATTCATTTAACAACAGACCTACCTCGAAAGCTCGCGAGCCTGGCGCCGAGCTAGCTGCCCTCAAAAGTCTGTCTGATCACCCTGCTCTGTCTCGGGAGACACAAAGCCTGGCCAGGGGGCCGTGCGCCCTCCCTCCCCCCCCCCCCGCGCCCTGGGCGCAGACTCCCCAAAATAGTTCGTGTGTGTGTGTGTGTGTGTGTGTGTGTGTGTGTGTGTGTGTAGGGGGGTAGCGATCGTTCCACCAGGCTCGGCCCTCGGACCCGGGGAGCCCATAGAGGTGCGGTCACACCCGCAGTGACAGAGCCCGAGGGAGGTGGCCCGGTGGCGGCGCCGTGGGGTCCTCTCCGCGTCCACCCCGCGCACAGACTCGCACCTCACCGCAGAGGCCCCTGCACCCAGCCCCACACCCCACTGGAAGACGTCCACTTCGCGTGGAGTCACTGGAAACCAGAACATCAAATGGCTCCGGGAGGAGGGGGAGTGGGCGCGAGATAGTTCTTAATGCCGAACGTGTTTGTGCCGGTTACACGACCGCTTTGAAATCCGCCCGGGCAGATGCGCAAGTTATTTGAATGTATTATCCCAGTACCTGTCATTTATCACTTCAGTCAACACGCCTTTGCCAACTCAATTGCTTTTGATCTCATTCTGCCTCCGTTTCGTAATTTCCGCCCTCTTAAACATATCAAATACTTAAAAGAAAAAAAAAACGTGAACAATATCAAAACCCACTAAAAGAAAGCTACTCAGCCCAGGAGCCAGGCATGAACTAAAAAAATAAAAAAAAATTAAAAAGCAAAAATATGTATATTAAAATATGTATATTAAAAGCATGAGATATTAATCTTCAAGAAGAGGTAGCTAAACGAACACACACACACACACACACACACACACACACACACACACACACACACCCTGGAACAAAACCCTTCTCGACAAGTTATTTGATCTTGACTAAAATCAGCAGTTGGACGGTCTTTGTAAAGCTGACAGCCAAACTCTGACAATGGTAAAATACTCCAGCCCCAGTTAGTGGCGCTACCCCTTTAAAAAACGAGCGGATCCTGCTCACCGCAGAACTGAATACAGTATTTTCAAGCTTGCCTTATAATACGCATTACTGGAGGGGGGGGGTAGATAATAAAGAAGGAAGAGAGGGAGAGATAGGTTTACCACCTCGCCATGGTCGCTATTTCTGCCCTGGGGAGTGTCTTCGGGGAGGAAATAAAGTTTCGAGCTGGATAAAAGTTGCCGGCTGGTCCTTTCTTCCCACAACAGCTGGAGCTCCGCTATGCAAATCGGATCCTTTGGCGTACATCTTACAAAGAAAAAGTCGCCAAGGGACAAGATTCTTGGTTTGCCTTCAAGGTGGAATTGAAAAGCCTTATAAAAAATATAAGGTCCGTGCAAGCCACACGGTGAGCCGACCCACTGCAGGAGGGGGAGAGAGGAGAGAGGGAGAGAGAAAAAAAGCACCACGTAAATAATGTAGCCATCAAGCACAAATATCTATTCCCAGGCACATTCACACACAAGACTCTCAATACAGACCGGCCCACAGATAGAACGCTGGGTGAAAAATATTACAAAACCCACTAATTTTCTGCCTCCCTTAAAAAAAAAAAAAAAAAAAAAAAGAAAGAAAAAAGAAAAAAAAAGCCCTCCGGGTCCCCACCACCCCTCCCCAGTTCCCCATATGAGGCGATAAAATTACATTATGTAGGTATGATCAGCGCAGGGATTTTTTTTAAAAAACAATAAAAATGATTTGGGGGGGATGCAGAGGGTAAAAGTTTGGTAAAAAGTTTGTGGGGGGTGTGAGGGGGTGTGAGGGGGTGGGTGAGCTGGGGGGCTGGGGGGTGTCGGGGGGGCGCCGGGACCGCAGGAGCGGAGGAGAGCGAAATACCTGGAGTGAGTTGGGCTCCATCTCGACGTTCTGAATTGATTGAACTCAACATTCTCTCCAAACTTGTTGGCTTGAATGGATTGCATCAGGTCCTGGCAGGGGAAAGCATTCTCTGCTTGCAGCCGGCGTGATGTCTCAATATAAAACTAAACTCTAGCCTCCCCCTCAGCACCAAAATGATTGAAAATATATCCTAATATTTATTCGAAGACTCAATTTTTATCTCCTGTAAAAAAGATGTGGGTTTGCTGCCAAAGATGGGTTGATCAAATTCGAAATAGGTAGAAGGGCTAACTCCGACCTCGGCGGGAAGAGAATGGATCAAGGCAAAAAGCAGAAAGAAAGATGTAAAAAAAATTGAAACCCATCCTAAAACCAAGTAATGAGGGTATCTTTCTCTTCTCAGTTCCTTCTGTGTGTGGGTAACGTCGGCTGAGATTTTTAGAGCAGACCAAGTCTCTCGAGCTACGTTGTGCATCTGACAGGACCTGCTTGTATATGTCTAATATAAAGAACATTTCCTGCAGAGATTCCGGGGCGCCGCTCCTCTTTCTAATGCTCCTTAGCAGATTTGCTGTTATTAGACATGTAGATTTGTTTGATAGTTAAATTACGTTTCCTCACTGCCATGTTTGAGAGAACTAATCTGTTAAATTATCTTCTGATGCCTATTTACACGGAAGGGAAAAGTGGGTTATCGATTATATAAACATATAAATATTAATGCATTTGTTCGCTTCGCAAAAAAAAAATACTCAGCAGGGGGAAAAAAAGGAAGAAGAAGAGCAGAAAGACAAGTGAGCAGTGTACACACGTCTCGTGATTTTGCAACAATATTGAACGGACAGCAACTGCATTTAGGGAGAGGAACAATAAACCGTGCATGATAAATCAATACATGCGAGCCGCGAGTCTGCTCGGAATATGAATTCGGGCTCCGGGTTCTGCGTGTGCATTCTTTAATTTTGAAGTATATACACTCGTACGTGTTTACAATGCTGATGGACGCCAAGGGCTCTCTCAAATGATAATGTGTTTATATAACCCGGCGCTACAGGAATAATATACCGACTTCTACCCCACCCCCAATCCTTCCCGTGCCCCCCCCTCCTCCCAAAAGGGAGGGGGAGCTTTCTCGGTAATAGTTTGAAACTGAAAAAATAATCCATTTGCAAACTAGTTAAATACCATCAGAAATTAAGCTGTTGGAAACGGAGGGGGGCTGGTTAACACAACGTAAGACAATAAAGGTTTTAAATGTGTATATTTATTGTTCTGGAGCCCTGGAGCATTGCGCGGTTTGCATGCACGGCTATTATGCAAACAGAGAAACTTAAGAGCCACAGAACAAGGAACAGGCAGGGACTGCAAAACCCTCGCTCGCTGCGACCCAGCTGCCGGTCCTCCGCCTGGCTCGCTTGCATTTTCGCAGCGTTGATGTAAAATGGTGTACTCGCTTCCTCCACCCCTTCCCGGCTCTCCTCCTACTCTTTCCAGCACCCCTCCCCAACCCCCCAGAGATTTTATTATATTGGCACCAATCTTTCCAGAGTGGGTCTGGAAGGCTAAAAAAGTAAACATGTACTATATGGGGGATAGGTTTTGTATAGTACGACAGTTGAAACTCGATCCGCGATAAAATTACAGGATGTTGAAATTACTAGCAAGCTATTTTTAACGCTTTCGCAACGTTTCACCTCTACCCGCAGCATCGAGTTGAGACAGGATTACTTTAATGAAAATTATATTCACATGGCTGAAGTTAATACACCCAGCAGAGCACAAACGCCTCGTCTTCGGTGATCTGGCGGTAGAAGGACCCTCTGTGTGTGTTTTGACGCTTTTTTTCCATAACGTCTGCCTCCGCTGCAGTAAGAATTAGGGCTCTTAACATTATCTAAAACACATTTTTTGATTCAGAACATGGAGAAGTCATAAAAAAGGCAAGATGTATCTTGTTTCTATATACACAGAGATAAACGAAAGAAAATGGCAGATCCTCCAATTACAATAAGTAATAAAAGCCCATGCCAAAAAGCCCGTATTCTGGAAGCTGTCGAAAAGCTATTTTAATAATTTAAAGTAATATTCCAACTCTGCACCATGGGGGAGGACAGTGTACCAATTTACAGTCTTCCATCTTTTGCATTAGCCAAATTATGACTTGCACATCACTCCTTAATTATCTTCCTTGAAATTTCATCTGATCTTACCATTTCATAAACATGGGTTAGAGAGAGAAATTACAGCCCTTTCGCCCTCTCTTTTTAACTTTATGGTGCACGCTGCAGACGTTTGATTAGAATAACCCATTTTGTTCATTTTTAACATATGAATGGGTTTGACTGAAGGGCATTTTACATATTTAAAAAAAATATTCATGAGCTGCCTCGGGCTTCTGGTAGCCTCTGTCCTGTTAGTGTAAATACATACATTCAATTCAAAAGATGATATATTAAAAAACTTGAGTTGCTGTATTTTGACAAGATTTTTCTTTGAGATCATCTATGAGTCAGTTTCCTGCCTGACCAAGGCGGCTGCATTTATGCAGGAAACCTGGACACAGTGCCTGAGGGCATCCCTGGATTGTGTATTAAACCTCTCTTAAAAAACACACAGCTTTCCACAGCATTTGAGCAACTTGGGTAGTCTTTAAGTGTCTGTAAATGGCTTCACCTAATTAGAACCCTTCTTCTATGTCTCTTGAAGGTAGCACTACACTAGGCTGCGCAGCTTTAATCTCCCCTGATAAGGTCTTCCAAACCCAGCTCTGAATATTTCTGAATATTTGCATTTTTTATAATCAGATTCCTGCTAAATCTCCTAACTGGATTTCTCCCTCTCTTCCTCCAGTATCTTGAACCCCACTCCCATGAACATCGTAAATCTACTAAATCAATGGTCTATCCGATTCTGAGAAAGGCCTTTAAAATTACAGATCACTGTGCTAGTGCCCCCCCACCTCAAAAAAAAATCTGTTCTTACCTCTTTAATGTGATGTTTGATAGACACCTGTAAATTATCTGTGTAGCAACTATCCATACAAAGAAAGTTTCAATTAAGATAAGGAGATTGTATTGAAACAGTTCTTTGAAGTAATGTAGTTAATAGCCTGTTTGATTTCTGCTTGTGAGAGAGTAATAACGTGGATTCAGGCTCCATCAATCACAGAGCAGATGTAAGACTTGAGACACCGACACCCAGGGGAATAGAGGCAAACTCCAGCAGCGCAGGGTCCCTGGGCTAATGTAAAGTAAATACTCATAAACAGATTGAATGCTGTAAGAAGACAATCCATTCAAGACAGTTATAATCATGAAAGCAACTGCTTTATTTATCTATAAAAAGGCTTGTAGTGGGGACTGGCTGGGTCTGAGAAGAGGAGGAGGGTGGAGCAGTGTATGTTTACACGAACCAATATTTCTTTTTTTCCCCTCTTACTGAAACCCAGTAACCTCCACCCACACATCTATATTCCTGCTGCCTTATGAGCTCCCAATTGAACTAAGTTACCTAATATATTTAAAAGGCTTAAATATATATATATATATATATACACACACACACACACACACACACACACACACACACACACACACCCTGGGCCTCAAGGGGCTTGGGGGTGGGGTGGGGGGCAGAGACACATTATTCGGTGTGTGTGAATCGTTCCATAAAGGATCAGGAGGATTAAGTTAGCTGCAAAACCCAGCAGTGACATAATTAGGCAGCTCGGGCTATAATAAACAGGATCATAAAAAAAAAAAAAAAGTACAGTTTGAGGAAAGAAGGCGTCCATTTCGAAACCTCCCATCTCTCCACTCACCTCTGGGCCTGCCCCCCCCCCTCCCAAATTGCAAAAGGCAACTGAAGCGTTTTTTGACCTTGGCTACAATAATACTTCATGTTTTAGCACTTTAGTCAGCATTTTATCTACTAATTGCTACACACTACCGCGTGTGGCTCAAATCTGCCACTGCAGCTTGCTTTCATTGGTGAGCGAATTGCTTGATAAAAACTGGGAACTCAACCTGGCTATTTCCTTTCTGGCTCCCCCTCCGCGCCCCCACCTCCTCCATTTTTTTTTTTTTTTTTTTTATTTCTCGCTCTCTCTCTTTCAGCTAGACGACACTATTTTTCTAGAAACCTCCCACGCCGATGAAAACAGGGGCGGTGAATGGAACCCCAATGGCCTTCCACAGGGCAGGGGGTGGGCGAAAGAGGAATGTGGGGAGTATTGGGGAAGGGGTGGGGAGTGGGGCAAAACAGGGAGGTGGATCCCGGCCTGTTGATGCCAGGTTTCTCAGAAAGCCCAGACCTTGGCTAGTTTTGGGCAGGGGGACCAGTCAGAGGGGTTCCAGCTACCCACCTGGGGCTCTCCCTTCACTTGATTAGCCAAGACATGGGGACCCAGAGGTAACCCCTAGACAGAGTGGACTGAGTCGTAACTTTAAAAGTCAGCCCAGTGTGATGGTCAGCCACCGCCTGGCCCATCCCCCTGCTAGGCTGGCGCCAAGGCGAGCCAGGGCTGGTTGGCGACCGTCAGAAGGCGGCCTCCAGCCGAGCGGGCTCGCCGGGCTGTGCAACAAGTCTACAGTTAGGATGATAAACAGGGTTATACGGGTCAGTGCTTTCCCGGAGACCTCTAGTGGTCAAAGGTTGAGCTACACCTTAAATGTAGGATTCCTAGCTGCAGCAGCGGTCTTCAGGGCTGGGGTGGGCATGGGATACTAGCCCTGAACCAGGCTGGGGAGACGTTTCTGAATGGATTTCGAATGGCATGCAGGAATGACGTGGGAAACTTGGAGAAAGGCATCCTTGCGCAAAGGTCGCATGATGGTCTTTGTGGACAGGGAAAGCCCCAAGGCTCCTGCTTACCTCGGATGAGTCTATTTTCAGCGAATCTGGCTTAAACGAGCAAATCATTTCCATTCCTAGGATCAATGTCGAGCCTGTTTGTTTTTTCTAATGTTTGTAAATTAATTTGAGTCCTAACTTACCGCAATCACCAAAACCACTTAATTTTAACTGGCCATCACCTTTAAATGCCTCTGACATTTATGACTTAACTTAGCATACAAACGGCAAAATTTCTTTTTAAAAATATTGTATATAACATACATGACTTTTAACTGACTCGCAATCTCCTTTTATTCTGGAATGTCTTGCTGTTAGAAAGGATGGTGGTAACTCACAGACATCCCCACCCCCTGCCCCGGCTCTTTAGATTCATTTGTGACCCAGCTGGCCCTGGTTGACCTGGAACTTCAGAGTTCGGCCTGCCTCTGCCTTCCATGTGATGGTATTAATGGCATGAGCTTACAATTGACCTTAGTAAGATTTATTTATTTTTTAAATCTAGGACAATTATTTTAGCTTATAAAAAACAGAAGTCCCAGGCATATGAAGCTATCAAAAATCTTGCCGTCTCTCCATCCATACACCACACATACACATCACACACATTCACACACACATTGATCACACACTTACACACACAGAGCACACATATACACACACACAAAGAACACACACACAACACACAGAGCAAACACACCACACACACTCACATACTTACACCACACATTCACATACACACACACACACACACCAAGCACACACATACATACACTTATGCATACAGTGAGCACACACACCCCATACTCACTTGCACACTTGCACACACACCACATACACACACTCACACACTCACCCCCATTTATACACACCACACACTCACTCACATACTTACAAATACACACACACTTACACACACCTAGAACACACCAAGCACACACACATCGAGCACACACTTACACACACAGTCACACACACCAAGTACACACACACACACACAGACACACACACACACACACATGCACATGTGCATACACACACCGACTCTTGGCTCTACTTGGGGTGGGGATGACAGTGACTATACATTGCCTATAGAAATGTCCTCTGTGTGGTTTCAAATAGACATCAACAGTTCCTTGAACTTGGTGACTTACAACTTGAATTCATTTGATAAGCGTTCAGCAACTTCTTATGTTTGGCCAATGTGGGTTTGGCCGATGAATCACCACACTGAAAGTCAAGGAATGATCCTTAACGTGTTTTCTCTGTCTCTGTGTCCATTGCTATAATTATGTGTCAGAAGTAAAGCCTAATTCTGATTTCTGAAGTCTCTCAGATAATTGTGGTACAATTATCTGGACTGGGCATCTATGTGCATTCATCTACGTTGGGTTGTGTCAACCAAACCCATGGGAGTGCCTGGACCCACCCACATTCAAAGTGCCACAGATCGACAAAGCTATGGCCTTTTTTTTGGGGGGGGGGGTTTAACATATGTAAATGTGGCTCATCTCTAAGGTCTGGAAAAGATCCCTGTCCTTGGATAAGAATAGCCCGGAGGTTGTTCCAATCCTCTTTGTCAGTGATTCTGGATCAAGATAAAACAGGGTAAGCTTCCACGAGTAAATCGGAACTAGATGAGTCTTCAGAGTTGCCCAATGTGTTCTTTAAATTAGAAAAATATAATACTTTATTGTTTTGTGCCTGTGAATGTATGGTTTGTATATGTGTGCTTGTGTATATGTTCATATATGTGTGTGTGTGTACGTGTGTACAGACGCGTGTGCTCGCATGTGTATATGAAATTTCATGTTCACCCTGGGTGTCTTCCTCCGTCATTTTTCTCTTCATTTATTGATTCAGGGTCTCCTGCTGAACCTAGCCAATTCCAGCTATTCTAGTTTGGCAGTTTATCAGCCCCACCCCGCCCCACATCCCTCCCCCTCCATCCTCTATCTTTTCCTCCAGAGTTCTGGAATTATTGCCGTGCCTGCCTGGCATTTGTGTAGGTGCTGGGATTTTGAGGCCCAGGACTCAAGGCTTCCACCTGTGTGCCTAGTGCTTCACCCAGTGAGCCAACTCCTTACCCAGGTAACACCACCTTAATGGTGTCCTAACACCAATTCCCACCAGGACCCCAGGGTTCATTTTGGGGGAATTTTGCAAGCAGGCTATTAGACACATCTACTATTAAACCTTAACTTACATAAATCTCACAGTTAACTAAGTTATATTAGTAGATAATGAAACATACTCAAACCCTGCTGCATTCTGACTTACTGTACTTCACAATTGCCTATATATTTTTTTAAAGATTTATTTATTTATTATATGTAAGTACACTGTAACTCTCTTCAGACGCACCAGAAGAGGGCATCTGATTTCATTACAGATGGTACTACATGGTTGCTGGGATTTGAACTCAGGACCTCCAGAAGAACAGTTAGTGCTCTTAACTGCTGAGTCATCTCTCTAGCCCCAATTGCAATTATATTTATATATATATATATATATATATATATATATATATATATATATATATATATATATATATATATAAGTTTTTCAAGACAGGATTTCTCTTTACAGCCCTGGCTGTCCTGGAACTCACTTTGTAGACCAGGCCGGCCTCGAACTCAGAAATCCGCCTGCCTCTGCCTCCTGAGTGCTGGGATTAAGGGCGTGTGCCACCACGCCCAGCAATTGTTTATATTCTTGAGGTTAATTATCCCTCATATTTTTCTGTTCCCAATGCTCAGTGATGACATCCTTACTACAGTATATTTCTTCTGCACCCACTGGCATGACAATGGTACTTTGAAACAAGAAAGAATGGCAGCATTTGTACTACAGGGCTCAATAAAGATTATAAATCAGGCCAGGCAGTGGTGGCACACACCTTTAATCCCAGCACTTGGGATGCAGAGGCAGGAGGATTTCTGAGTTCAAGGCCAGCCTGGTCTACAGAGTAAGTTCCAAGACAGCCAGGGCTACACAGAGAAATTGTCTCAAAAAAAAAAAAAAAAAGATCAGAATGTAACTTATTCCTTATTGACAGGTTAAATTTAATAGAGAGCTATGCTTTTACTCTGAACTATCTCTTATAGGCAAACTGGTTTGCCTGCTGGTTGCACTTGGGGGAAGTGACTGGGTTTTAACTCCATCCATAGGTTAATTCATAGACTAATTCTTTAATCTCTTGCTGGGTGGTTGTAGAGACTTAGGAAATAGAGGCTAGTCTGAGAGCGAAGCAACTGAGTGCTTGCCTTTAAAGGTATGCTAGTCCTTAGCTATTCTTGGTCTCTGTCTCTGTGTTTCCTGTAGCCAGGATATGAGACTTTTCAATCCGCCACAGGCTGGCTGTTTGCTAAGACCTTTGCCTTCCCTTCAGGCCTAAAAGTGACAGGAACTTTGTGACCCTGAACTGAGACCCTCAAAACTGTGAACTCCAAAAAATCGTCCTCCCTTCAAACTCCCCTCAAACATCTGTCCCAGTAAGAGAACACTTAACTCAGCAGGTTAAGGACAGTGGTAACTTGGTAGATTATGATAGATAATTTGAGGTGTTGACTGGGTCATGGGGTGAGCACATTTATGGTGAAACATTAGCTTGGGTGTGTTTGGAAGGAAGTCACTGAATGGGGTTCACATTTTACTCAGTAAATGGACTGTGTCTCTTAATATAGATGGAAAAGTAGTTGAAACCATGACTAGCACAGACAGGTTAAGGAAGGGGAGCACTCCTACCCAACTTGAGCTGGGAACTTGGTCTTCATAGGCCTTCAATGTGAACCCAAAACATTGGCTTCATGCCTTCTTAGTGTCTGTTAGTGTCCACTAGCCTTCATATACATAAAATGCTTTATAACACAATAGTACTCTCTCTAACACACACACACACACACACACACACACACACACACACACACACACACACACGTGCTTTATTGGTCCTCTTCCCCTGGAGACCCTTGACTAATCAGCAAATTAAACATAAAAGTAAGAATGCTCAAATCTGTTTCCAATTATTTTGTGACTAGCATCAAAAAAAAAATCGAGAAAATATTTGAAACCCTTCATTTAATATCAGTACAAAGTTGCTTGTATTATTAAAGAAAGAACAAAATCCAGGGATGCATCCTTATTTATTATTTATTTATTACTTCTGTTTTACTCTTTGGGAAAGATAAAAATGTCAGTCAGCACTCACTTAGAGACTACAGCTCCGGGTGGAGTTAGCAAATTCATACAAAAGATACAGGGAGAACAAACTGCTGTATTTAATGAGCACAATTGCTGATATTGTTACTGTTTGGCCTTTCTTTCATGTCAGTAAAATATATGTGTTAGTACTTTGTCTGATGATGTAATAAGATGTCTACCCCCCCCAAAAAAAAGCCTTCTAGGGGATGAAGGCCTTATCATCATTAGCATCATGCTCATCAGTGTTTTGGCTTGTGTTTTGAAGGGATGTTGCATCTGCAAACTGGGAGCAAAGACCAGGCAGAAAGTGGGGCTGGGCTGTTAAACTTTAAGGCCTACCCATAGTGACCTCTTGGGAGGCTCCCCTTCCTAAAGGTTCCCCAATCTTCCCAGCTGGGGACCAATATTCAAACCCATGAGCCCCGGGGGGGGGGTTACATTCAAATCACAAAAATGTATAACAAATTTATGTCTCCAACATATGTATATAATTAGATATAGTATGTGCATGTATACAGATGTGTAGGCATCTATATAGTATGCATACATGCATGCACATATTTATATATGCACAGACACATGCACATTTTTGGGGTGAAAGAAGAACTAGCTGTTAAATGCTTAGAAGTCCACTGCTACTTAAACATGGCCCCGAATAGGACATGTTGCTTTCGATTCCAACACAAGGCTCAGCTTCCTGTGGTCTACCATCATTTTAAACGATTCAAAGTTCATTTGGAGAATGGTAGCATATACCACGTGATAGTCATATGAAATCCGAATTTTGGAGTCCAGAAATCAATTTTATACGGAGGCAGCCATGATTGTCTAGGTGTCTATTGTCTGTGGCTGTTTCTGTGTTGCTGTGGCATGGGGTGTGACTGTGAGGGGGACTGAGTGTCCCTCTGTAGTAGAGGCTGGGGTAACCCATTCGAGGGTGCAGGGACACATTCCCAGGCTAGGAAGAGTAGACTCAGTCAGGTGGCCTTAGGAAGGTATTCTTTGTCAAGAGTTCTAGAAAAATCTTCCTGGTAGACAGAGGTGGTGAATATCTGTAGTTCTGTTCTCAGAGATGCAGCTCATTAACTGCATACAAAGGATTTTTTTTTTTCTTTTTTGGTTTTTCGAGACAGGGTTTCTCTGTGTAGCCCTGGCTGTCCTGGAACTCACTCTGTAGGCCAGGCTGGCCTCGAACTCAGAAATCCTCCTGCCTCTGCCTCCCAAGTGCTGGGATTAAAGGTGTGCGCCATCACTGCCTGGCTACCAAGGATCTAGCTAGTGCCACCAAAGGACAGAACACTCCTTGGGTATAGTTCCACCCAGTGGATGACGGTGTCTTTCGTCCTTGGTGCTTGCCCTAAAGCAGTGTACACTTTTGTTGGGTATTGTCAAATATTTATTGAGTTTTCTTGCCCAATGTGGCTCAGTTACTGCCTGCGTTGGTGAGGGGACCCTTCAGAATGAAAGGCGCTATATAAATAGAGGCTTGTTTTATGAATTGTTGCAAGTTGCAATATGGAAATGCGGTAATTCAATAATGCTCTATCAGCCTGTCTGCCTGGGAAACCGCCTTGCTTCACCCTACCATTTGAATCTAACACCATTTATATCTTATTTTCAAAAAAATGTCCAATCAATTTTTTTTAAATGAGGAGAAGCAGTAGAGAGAGAGAGAAAGACAGAGGAGAAAAAAAATAAAAACCTCCTTTAATGCAGTGCTTCAGCTGAAAGTTTAATGACACAAAAGGCAGGCAATTCAAACTTACAGTTCCCACAGCAACTGTAACTCCGCTATATAGCACATTTAGGCATAGATTTCACAGCATGTACCTCGATACAAAATACTCCTCACTGGGCATGCAAGGGGGCAGAGTTATGGTTGCTATGGGTACCATGACTTTGAATTTCCAGATTTTTTGGAGAGTTTAAATTCTCAACCAGAACAGCACATTAATAGTTCTTTTTTTTTTTCTTTTCTTGCACTGAAAATAATAAAGGCCACACCGTTGTTTTCTCTGTCAAACCCATCCCCAGCTCAGTAGTCACTGCACAGTATAAATACCTCCCCAAACACACTCACCCTACTTGCTAAAATTAAACATATGACCTCAGCCAAGGGAATATTTTAGTTTGCAAATTTATACGCGATGACTTTCCCTGGATTAACTAAATCTGCTCTCTCATCCTTTCTTGAAATCACCAATAAATTCAGGTTAACTCTTTCAGAATTTGGACATGTTTTACCGGGTGTTCATAGCATATAGAGGACGTGATAATCATATTCATTGTATATGAAATATGCAATGTGTGGATTTATAATTTATACTCTGTCTACTTCCAAAAGGAACCGGAGCCAGCTAACTGCTGGCATTCATTTATTCATTTATTCCTTGAGCACACCATGCAACTTTATGTCTTCATATTGATGGTCTCACGATCTCTCTTCACTTTTGATGATCACTGGGGACACCAGAGTCTTTGTTTATGGTAGAGATGTCTATGTGTATCTAACTAGGAACACATATGTAAACACATAGCTATACACAGACCCCGATCTTAGAGATTAACGTGGAAATAGCTACAATTATTTACTCACTAACTTACGTTAAAGTAATAAATTTATGAGAAAACAATTTTCTAATGAAAATATTTGTCCTTTCCAAAATAAGCCGTGATGGAAAGAGATACTATCAAGGTCTGCCACGAGCCACAAGGTTGCTGGAAAACTCCATGGTAGTTTTGTGACAGATAAATAGAGAAGAGAAGCAATTGGTGTTTTTGGTGTTGTGGTGATTATTGTCTTGACCTGAAAGACCTCTTGGAAATGTCTCAGATCCCCATGCCATACCTGAAGAGCTAGCTTTGTGTATATTTGCCTGTGCTGTTCTGCCAAGCCTTATGGTTCTTCTCTGCCTATAGGAAGCTCCTGTTTGTACCTCAAAGCATAAGGGAGGATGATATATTCTTTTAGCTGTATTCTGATAGAACTTTCCACATACTCCAACCAGACCCTTCATTACATAGCACGGTGGTTTGCACGTTGAATTATCTGCCCACTGTGGATCTTATGCTCTTATGTTAAGGAGGAACCATATCTCCTATTCTTTTTTGTCTCCTGCCAATGGCACCTGGCATCCCATATACACAGAATATGAGAATTTAATCCAACCTGCGACAGATGTTGTGGGAAGCCGGTGTAACCACTGAGCTAAGATGGCGCCCAGCTTAGTGCCAAGCCTCGTAACCCCATCCTGTTTACTAAAACTCCTGAAAACAGCAAGCTGAGTCATCCATGCCTACCGCATGATCTGAAACGTCATATAGCCTTGCCATAGTGTTAGCCAATGATCTGTTGTCCTGCCTGCGTGTGCAACTCGTGCTAAGGGCGGGATGATACTGATTGGACAGCAATGAGTGGAGAGAGATGATGCAAGAGGGTCTGGATATATATTGAACTGCCTGAATAAAGGAAGCGGAGATTGCCACGAGAGATCTGTTGGAGAACCTACCTTGGTGTGAGTGTCGTTATTCCCATTCTCTGCTGGTCAGAGATTGGGGTCGCGGCAAGATGTAACTCCCAGTCACTGAGCCCCAAACATATTCTTAGTAACTTTGCAGAACTCTCTTGAAATTTAATCTGCACTGACTCTGTAAACGTGGTACTCTTGTTTTAAATATTTTGGGGGGAAGTGACTGAGGCATCTCCCCAGTTTAATAGTAGCAAGTGGCAGAGTCAGATGGATCCTAGCACCATGCTAAGAGGAAGAGGCCGAAGCAGGAAGCAGAGTCTCTGTCTTTAAGACATCTATCACCTAGCTCAGGAGACAAGACCCAGAGCGCAAATAAAAGGTACATAAAATATAGAAGCCAGTGCACAGTCAGCTGTAATTAAAGCAATGCCTACTTTGCAGAAATAGCTACTGCCCTGATGAGATATTTAGGGTCAAGTCTTTGAAGCATCTATGTCTCTCACCAGACCCTTGATTGAGATTGCATGTCAGATAAATATATATTTATTTATAAGTTAATATTTTCTATTGCACTACATCATAGATTTTTGGCTGTTATTACATGTCACATACATTAATATGTTCAAAGCTATTAATCACAAATAAATTTATAAGACTGAAGCACTTATATGTGAACAATCAGATATTTTTTCAGAATGATGATTAATTACACACCCTGCTTTGGAAACAGTTCATCTAGACTTCTAGAGCTTAACGTAGGCTACAAATATGCTAATCTAGAATCCCCTTTAGGGGTGTCACCCATTAATAGTCAAGTCACTAAAGAGTGGGTTCCATGTAGAGATGGGTGGAGTGAAACGCCAAAAAAGTTGTTTTGTAAAGTAGGGAATCCTCTTTGTACCTGTCAGTGTCTATACTTTTCCTAATAGTGCTTGAATTTGATGTTTTGAAGCAGTCTCCATTTTGGATGTGCCTGGCCTGTCAAAGTCTGGGAAGGAAATGTCTTGAGTTGTATGTTGTAGGATATTGGATCATATTGAACCCCAAGATTGTGGGTTTTTTTTTTCTGGAAAACTCTGCTTCTAGTTGTGGTATGGCTCAGCCTTAGCACACATTAAAAACCTCTGGCTGGAATGCAGACATGCCCTTAGCACACACCTTTAATCCCAAATAATGAAGGTAAAGTTAGTTTGTGGAAGGAAGCATCCATGTTTGAAAGTGATGTCCACCTGAGTGATAGACAAAGTGACGAATCAGAGAAAGATTTGACAGAACAGGATCTGCCTAGGTCTCATGAGAAGAGAGAGAAGCCACTTGAGAGGCAGTGCAGAGAGAGAGAGAGAGAGAGAGAGAAGGAGGACATAACTTTACCAGGAGAGTTTTAGAGAGACAGATTGAAGAGAGACACTGGTGAAGTCAGAAAGAGCCAGAGAATGAGAAGCAGCTGGAAGATTAGATCAGACTGCCAAAGATAGTATGAGACCAAGCAGACCAACTCAGCCAGAAGCAGAGAGAAGCCAGACCGAATCAGTCAGCTTGGAGAGGAGTTTCAGCCAGGACAGCTGCGTTTATCCAGTGAACCAAAGCTCAGAAAGAACTTTCTAGAAAGGGTGAATTAACTCAGCAGTGAGTCTCAAAGGCTGCAAACATTCTAGGCCTAGATTAGTTTGTGTAGAGGCCAGAAGCTTTCAGGACTAGGCCTAGGATTGCAGACTGAGGTAGTAAGCCTTGGAGATGACAATTACCTCAGGTGAATAAAAGCTACTTTTACAGTTGTATCTTGTCCCCTCTCCCTTCTCTCCTCACGTGTGTGTGTGTGTGTGTGTGTGTGTGTGTGTTCAGGTGTACATGCATGTGTGTATGTATATGTAGAGATCAGAGGACAGTTTTCTATGTCATCTATCTATCATCTATCTATCTATCTATCTATCTATCTATCTATCTATCTATATCTATGTATGTATCTATCTATCTATCTATGTATGTATGTATCTATGTATGTATGTATCTATGTATGTATGTATGTATGTATGTATGTATCTATCTATCTATCTATCTATCTATCTATCTATCTATGTATCTATCTATCTATCTATCTATCTATCTATCTATCTATCTATCATCTATCTATCTTTTGGTTTTTTTTGGGGGGACAAACCCTTTTATTGGCCTGAAATTTGCAAAATAGCTAGGCTGGCTCGGGTCCACCCCTTTTGGCCTCCCTAGCACTTGGATACAAGCATGCACTATAACTTACTTGTTTTTTCTTTGAGGTGTTCTGGTGGTTGAACCAACGCTCTCATTCTTGCAAGATAAGCACTTTACCAACTGAGCTGCCTCCCCAGTCCTGACTGAGAACCTTTGCTGGGGCTGTGAGCTTATTTCAATCACAGAGATTATGAAGGTGGTGATCTTTTGACGTCCTGTCTTGTTGCAGGAAATAGAACAAAAAACGAACTGCTTGCTCCTGCACTTGTACCTCTGTTCTGGTAGCCTGACGGGCATGTACTGGTGAGCAATGGCCGACCTGTTTTATCTCATGGAGACTCTGACTCAAAACTCCACAATCTCTCCACCCAGCTCTCTAGGTTACCACTGGTGGTTGCTTCCATGCCAAACCTGTGCTTTAAACCCTCCACAGCCTTTGAGGTAAACCCGCTCTTAGCTGCTGAACCTTTCTCTCTTAGACACAGATGAGCTGCCAAGTGAAGGAAAATGCAACACAAACTCAGTTCAGAAACTCAGTCTCTGGGTGCAACAACTAAAACTTAATTTTGTAAGCCTTGTTAAAATATGATTCCCCCGGTGGCGAATCCTTGTGGATCCGGCATGATACCAGGAACCTCTAGCAGCTACATCTTACCACTCTGCTGTCCCCGGTCCAAAATAGGACCTATCTCCTGCTTCCTTTCTTCCTCCATCCAACCCGGAAGTCCTGCCAACTCGCCAAGTGATTGGCTCCTTTATTCATTAGGTGATTGGTTCACAAGAGCAGTACCAGGCCACAACACTGTCTCAATGATCTTTGGTCAATATATAAGCATATGTATGTAAGTGTGGAGTTTATTCCAGAAGGCTTTTGTAACAGCAACTTTCATCCCACATAAGAGGATGCTAAAATGGGGATGCTAAGTGAAGATACAGGAGTTAGGTCAGGCGAAGCACTGAGAAGAACGTTTTGGGATTGACTGGGGGAATAAGAAGTTGCTGATATCATCGGATTCACATCTATGCTATGGGTTTCCTCCTTTCCAGCCATTCTTGATAGTGTGTGTGCTAGAACAGAATAGGGTAGAGTAGTCACAGCTTCTCCATCATTAGCTGACTCCTTCAATCCAGGGATTTACTTTGAATGTTCCTAATTAGAAGGCATAGATCTCTACACCCTGAAGTTAGCCTCTGTGAATCGGGGGATTGAGCTATATGCTCTGAAGTTCCCTTTAAGCCCCTGGTGGATGGGTAATGTGTGTATTCTAGACCAGTGGTTCTCAACCTGTGGGTCGTGATCCCCAGAAGGGTGGCATATCAGATATCCTGCCTATCCAACCTTTACATTATGATTCATAACAGCAGAAAAATTCCAGTTATGAACTATCAGTGAAGTAATTTTATGGTTGGGGCTTACCACATCGTGAGGGTCTGTATTAAAGGGTCAGAGCATTAAAGGTTAAGAACCATTGGTCTAATTGGTCTAGATAGAGTCATTCAAATTAAAGTCGGCAGGAGAGTACAGGTTTGGGTTCCACGATCTCTTCTGTGCTGTAGAATGAAGAGGCATCTGAGGATCCAGAAGCTTAAACCTATGGAATTTTGGAGGGCAAATGGAGTCACCCTTTAACATGCCTATACGTTCAATGTATATTGTTAGGTGGAACAAGCTATGGGATACCGTCATGGAAGACAGAAAATGTGTCATGTTGATACCTTGCCCAAACTTAAATGTTTTTTTTTTTTTAATCAAGTACAGAACAGTGTACAAACCACGTCATTCTTTAAGATTTATTTATTTATTTATTTATTTATTTATTTATTTATTTATTTATTGTATATGAGTACACTGTAGCTGTCTTCAGACACAACAGAAGAAGGCATCATGTCCCACTACAGATGGTTGTGAGACACCATGTGGTTGCTGGGAATTGAACTCAGGACCTCTGGAACAGCAGTCGGTGCTCTTCACTGCCGAGCCATCTCTCCAGCATGAACCATGTCATTCTTAAGTCTACAAAGCACAGGAAGGCATTGAGCAGACTCAAATGTCAGCGCTGTCACAGTGCCTCCCAGCTTTTCCTGCTCCGTGCATGATGCTCCTTCTGGACGGTCCTCACTTTGGACTCTGTAGGGTGTCCAGCTGAAAAAAGCCCAGCATAGCCAGGAAAGCACAGACAAACAAGAGCAGTAACTTATCTTCCCCAAGGCTCTCATGCACCTCTCCATGAAGAAAAAACTGGTCCTGGCCCCACTGCAATGGCTCAGTGTAGACTGAGGTTGGGTGGTCAATCTTGAGTTTATGTTATTTGTGTGTGTGTATGTGTGTGTGTGTGTGTGTGTGTGTGTGTGTGTGTGTGAGTGTGTGCAGATGTCAAAGGAGCACATCGGATATCCTGCTTTATTCTTTGAGACAGGGTCTCTCGCTGAACCTGGAGCTATGCTTGTGGCCAGAAAAATCCCAGCCATGTTTCTCTCCCTGCCCCCCCATAGCATCCCTTTTTACTTGGGTGCTGGGATTAGAGCTCAGGTCCTTATGCTTAAGGATGAAGTAAGTGGTCTTCCCTACTGAGCCCTGTGCTCTTAACAATACCCTTTATCATCTCTTTGGTGACAATGTCCTGGATGGTACCAAAGAAAAAAGAAGCTCAAGCACTTGATGAATGGATGTATTAAAAATTTCCATCCCTCCATCTGATAAAAAATTTAAATTAAAATATGAAATTACATTAATAACCTATCAACTTGGCAAAGATTTTCAGTAGTAGTCAGAGTTGGGGTGGAAGTGAGAAAATGGAATTCACTCAGCTAGCGGGACTGGTGGGACTTCCAATTCACACAGTGCCCAGCAGCCCAACTTGGCTACACAGACTTACAAGAGGTCTCTTGGATACAGCGGACCATCAGAGTCAAAATGTCATTGCTATGAAGTTCTCCATTTGTATTAAAAAAAAAAAAGATGTGCAAAATTTACAGAACACTTTAAAGTGGAAGAAAAGAACATCGGGAAGAAACATGAATACTTAACGCGAATGAATAATTAATATGAATAATTAACAACGGACTAAATAGTTCATGGTATCTCTCCAAGAAGGAAATGCTCACAGAGAGTAAGGATGTTATAGAAACACACTTATTGACCTGGACAGATGTTTAACATAATGTTAAATTTAAAAGGAAAAAAAATTTTTAAGTTAAAATATAAATCTTGACAATATAAGCAAGGTGATTACAAATCTCTATTTTTTTTTAGCAGCCCTCCATTTCCCAATTTAAAATATAAATTTTGACAATATAAGCAAGGTGATTATAAATCTCTCTGTTTTGTGTAGCCCTCCCCTCCCCCTCCCCTGCCCCATCCTCCAGTGCAATGCTGATGGCAGGTACAAAGAAGGTAGACAATGCTTAGCCTCCCTGCCTTAGCCATTACAAAAGTTTTCTCCATGTATGCAATGAGTCTAGACAGAGCATGTTTGAAGCCAAATTAATAGCTAACATTTGCAGAGCGCTCATTGTGGCCAAGGAGAACTGCTAAATGCTCTGCGTTATCTCTTTTCATCCTTGCAACCTTTTGGATAGGAGCCTCCCTCTGTCATGCTTTTATCCTCCAAGAAGCCGAAGCACAAAGAGACTGAATAACTTGCCCAGGTTCGCTGAGGAGGCAGCTTCTAAGTGGCTGTGAATAATTTGTAGGATTTAGAGATAAAGGAACGAGGTTGACCCTGGGGTATTAAGCCACTGGTTCCTGAGGGAAAGATCATTTTGCTGGTTACCCCAACACAGAGGATCAATTTATCTGAATAAAAAATAAAACCATCTCTTGTATAGATGGAAGACCCCTGGAGACCTAGATGGGTAAATAATAATAACTGTCATGTCTGCCAGGCATTTCTCTGCCAGAGAGAAGTGCTTTACTGTTTTGAGCGATCAATTTTATTATTATTATTACTATTATTATTACTTGGGTATAATACAAGGAGCCTTTTATCTGAGAAAGTGCCTCAACATAGTCAATTCAGTTCAGTTTTGGTGATTTGGGAATTTTGCTTGCATTACCCCTCCCCTATCCTTTTCTTGTATTTTTCTTTATACTCATTGGTCTCCATGATCTTGGGGTTCTCCAGCTTTGGCACGTGGCTTTTCTCTGTCCCTTACAATCTGAGACACATAGACACAAAAGTCCCAAGTGCCGAGAGAATGCTAGAGGTTTGAAGAGCCAGGTCTTCCTCCTTGGAGAGCTAGTGCAACTGTTGGGAAGGCTGTGGTAGCCTTGTATTTGCAGAGTACTTAGCATAAAAATGACATTATTGTCTTAAATGAAAAGAATGGGTCAGTGGATAAGTGACCTAGCCCTTAGGGTAAGTAGGGGGCCAGCAAGCAGTCTACAGAAAACCCAGCTCAACGCCCTAACTCTTAGGTCTCTGTTGAGCCTAAGGCGGTTTCAGACAGAGCATAGTCCCTGCTATGCACATGCTCCCTCCAGTGCTGGGCACCAGTGTTTTGGAAGGATGGGAAAACCTAAGTGATTGTCATCTCACTGTAATATTTCGATTTCTCTGAATGCCTCTGTTTCCCCTCCTCTTCGTTCAAGGAACCAACTCCAAGTCCTCATCTTTTGTAAAGGATTCTCTGTTGCTACTGAAAGACCCACAACGTGAGGACTCCCCCAGGTTCTGACTCAGGAGAGGCGACACCCCAAATTACTCACGAGAAACGGTCTTGATGCAAACAGCAAGAGGATTTTTATTCCAAGAGCTCTCTCAGGCCCACAGTCAGTCATACACCACGCAGGGTAGAGGACCGTGGTACCCGAGTAACTGGGTAAGGTGGTATTTAAAGGAAGAAACCACAACTCAAGGGGGTGGGGAGGGCGTTGTTAGAAAATACCAAAAATGCCAGTTAAGAGTCACGAGAAAGTGCAAAGTGACAGGAGTCACAAGGAATACCTGGTAATTGTGCCAGTTATTTCTCAAGACAGTCTCTATGAGCCCCTAACAATAGCACATTTGCATAGCGGGTTCCAGTAGTGGTCAGGGTGGGTCAGGGTGACTTTCTTTAAATGAACACTTCCTCAACCCAGGAAGCAGGTGGGTGGAGGGAATGTTGCTATCTGCTTTATGATTAGCATGCCTTGGAGCTTTGAGTCACAAAGGTCACATTCTCAAGCCTGGGCCTAAAGCCCTAGTTTTTATGTTTTTATGTTTCACTTTTTCACTACCAGCCAACAAGGCTCTCTGTCTACCAACAACTCCACAGGAAGCTTGCTTTTTTTTCCTTTGCTGGGGCTTTACAATGGTTTGCTGCTAGACCTACTTAAGGAACCATAGTGATAGGTCAGCAGTGGCCACTGAAAGAGTTTGGACTAATTTATTCCAATAGAATGAAGCGTAGTAGCTTAGAGGTACCTTCATTCCACCAGGTTTTCTGTGGATTGAAAAATTCACACCAAGAAGCCAAAGTGAGAGGCGTGGCTAGAATCTCGGCTACTTTACAAGCAAGCAGCATTCTCCACTGCTTCTAAGAACTTTAGTTTTCCTCCTAGGTGGATGGAACAGAAGACACGTGTTAGGGCACATTGTGGGAAAGTGCGCCAAGCAGCAGACACAAAACTACTCACTTTTATTGGAAATACCTGGAGAGCAAATTCCTTTTATAGGTGTCAACAGGTCTACAATGGTTTAAGGTGCTGGCAAAACTAGGGCATCATTTGGTACTGTTGAAAACCAACAGTGTGAGTCCTATGGGCAGAGCAGAAGGCAACAGACATTGGTACCCAGCACCCTAGAAACCCTTGGAGATGGTGGGCCTTCACGTGATGGGCAGGAGGTAGCCCTTCCTAGGGACTTGGTTGTGGTCAATCAGCGTGCCTCTCCCCATTGTTGGAATTTCCAACCCTAGTAAACCCATATTAAAAAAACCCACACAATCCAGTTATTATAATTATAAGCTATATGCCTAGGTTGGGCAGATCTAACACTCTACTAACTTGTTCCCCAGCTATAAGACCCCTTGTTATTTGTGGTTTCTCTTAGCCACACAGTTCTGTGCCCTCGCGGCTTCTCCTCCTCTTCTTCCATCCTCTCTCTCCCTCTGCCATTCTCCTCTCTACCTGCCCTCACTCTAGAACCTCCGGTCCCACCTTCCCACCTTCACAGGCTCTAGCCTTTTATTGGCCAAAATGGGAAGAAGGTTCACATGACATCACCTGAGTACTCGATGGATGCTCATGGGGCCAACCCATCCTGAGGAAGCAATATTAACATCAGAATGCAAAAAACTCCAGGCCAACCTACTGCCTCTCTCTGGAGATGTCAACCAGTTTGAAGAAAGCCTAAGTGGATGACACAGTTATAGGACAAAGGGGGCAGCTCATGTTCAGTCTAGGGAGGGGTTTAATGCCATTGATGGAGGAGGCATGGAGAGCCAGTGCTGTGACTCAGATGGTAAAACCCTTGCCACTGAAGCCCTGTGGTCTGAAATCTGTGGAATGAGATCCACCAGTGGACCCCACAGGAAAGGTAGAGGGAAGAACCAACCCCACAAAGTTGACCTTTGACCTCTGCACATGCTACTCCTCCTCATACACCACACGTACACACAGCTATAACAAGACATAAATAGAATTTTTTTTTAAAAAAGAAAAGTAAATGTATCTGTTTTTGTTTCTCAAGCACTCTCTGGGATCTTTTCTGTAGTTCAGGTTTCTTAGGAAGAAGAATGGGTCAAGTAAATCTGAGTTGAAGAGTGAGTGGATGCTCACTCGGCCTTTAGAATGTGAACAGAATACTTCAGAAGGCCCTTCTTAAGGGCAGTGGCCTTGAGTTGAAACTTGAAAGGAGACAGCCTCTGTTCATGATGCGCCTGGGCATTCTGAATTGAGAAGCAGAATGGAAATCTTGAATGACATCATCTCTTACCTTAAAAGTTAAGGGCACTGGAAAGGTAGCTCTGCAGTTAAGGGCACTGGCTGCTCTTGTAGAGGACCTGGGTTCAGTTCCCAGCACCCACATTGTAGCTCACAACCATCTGTAACTCCAGTTCTGGGGATTTGACTCCTTTTCCAACTTTGTGTGTGTGTATTCAACCATATATATACACACATATATGTACACACACACATATATATACACACATATATGTGCATATATACACATATATGTATATATGTAAATTCATATTTATACTAATCTCCTTGATGGTATATATACACACATATATATTCATATATATACATATACATCATGCACATAAGCATACACATATGCATGCACATATACATACACACACACACACATACACATACACATACACATACACATACACAATTAAGGATACTGGTTCCCTCAGCTATGGTAATCTTGGGCTTGAAATAGGATGGAGGGGTTTCCAGGGCACGCACAGGGCTGACTGAAACCTTTCTCCAGACTACTTGGGTCCCAGGTCTATCAACTGCCACTCTTTGTATCACCTGTTCAGCTTCTAGGCTCAGTGATGGGAGCATTGTAAATGATATCAGAGCAGCACCTAAGGAAAAAAATGACTATGAATTAATATTGTGACAGCAGTGTTCATTTTTATTAATTATTAGTTGTACAATGACAACAGATTCATTTAACATTTGAAATGGAAGAAATGCAGAATTATAGGTAGGTATTTCTTTTCCTCTTGTCTCCATCTCACTCACTGAGACATGATACAATACACTTAATTCAAAACGCAAACCACTAGAATCCAAGTCATAATAGTCACAGCTATTTAAACAACTCTCTATGGCTTGGGATTTCGAGAGTGTCAATTTTTCCATCATTACAATAGGTTTTACAATGAACTCGGGCATTTATTTTTATGCAAACATCATCTGTGAGATAGACCCACAGAAGTGGAATTTCCATGACAACGTGTAAGTAAATTTACAATGTGGCTGTACTGTCGAATTATCCCCACCCCTGAAAGGTGGTATCCATTTACATCTCTGCCAGGAGTGTGTATCTATAAGGAGTCTGGATCATGAGATTTACCCATTGGATAAATTGCCTGGGATGGATTAAGTCTGAATATAAGACAAAACTGGTGCTCTCTTCTGTAGTCTTAGGTTTTTGATTACAATAGAGCTTTCTTATATAGGGGCTGGTTTTCAGATCACCCTAAGCAACGTTGATGTCACAGACCTTTGTAGCTATAGAGTCATATTATAGCTCTAGAAATTTGTGATATTGCACATGGGTTCCCAAAACCCTAATCAACAGCCACAGCGAATGGGATTTGGGGACTTCAAAATATCTTCCTTCTTCTCTGGCCCCAAATCTTATTCTGTTTAAGAAAGCGAGTAGCCAAGAGAAGACACTGCATTTGCTATTGGTACAATGTTGATCTGTTTGCAACATAAGTAGACCTCCTCATTCTTAATACTGCCAATCTGAGACCCTCATTGAGACTTCAGTTGCTCTCCCTAAAGGCCAGGGAGAAAATTCCCTGAAAAACTTAGAGGCATTGGATCAACTAGAAGTATATGCTCTGTCTTAGTCAGGGTTTCTATTCCTGCACAAACATCATGACCAAGAAGCAGTTGGGGAGGAAAGGGTTTATTCAGCTTACACTTCCATACAGCTGTTCATCACCAAGGAAGTCAGGACTGGAACTCAAGCAGGTCAGAAAGCAGGAGCTGATGCAGAGGCCATGGAGGGATGTTTTTTACTGGCTTGCTTCCCCTGACTTGCTCAGCCTACTCTCTTATAGAACCCAAGACTGCCAGCCCAGAGATGGTCCCACCCACAAGGGGCCCTTGATCACTAATTGAGAAAATGCCTTCCAGCTAGATCTCATGGAGGCATTTCCCCAACTGAAGCTCCTTTCTCTGTGATAACTCCAGCTGTGTTAAGTTGACACAAACCTAGCCAGTACATGCTCTATCTATAAACTAGTGTGCCTTCTCCCAGAAGGAAGATATTAGCGACTCATGGGACTCATGGACAGTCTTCCTTTCAAAGCTTATCAATAAGATTAGGTCTCTTTTGTCCATCAGGGAGACAAATAAGGAAATGTTAGGAGAGACTGATGAAACTTCCTCTTATGAGAATAAAAGCATCAGTGTCTGTTAAGGATGTTTAAGTATGACCAAGTTCCTTGATTGATTAGTCATGTTTGCTGCAGGAGTGAGTGGGTGGGGAAACTCGCGGCACATTAATCATCCATTTTGTAATAATTATGAAATGAGTGATATTCAGATAGTATAAGAGTTAATCACACATGTATCTTCTGAATTCTAAAGGGTTTAGAAAAGACCAACCATCCTCATAGACTTTCTGTCTCTGTTTGCTGAACATTGGAAGTCTCTGTCTTAACAGGGTGGAAAGCTCATCTGTTCCTAAATAGCTCACAACAGCTCATGTCTTTTATTCTTCTTCTTTTTTTTTTTTTTGGAGGGGGGAGGTTATTCCCATTACAGGGTTGTCATTTTTATTGTAGTAGTTCGCAATTAAAGACTACTCTATCCAAATTTCCAATTATACACTGGAATAGGAGAGGCAGAAAAGTAGAAGAAAAAAGCCAATGTTTGCCAAGTAGCCAAGAAAAGACTTAACAGTGGAAAATAAAAATAGATTTCAAGCTATTAAGAATTTATTGCTAAAAAATAAGTAAATAAAAGAAAAAACAAAACAAAACAAACAAAAGGAGAATTTATTGCTGAGGTGAGCATGGTGGCGAACGCCTTTAATCCCAGCACTCGGGAGGCAGAGGCAGGCAGATTTCTGAGTTCGAGGCCAGCCTGCTCTACAGAGTGAGTTCCAGGACAGCCAGGGCTACAAAGAGAAACAGAATTTATTGCTAACCCTGAAGCATTTAAATCCACTGAAGCTGTATATGTCATTTCACACAATTGAGTTTGCTACTCTGTGCTCTTCATGGTTTCCCTTATGGAGAACTTGGCTTATTCATCTTGCTTACGGACAAGTTGGTATTATTATTATTTGATGGGATGACTTCGGCGTTAAAGAGAGTGGCTAGATGTTCAAGTGACTAATTAGGCTTAATGTGAAGATCATGAGCTTTTTATACCAGAGAAGTGGGAATTCAGATGGGATGAATTCAAGGCCACAGGAGTGGGATGGTGGTATATTGAGGAGAAAGCATGGAGAAGGTGTAAGAAGATCTTGTCTGTGTGACTGATACGTTTCCTTGTTTCTGACTACTTCTCATGGTTAGAGTCCCTCCCCCCTCCCCCCTCCCCCCCCCAATGGCTCTGCCTGGGATGGGACTTAATATAGAGATGAAGGAAGTCCCTGATGAGCATTCTGACCTTCCTTACTCGGGTTGGTGTTCCTGGAACTTTAGATGCTGGCATGTCTTTTTGCTGACTTTTGCCTTGTTCACAGGGGCTGGAGAAATGGCTCGTTTGGTAGAGTGGGTTTTTACCAAGCACAGGACCCAGATTTGGATCGGCAGCACCAGTGAGAAAAGCCAGGGCACTACTGAAACCCCAGTGCTGGGAAAGAGGAGACAAGAGGGTCCCTGGGGCTTGCTGTCCATCTACTCTAACCAAATTGGTGAGCTCCAGGCCCAGGGAGAGACCCTGCCTCAAAAGCTAAGGTGAAGAGAGATTGAGGAAGACGGTAATATTGACCCCTGGCCTATACACGGACACACAAACACACATATACACATGCTCACACACACACAATTTCTGAATGAGTCCTAATGAGAAAAAACAAACAAACAATATTAATGTGCAATAGAAGAATTGTAGTCATGAAAGTAAATACAATGGAAACAAAGTATCATTTAGAAGTTTGGTTTTTAAAATTGTCACTGTTAATTGTTGTTTGTAGCCAAGATTTGCCTCACACCCATGACAGTCCTCTCACCAAGGCACACACTTACTTTAAATCATCAACAACCTCCTTTTCCTCCTTCCCCTTCTCCCCCTTTCCCCCTTCTCTTCCTTCTCCTTTCTCCTCTTCAAGTAAAATTCAACAATGGAAGCATCTAAAGGGCTGGGATGTAGCTTAGCTGGTATAGTGAGTGCTTGCCTGTTATACACAAGACCCTGGGTTCCATCCCCAGCACTCAATAAACCAGGAATACCTATAATCTCAGTACCTCTAGGGTGGAGTAAGGAGAATTGAGAGTTCAGACTCATTCTTGGCTATGGACTTAGTTCTGTGGCTTCAAGTCCACCTGGGTTACATAAGATCTTATCTCAAACAAACAAACAAACAAACAACCCCCCAAACAAACAAACAAACAAAAAATCAAAAACCCATAAAGCAGTCTCTAAAGATAAACAGGAGAAATGAACACATATCTATCTATTCATGAAACAAGTTCCCCCAAGAATAGCCCCTTTGATATACAGACAGTAATAGAGAGATATTTAACATTCTGACAGCTCCCAACCACAGTGTCATCGTTTGAGAAACTGACTTTCCCAGGAAGCAGTGAGGTCTAGTAGGAGGCGCCTGGCATTTGACTCAGACCAAACTGAGCTTGGTTTTCTGTTCCTGTTGTTACAAGCTTTAGGTTCGCACTGTCCACTTCATAGAGCTGCCACGAGGCCACAGTTTAATTGTATTAGGAAGCATTTAAGGCACATGCAGACAATTTCCGATTTATTCTTAGCTCCCATATGATATTTTTAGGGTACCTTTGCTTTAGCAGTGTTTTTGTTCTGGGTGGAGAGAGACACACAAAACAGATTCACAGAATCTAAGAAACAGCAAGCAGTTCTCAGAAAAGAGAAGCAACATTTTCAGGGTATTTTTATTTTCCATTGAAAAATAATAAAAATAGCTTTATTGAATCTCCTGGGGGAGGGGGACATACCATCTTACATCTTATATTATCCACTCCATTGACTAGAAGAACAGCATTGATGAATTGCCAGTTTATTGTCACCCAACACTGAGATCGAGGTGTCTCTAAGAAGCAACAGCTTGGGTAACATTCAAGCCCCCAGTTCAAAGCCAGGTCAGCTGGCAGCCCACAACCCACCTTTATCATTCCCTCATGGACTGTCAAGGAAACCAAGGCCCAGAGCGCTAACGTCTCCATGATATTAGAATGTAAGCGCCAGAGTCACCACTCAGTCTGACCAAGTGCTCACCTTCATTAAATGCCTTTAGTGACTTAACCAGTTGTCAACAGCGCCTGCAACTTCAGAGGAAGGTTTGGAAGGTAATTGAACACCATTGATTTCCCAGGCTAGGTAGCCGATATCAAGGCTGTATACGGGTCTGAAGGGTCTGGACCTAAAGCAATGATGACAGCTGGAGAGAGGGCAGCCTTAACTCTTCCTGGAGAAACATTTGACTCACGTACCAGAAACTGTGGACGTTTGAATTTATCTGGTGGTTTAGTTTGAACATAAAATGTTCCCCACAGGCCCATGAGTTGGTCCCCAGCTGGTGACAATGTTTGGGAAGGTCATGGACTCAATAGGAGGTAGCACCTTCTTGGAGGGTGTACGTCACCTCAGGCAGATTTTGGGTTTGCACTTGGCCTCACTTTCTGTTCATAATCTGCTTTGGTGCCACTGTGATGTGTCAGGCCTATGTCACGGTCCTATCTCAATGCCTTTCCCACTGCGATGGGTTGAATCTTCTCTAGAACAGCGAGCCAAAATAAATTGTCTCTCATTTTATCACAGTATCAGGAAGGCAACAAAGACACTGGGGTTTGAATGTGGTAAGCTCCCTTAAGGTCTATAAGCTGTCTGCAGTTATTATAATAATTGAGAAGAGATAGAAATGGGAGGTCCTGGGCTGGTGAAATGGCTCATCGGTTAAGAGCACTGACTGCTCTTCTGGAGGTCATGAGTTCCAATCCCAACAACCATATGGTGGCTCACAACCATCTGTAATGAGAAATAAATAAAAATCCTATGGGCCCAGAGGGAGGCGGGCAGGAGTGAGTGGGAGTCTGAGCAAGCTTGGCCAGGAGTGAGTGGGGAGAGGGGGGCTGGAGCGAGCAGGGCTGGAGCAAGAGGGAGAAGGGAAGGGTGGGGGGCGGGGGAGAGAAATGGGAGGTCCTTAAGTTACTAGGAACCAATTTCTCTTCCCTCCCTGTTTGTTGTTGTGGTCATATTCCCACGTGTTACGCAGTCAAGAGGGTCCCTCATCTGAGCCTGTACATGCTTTTAAGTCTTTCCAGCCTCCAAATTATGAGCCAAGTAAACGTGTTTTCTTTATAATGTTTAATCCTGTCTTGGGAATTTTGCTATAACCGTTACATAAAACATCCTGAACAAAAGCAACGTTGGCAAGAAAAGGGTTGTCTGGCTTATAATTTCAAATCATAGTTCGTCACTTCAGAGAAGTCAAGGCAGAGAGAGACTCAACAGTAAGTCAGAGCACATCCATAATAAAGTGTGCCAGCTTGATTTATGTCACCTCGGCACAAACTGTAGTCATCTGAGAGGAGGAAACCTTGACTGAGGAAATGCCTCAATAACATTGGGCTGTGGGCCAGCCATAGAGCATCTTCTTAAATCAGTGATTGATGGGTATGTGTTGGTTGGCTGTGTGTGTGTGTGTGTGTGTGTGTGTGTGTGTAGTCCATTGTGGGTGGTGCAATCCCTGGGCTGGTGGTCCTGCGATTTATTTATTTATTTCGAGACAGAGTTTCTCTGTGTAGCCCCCACCTGTCCTGGAGCTCACTCTGTAGACCAGGCTGGCCTCGAACTCAGAAATCTGCCTGCCTCTGCCTCCCAAGTGCTGGGATTAAAGGCATGCACCACTACTGCCTGGTGGTACTGTGTTTTATAAGAAAGCAGAATGAGCAAGTTCTGGGGAGCAAGCCAGTAAGCAGCACTCCTCCATGGCCTCTGCTTTAGCTGCTATGTCCAGGTTCCTGTCCTATTTGAGTTCCAGTCCTGACTTCCTTCAGTGATGAACTACAATGTAAAAGTAGAAGCCAAATAAACCTTTTCCTCCCCAACTTGCTTTTTTGGTCATGGTGTTTTATCACAGCAATAGAAACCCAATTAAGATAAAGAACAAAGAGAGAATAAATACATTCTTGCTTGTTCATAGCTGGCTTTCTCTTTTCTTACACAGCCAGAATTCCCTTCTTAGGGAATAGTGCTACCCATAGTGGGATGGATCTTATATAAATTAACAACCAAGACAGCCCTCCACAGATATCCCTGTAGCCCAACCTCATGTAGTTAATTTCTCATTAAAACTGCCCCCACCCCAGGTTATTCTTGATTGTGTCAAATTAACAATTAAAACTAACCAGTGGGATGTGTGTGTGTGTGTGTGTGTGTGTGTGTGTGTGTTGATTCCTTTAAATATCAACAACAAATCATCACCTTATCCCTTTTCCCTCAAATATCCTACTATCAATACCCACAGAGAAACACAAAAATCCCGTGTATATCAAATAAGATACATCAACAATCTTCATATTTGTGCCTCTGACCTAGCATGTCAGTACTGTCTTATTGTGAAACAGAAGCTCAGAAAGAAGAAAGGGCTTAATACATCTCACATCAGAAAGTACTCTTTAAACGAGCACTACCAAAATGTTGGTAAGGGAAGGTCTGAAATTGTATTGACATGTTTCCTGATAAACATTAACCCAGAAGTGAATTCCTGGCCCATAACTCTGGACCAGCACTTAATGTATGGAGGTACATACCCTCTAGTGAGTTTCCCAAAGCTCAGAGCTGAAGTGGAATGAGACAATAAATATTATTTGTAATTCCATGGAAGAAAGGTCCATTCGTATTGGCGGCCATCACTGAGGATGCATGGTGGATGGAGAGATGCTTATTTGTTTATTAATATCACAAGTTCTGACTAGCCTCTTGCTATAGTGTAGTAGACATGGTCCAAGCATTGGGGAATTGAGTGTGAATGACAAAAAAGAATACTGTATCAAACTTGTACTATAATGAGTTAATCTGAGCTGTTGAAGCTGTCTGCACCCAGCTAAATAGCTCTTCCACCTCTTTCTGTCACACTGGGAAAAAACAGAGAATTTAGGGTTGAGTCTGGATCTGAACGTCAGCTGTCCTGCTCCTAAGACAATAATGGCTTGCATCTGAGCTACCTAGTCAGGGAAGACGATTCATATCAATTCTCTGATTTTCTGCTTCTACTTTGATTAAAAACAAAACAAAACAAAACAAAAACAACCCTGAAAGCGAAACAGAACTGGGCTCTAGTGGTTTGAACATGATTGGGCAAAGGAGTGGCACTATTAGGAGGTGTGGCCTTGTTCTAGTGGTTGAGGCCACATTAGAGCAGAGTAGGTGTGGCCTTTGTTAGAGTAAGGTGTGTCACTGTGGGCGTGGGCTTTAAGACCCTCATCCTAGTTGCCTGGAAGTCAGTCTTCTAGCTTCTTTCAGATGAAGATGTAGAACTCTCAGCTCCTCCATGCATGCCTGGCTGGATCTTGCCATGCTCCCGCCTTGATGATACTGGACTGAACCTCTGAACCTGTAAGCCAGCTACAATTAAACGCTGTCCTTATAATAGATGCCTTGGGGGGCTGGAGAGATGGCTCAGTGGTTAAGAGCATTGACTGCTCTTCCAAAGGTCCTGAGTTCAATTCCCAGCAACCACATGGTGGCTCACATCCATCTGTGAAGAGATCTGATGCATTCTTTTGATGTGTCTGAAGACAGCTACAGTGTACTCATATAAATAAAATAAATCTTTAAAAAAAAAAAGTTGCCTTGGTAATGGTGTTTGTTCACAGCAGTAAAACCCTAAGACAAAGGCATATACCTTGTTGTGGATGGACACATTTCTGTGAGCGACTATCTTCCATCCTGTTGGCGCTGGCAATGTTATGGGTTCTTAAGCTTTTACATGCAAATTATTCTGAACAATATCTTTATTACCTAGACACTGCCTTCTCTTTCCAATCCCCATCAGACGTGCCCTTCTGTCATCTCCAAGCCCAGATATTATTTTTCTTTAATAACCAAATAATTGTCGAAATTGTACGAAAAATCCAGTTCCCCGGGGAAGTTTACATTCCACAGCGATTCTCTTTGGGGAGAAAATTGGCTGAGGATTGGGCTGTGAATTCCTGGAGTTGGGGGCTGGTTCCCTCTCCAGCTAGCATGACGAGGACACAACAACACTGCCCTATCTGGCTGCTTCTGTTTTCTTTCTAGATTGGACGAAGGGAGACTCACTCGAGCTCCTTATCCCTTACCCTCCCCCTAGCAGCAGCAGCTGCTGGGAGCAAGATCAGGAGAGAGCTAGAGGGGGCAGATGGGTTAATCTTCCCAGACCTGTCACCCATGGACTGGATGATTTCGTGACTGTACACAGGCCGTTTATTGAACGTAATCAACTACCTGACAGCAGGGAGACTCGGAAGTCATCATGGGTCAGACTTTGTGACACCCGCTGCTGATGTGACCCTGCACCCGTCTATGCAGAATGAACTTACAATAAAGCATTTGTCAAGGGTGGCTACTACCCTTAGGAGGTGTCAGCGGAGAGCAGATGTGAACTTCTTTTAACTTGCTTCATTGCAGAAAAGTCCCTCCAGATCTGCGGTAAGCTGAAATTGGGAGTCTGAGCACCGAACTTTGCCCAGGGATGGACAACGAGCCCCTCCCACCAGCAGAACTGCCTTAGTGAGTGAAATTCCGAAATGGACGGTGGTTGGGTATGGCACTGCAGCCCGAAGCTGTGCATCTTGCCTGTCATTGTTGCAAATTCAATCCTTGCCTACCATATGTAACAAATGGGTGATAGAGTCTATAAAAGAGGCAGAGGGTTGGGTTGGGAAGATGGTTCGGCGGGTAAAATTCTTGCTGCTATGAATTCCTGACTGGGGTCCCCAGCACCTATATGAAAGCCTGGTGTTACTAAGGGTAAGTGTGGCAAAATAATAAGGTGAAGGGTGATAGAGGAAGACATTGTGATATCAATTTCAGTAGCATCTCACCCCCACTGGGTGTATTATATATACACACATGCATAACAATAACAATAAAAATAAATAGATATAGAGACCCAGTGTTGGTGACATTGTACTTATGGAAGGGAAGAGAATAAAAGTCAGCAATTGTTAAGTTGAAGAAATGATTAAAGAGGCATATAGATCAGGTGTTCAACTTTATAAAGCACATTTTCAGTGCTGCAGAGATTGCTCAGGGGTTATAAGCTCTTGTTGCTCTTGCAGAGGATCTATGCTCAGTTCCCAGCATCCACATGCTGCTTACATCTGCCTCTAACTCCAGCTCCTCTGGCCTATGTGGCCATCTGCGCTCACATGAACAGTGCACGCTCCCCAGCCCTGCTACCATGCACACACAATCACAATGATATGAATAAATTTTTATTAACATCTATTTCATTTTTAATACTCTCCAAGTTAAAATGATATCTTAATTGGCAGCATGGTTAGGAGAAAGGGCTTCAAATCAGGTGATGTTTAATGTTTCTGCTTCATCATCTTATAGCTTGTGGTGGTTGACATGAGAATGTCCCCCACAGGTTTCTGCATTGGGACACTTGGTTCCTCAGTGGGTGGGGCTCTTTGGGAAGGCTATGGAATTTTAGAAGTCTGAGTTTTGGGGAGGAATTCTATCACTGGAGGGTGGGCCTGGATCCACTTCCTGTTCTAGTTCTCTGTTTCCCATGTGCAGCTGAAATGATGATCCAGCTTCCTCCTGCCTCCATGTGCTCCCTAACTGTTGCCGCCATGCCTTCCTCATGAGAAGAACTACATTCCTTCAGGAGTTGTAAGCGAAAACAACCCTTTCTCCTCCTGCTTGCCTTCTGTTGGAGCTTTGTATCACCGTGAAACTGGTAAAAGGTGAATAGTCCAGGTGTTCAACTTTATCAAACCCTTCTGCATGGTCTCCAAGTTAAAATACCTTAATTGAGAGACACCTTAACAATTTGGTTCATAGAAAGGGTGTAGAATCAAATGGTCCTAAGTTAATATTTCTGTGTTATCATCTTATTATTTTAGGACACCAAAGGAGTTTCTAAAACTCTTGCAGGTTGGCTGACCTGGGAATGGAGGAAAATAATTGTCCATATAACATATAAAAGATTGTTCATGAGATAAAGCAGATGATGTGTGTGAATATGTTGAAAACAGTGCCCTGACATCTGTGAGCTCTCAATGAAAGGTAATTCTTATTCACTGTATAAAGTTAAATTATAGAGTATTTTAAGCAAGTGCATTTTTAATTAAGAAAACTCAGTTAACAAAATCTTCATGAAGGGCCCTTATGGGACTTGAATAACAAAGAGATAAGAATAATTTAGAATCGCTTTATTACCACTTATTTACAGGAAGAAGGTGCTTTGGAACTGAAAAGAAATTATTATGCTTATTTATGTGGGGGCGTGGAGACAAGTGTGTGTTACTGTGTGTGGGAGTGTGTGTGCATGTGTGAATGTGTGTGTGTGAGTGGGTATGTGAGAATGTATTACCTACCATGTGTGTGTCTCTGAGGGAGTGTGTGCATATGTGTGAGTTTGTGTATTATTGTGTATATTACTCTGTGTGTTACCATGTGAATACCTGTGTGGGTGAGTGTATATTTCTGTGATGTGTGTGTGTGTGTATGAGAGAGAGAGAGAGAGAGAGAGAGAGAGAGAGAGAGAGAGAGAGAACAGCTTGTGGGAGCTATAGTTTTCTATTCACCATGTACATTCCAGAAATCAAACATAGGTTGTCAGCAAATACCTCTACCCTACAGATCATCTCTTTGACCATGAAAAGAAAAGTATATTTGAAGACTTCCTCAAGAGTAGGGTCCACACTCTCCATGAAATCTTATTGATAAGGAGCCTGTAGTCCATAATTAACACAAGGTACATTTTAACTGTGTGTCCTCTTTTAAGAGATCACTTTTGAATTGCCATGCCTGGATTCGTTTTTTTGAGGTTTTAATTTAAAGTCATCTATACTACTTTCAACCTGAAATCATGCACTTGTAACATCCAGGATGGCTGACTGAGGATTTGTCCTGTCACTGAGGTGAGTTTGAGGCACAAATCTTGGTGCTGCCTTTTAGCAGTCGAATTAATCCTAAAGATAATGGTGCTGAGACCACGTCAGGCATCTCTCCACACTGGAATGGATTTCATCAGTGCGTCACTGCAATTCCCAGCGGGCCGAGGGTCCACATACTGTTTTGAAGATTTTACAGTGGAGAAAATTAAGATTTGTCACTTTTCCCTTGGAACTTGTTATAGAGGTACACACGCCACCAAGTAGCGATTTGGTTGTTGAGACCTTTCACAGGTTAAAATAGCTGTGGGAAGAGAGGGAAAAGGGAAGCAGGCAAGAAGCTAGGACACTTTCTTGTCTTCATATAGTCTGGTTCCAAGTCTAGGATAGGCTAACACAGCTGTCTTCTTTGACAGCAGCCATGGTTGCATGACAGGTGGTTCTTACACAGCAAAAGAGCCAAGCTCTCTCTGGCTTTAGGTTTTTTCAGGTGGCCTCTAAAGCTAGAGAGAATTGGAGAGTTGAGATTTGCCTACTGATGAAGAGACAAAGTATATCTGCCTACTCATGAAGCTGATTTCTTGAGTGAAATCACAAACTTCAAATGTAATCAGGTACTACACTATACAGATACAGTTCCCTGCTCAGCATTGTTACAAATCCAAATTCTTGCCTATTTAATGCAAAAGGAGGTACGACAGTCTATAAAAGAAAAAGCCCCACAGTGTTCCTGATGCTGGTGCCAATGGACGGGAGAAGGAAGGGGTCAGACCTGGCATTGCTAAGCTGAGGAGATAGCAGTGACAAATGGGTCAGGAACTCAATACTTTAAAACATTTTTTTTTTTTTTTTTAGTTTTTCGAGACAGGGTTTCTCTGTGTAGTCCTGGCTGTACTGGAACTCACTCCGTAGACGAGGCTGGCCTTGAACTCAGAAATCCGCCTGCCTCTGCCTCCCAAGTGCTGGGATTAAAGGCGTGCGCCACCTCGCCCGGCTTTGTTTTTTGTTTTTAAACTTTCCAAGATAGAAGATAATTGTTGGAATAAAACGATATTAAGCAACTCGGTCCTCTCTTCTTGGTTCCAAGCATGGATACACATTAACAGGAGTCCAGCTAGCTGGAAAGAGACATAAACATTCCAGTGAGCTCTTGTTAGCGTGTGCATTTGTTACTTTTCTGTGGCCCTGATAAAACACTCCAAGAAAAAGGCAAGCGAGGGAGGAAAGGGTTTAATTCAGATTACAATTCTAGAGGGATGCAGTGCATCGTGGCGGGCAAGCAAAGCAACAGTGAGAGACAATAGGAACCAGAAACCATGGGAGCTGGCGGACAACCGGTCACAGTTCATCCCCACACAGGAAATAGACGGCAAGAACAGGAAGTTGGGTAAAGCTTGAAACCCTCAATGCCCACACCCAGCGAGCCAGAGCCATTTCCTTCAGCAAAGTTACAGTTCCTAAAGGTTCCATAATCTTCCCACAGAGTAGCACCAGGCTGGGGACCAAGTGTCCCAAACAGAGGAACTTATGGGAGCGATCTCTCATTCAAACTACCCGAGTTTCCAGCGTCCTTCAAGGCATAGCTTCTGTTTCCACTCTGGCTCTGTAATCTCCTCGGCGCCTTCTTACTGACAATCGAGTAAGTGAAGACTCAAGTCCTGAACAGTAGGTTCTTTAAGCCCTGTTCTTGCTTTATAGATGAGGACACTGGAAGAACAGATGATGCGTCTCATGGTGGGCCGCTGCTATAAGTTCACCTGACCCCGAAGCTGGCAACATTTCTGTTCCAATGCCGGCTTTCATGGACAACCTGGTTCCCACATTACAGTAGCAGATGCTTCATGCTACACAGGGGGTTAACCAGAGTCTAGCCCATGTTCTCAATCTGTTAAGAAAATAGGGCCCTGAGGACATGCAGAAACGTCTACTTGGAAACCCGATCTCTTCCTCCTAAGACACTCGGGTTGAAGCTCATTAGCGGGTACTCTCTAGAGATTATTCCGTTTCCAATGTGTAAAACCTTACAGTTGGGCAAAAAGTACCAGCGAAAATACAAAAGTATTTAAGAGAATCAAGGGCAGTCAGGTGGTGGTAGCACACACCTTTAATCTCAGCACGCAGGAGGCAGAGGCAGGCGGATCTCTGTGTCTTTGAGGCCAGCCTGGTCTATAGAGTGAGTTCCAGGACAGCCAGGACTGTTACATAGTTTGGAAACTATGTCTTGATAAACCTGTGTGTGTTCACATGCATGTGGGTACCCTCAGAGGTTAGAAGAGGGCATCCGATTCCCTGAAGCTGGAGTTACAGGCTGTTGTGAGCCAACAGGTTTGGATGCTAGGAATATATATGTACGTGTATATATGAAAGATGCAAAGTTATAATGGCTCTTATACACATGAATTCTGTATTAAACAGTGTTGTGGGTCTGGGGGGGGGATGCTTAGTGGTCAAGAGCACTTGCTTCTCTTCAAGAGGACCTGAGTTTAGTTCCTAGCACCCAACTGATCATGGGGAATAGAAACTCTATCATATTATTTTCTGCTTGTTGCTTCTCAGCCCAAGTCATGCTAATGTCAGTGTTTAGTAGTCAACACTAAACTGGCCAGGGTTGGGGAGGTGGGGGCGGGGAGGGGGGTGGCTGAGGGATTAGAAGTCAATTGGCTTCCAGGGACACCGCTTCTTACCTTTGTTAAAATCTGGTCACATGGCTGCCTCTGTTGCAAAGGAGGCTGGGAAATGTAGTACGTTGAGAGGAGGAGCCCATTAGGTAAAGGAAGGAAGGGTGAACTCTAAGGTTTAGTGGTCACATACTTGGGATGAGTCAGTTCCCTTCTACCTACTCTTTAGAACAGTGGTTCTCACCCTTCCTAGTGCTGCGACCCCTTAATACAGTTCCTCAAGTTGTGGTGACCCACAGCCATAAAATTATCTCATTGCCACTTCGTAACTGTAACTTCGCTACTGTAGTGAGTTGTCATGTAACTATCTGTGTTTACTGAGGGTCTTAAGTGACCTCTGTGAAAGGGTTGCTCGATGTTTCCAAAGGGTCGCGACCCACAGGTTGAGAAACCCTGCTTTAGTTAGCCTGGCTAAGCATCACAGTTTTAACTTGGATCTTAAGCAAGGAAGAGGGAAGGTGCAGAGGAAAGAACATTTAAACTGTCTTGACATCAGGGTCACAAAGATTTCCTACACTGGCTCAACCGGAAGTTATGTGTCCTTGTCCTCACCCCCAGGTTGGCTTCCAGTCCCACCTTCCGTGCACTCTGGCTTTTACAATTCCCCTCAATTGTTTTCCTTCGTTCTATTATCTTAGATTAGTGGCTACTAGTAAAACATCATCCAACTCTAAATCGCATCTTGGAGCTCAGCGCATGAGTTCACTAACAAAATAGTTTGTGTTTGAAACCTGGGGGACGCACTAATCTTTAAAACTCCTTTAAGCTCCATCAAATGTACTATTACGTCATCCTAACATGACCTGGATTCACAGGGCTATTGTCAAATTATCACTTGGACCACTTTATACTTGGACCGAGGTTTTGAGCCAGAAGTTGGAAACAAAAACACAAGACAAATGAAAGATTAAAAATAAATAAATAAAAATAAATGACTGAGTATGGAGGAGGGAGAAATTCAACTGAATTTATTGAAATCGACTCGATTCTTCCAGAAATAACTCAAGCACCAAGAGCCAGCTTTAAATTACCGTTTCCCATAGTAAACTAGGAAATGGATCCCCTTAGTGGGCTGTATCTGTCTCTTGTAAAATGACTCTAATTCACTCTGTCACGTGGGTCTAAAACGGCATCCACGGAGTGTTTTGAACCACATCAAACTGAATTCTACTGCTATCTAACCAACCCCTAATTTTCAGTCTATCGGTGTGTAAGTATATGCTTTTTGCTATCTCTGAATTTGCATAAACTCCAGCAATCTTTTTCCCTTTCTCCTTTGATTTTTGCTGATAATGGAGTTTGTGCTGAAATCACACCCTTTTCTTTTCTTTTTTTTTTTCTTTTTTTTTTTTTTTTTTTTTTTTTTTTTTTTTTTTTTTTTTTTTTTTTTTTTTTTTTTTTTTTTTTTTTTTTTTGATTTCTGACATGCATATAGACTTTTTTGTTTGTGGACCTAAGTGCGTTTATCCTGCTCTTCAATCAAGCCACAACTCGGTGTGGAGGCAGAGACTATCTGGCACGATATTTTCTACATAAACAATTTCAATGTAAGGGGAACAATATGGCTCTAATTTGATGTATGATCAATTTAGAAATATGCAAACATGTTTGAATATACATCCTGTACATGACAACAGTCATGTGAAACTGGATACACAAAAGAGGTTTTTTTTTTTTCCTCTCCCTCTAGTGATTTCCCCAGCTTCCCTCCAACCAGATGATATCAGCCTTATTTCCAAGCTTTTAAGTGAAAATGCCTGCTTTGATTGCCTTCCCAAATTGATAAAAATATATGTAGTCAAATAGAATTTCTTTTAATGGTCAAGTTGTCCCCTGGCACACGATTTATCTTAGCCTGAATACAAATAAAAGCAAACTAAATTGAAGAGGGTTAACATTTTTCCGACGTAGCTGTGAGGGAAAATTGGAAGTGGCAGTTCTAGATACATGGCCCAGGGATATTTAAGGCACATTTGTTCTCTGTAAGAAAACCCACAAAACAAAACAAAACAAAACAAAAAAAAACCTGCTTGGACCATTAGCTTCTCCTTAGAAATGCCAGGTTGCAGGCAAACCTTTATCTTCCATTTTGTCTGTCTCGTCTTCATTACAAGCTGCCAGGAGGTGGTTGGGCATTGATGGGACAGCCTAGTAGTGAGGGTTTCTCGACCTTTCTGTGGTCTGACTTTGGAGCTGAGCCACAGTCATGCATCGAATGTTACCATGAAATGGTTAATTTTGTATGCCCGGTGAACACAGAGAGGTTCATTCCTGAAGGGGGAGCATATTAGCCATCTCCCCTTGACCACCCTGAAGTACGGGGTTGCATATTTGCTGAACAAGGGAATCCAAGCCAACCTATGAGGTCCATAGCCATGATAAACTCTCATTAAGCCTTCATCGTTCTGGAAAGGAAAGAGAGGCTTAGTGAGGGGATCTAAGTTGGCTAAACTACACAGCGAGGAAGTGATCCCGCTAGAATTAAATCTGTGTTCGGTACTTTCAAAATGATACTGTTCTTGAACTAGGGAATGGCTTGGGGGTTACGAGAGCTCATTGCTCTCTCAGAGGACCAGTGCTCCGTTCCCAGCATCCACATTGGGTGGATTCCAATTGCCTGTAACTCTAACCCTATGGAATATAACTCTTCTTTCTGGCTTCCAAGGGTACTGACACATGTGACACGCACACACAAACAAACACACATGTAAATAACAAATACATAGATAGATAGATAAATAAATAAATTAATTAATAAATATTCCTTACCCAGACTTGAGACAGCTCCAGAACTAATGCACACAAAAGTTTTATAGTTTCATGTTTTTTAAAACTTCTGTCCATAAACATGCTTCCTTGTCTAAGTATACAACAGTACATGCACACACAAGGGTATATTGAAATACTAGCATTACAAACCGCCTCATGGCGCCACCACCACCCAGCAAGACCGCGTCTTTCAATATGGCCCTTGCTGTCCTGGAACTCACTTTGTAGACCAGGCTGGCCTCGAACTCAGAAATCCACCTGTCTCTGCCTCTGCCTCCCAAGTGCTGGGATTAAAGGCGTGCGCCACCACTGCCTGGCTCATCCCTTTAATTTTGTTGTTTCTAACCAATGCGTGATTCCTATTAGATGTATGCTTATTGAGTTCAAATCATGCGGTAGATATTATGCTTTTGTATACACTAGACAGCTTGTCATCCTGCCCCTCCCCCGACAGAAGAAAAATTTTAGAATGTGTAATCCCTCTTTCTCTTCATTCATCAACATGAATCTTGAGTCATAAGACTTAGGGTAACTCACCCCAAGTCTAACTTCTCATTAGAGGTTGAGCATGTCAGGCAGTTCCGTGGTACATTCTGGATTCTTCCTGGTATCCTTTATCTGTTTCTGTTCTCTTGTGGGTACTCTATGTTTCCTCAGGACTCGTCTAAGCCCTAAGGTGGTGGTGTCTGGAGACGGGGTCCTATGGAGGAGATTAGGTGGGCTAATCTCTCTCTGTAGCTCTCTCTGGAGGACGCTGGGAATCACATATACCCTTGTCTACAAGATAAGGATGTGGTGAGAAGGTGACATCTTATACCAGATAGAGTGCCTTTCTGGAAGGTCAACTGGCATCTTGACTTTGGGTTGCAAAGCCACAAGAACTGCATAGAGCAGATTCCTGTTGTTTTCTAAGTTGCTCAGTTTACCTCTTTTTTTTTTTTTTTTTTTTTTTTTTTTTTTTTTTTTTTTTTTTGGTAGTACCTCCTGACTGGAGTAAGGGAGCCAGCAAGGCATTTATCGTGTAGACGGTAGTTGAAGGTAACGGGAGCAGAGCTGTCTTCCCAGTCACAGCTCAGATGGACAGTGTCGGCAGAGTGTATGTTTGGATGGGCATTCCAATGACTGTAGTGATTTTGGACTGATTCAGCAACCTAGCAACCGAGGCAGGGGAAGGACAACAGTTGCCTAGCATGTACAGTGTCCAGGGTTGGACTCCTAATACAACATACGCAAATAGAGAAATACCCAATCTAATCTAATACAGACCAGAGATGTGCTAACAAAAAGCATTCCTATGAGATCTTCCTTGGTACAGAAAAGTACTAGGTGGAGCTTTCCCTAATAATAAATACTGAGCTTCGTAAACCCCTCTCTACCAATGGTCACCTCCTACCTCTCCCTCTTCCACTTTTAGTTTCTTCTGTTTTTAAGCCAGTGGTTCCCTAAGACTGTGGTAGGACTGCCTAGTGGAATAGCTGGATTAATTTTAGGACTCTCTAGATGAACATTTCTTTATGTTACTAGTTATATGCTTCCTTGAGTGAATCTTGGAGCAAAACACAGCTCAAACATCCATCACTGATGTAAAGTTTTTAAAAGCCACAATATTGTTTAGACTGAGACTAAATTAGAGCAAAATTAAATTATTATCAAATGGAAAGTATTAAATAAATAATACCATAGCGGGGGTATTAGGTCATTTAAACATCTTAAAGGGGTTTGTGCATGAGGAGTCTGGAGAGCACTCCTTCAAAGATCTTTCTTTCTCTTCTTGTTCTCTTCATGCCTGGCTCCAACATACAACTTCCTGGTATGTGTGGCTGGAATTCTGCCTGCTTGCTGTGGGAACCCACTGTATCCTTACCCTAGCACTGACATAGTGCCCAGCACACAGTAGGAAGCTAGGCTTGCCCCTCAGCTTCTCCGCTTGAATAATGCCTGGGGCCAACCGTCCTCCTGCCTCTGGGCCCTGCCCCTTAGCAACAAGCTTGGCGCTCCAAAGCCTGATCCTCCAGCTAAGAGGAGGAGACAGGGGACAGAAATAGAACAAGAAATCTTGAACACAGATAAAAGGCTTTTTGATATTTGCATGAAATATGCTACTTTAAAAGGAACTATTTTTATAGTATTATCTATAAGAGATTATAGGCAGAAATTAATTTTCTAAGTCTTTCTAGTTAAAACAGTCTGTGCACAGGAGGCATTTAAATTCCTCTTTTAATAAAAACCCATGTATTGTCCTGCAGGCGAAGGGCTTGGTTTCTTTGTACGATTATTTTGCCGTCTCCGAGGCCAAGAGAAATTTGTGAAACGCCATAAAATCTTCTCTGCTTACTTCACCACATTCCATACTTGTCTCTCTTCCTCATGAAGGATTACTGGGGGTGGGGGGGTAGGAGCAGGGCAGAAATATCATAATATAGCAATCCAATAAAGTATTGTCAAGCCATAAAACACAGCAGTGGTAGAAAACAATGCTCGTTGAATGAAGAGAGGTGAGGCGGGACTTCCTGCCAGAACTCAATGAACAGGGGGGCTGGCTACTAACAGGATACAGACTGACTGGGGGGACCCCTAAGCAGCTGAAGTGTTAATTTATTAAATATCCCTTGATTTTCCAGGGCTTACAATAAAAAGTATTTGTGGTCAGGAAAGTGAGAAAACAGGAAACACAAGTTTTCTAAGCCCATTTTTATGCTTGGAACAAAAGCACCCCTTTATCCAGGCCTGAACCTTGTGTGTTTATCTGAAAGCACACAGGGAGAAAGAGGGTGCTTTATTTCTATTTAAAGTGCTTCTCTTTTCCTCATGGGTTTGGTGCCAACAGGGAGCCTTCCTGTGGTGCCCGGGGAACCCCGCTGTCCTCCCTGTCTGTCTTCTGCCTTGATCTGCAGCGTCCTCCCTAGGCTGGTGAGTGTGCCCTGGCTCAGTTTCCCTGCTTTGGTCCAAATTCACAGGGAAGTGGGAAATGGTTTCATGATCAAAGCTGAACTTGATCTCTATCAAAGAAGCTTTACCATCCTGGAAATCTGAGCCACTTGACAATGTAGTTTAGATCCAAAAGGGAAACTACTCAACTGTCCCTGCAGGGCCAGCTTGAAAGAAGAAAGGGGCAGGTCCCCAAATAGGCACTGCCTTTAATGTGATTTCCCCAGAACAGTGTGTTTGACCTGAGCCTCTGTCTTTGCACTTCATTTCCATGGGCTGTGGCCCATCTTGTTACAGTAAAGGTTAGGGTGGGAAAGGCCAGAAAGAGAACCTGTTCTCTTTCTCATACTCACAGGGCCGAACATTTCAAATGAAGAAACCACCACCACGGGAATGTCTTATAATAATGGCTTACCTTGTACAGAAGTAAGAAGCCTGATCCCAGGTTGGTAGTCATTTCAGGAGCTGGAGACGTGGCTCAGAGGTTGAAGCACTGACTGCTCCTCCCCAGGATCCAGGTTCAGTTCCTAGCACCCACATGGCGAGTCACAGTCTTCCATAACGCCAGGGGATCTGACACCCCTCTTCTGGGCTCTGCAGGTACTGCATGCTTGTGGTACCTGAACACACATGCAGGGGAAACATTTATACACATAAAATAAAGTTTAAAAAAGAAAACGTCTAGCCGGGTGTGGTGGTGCACGCCTTTAATCCCAGCACTCGAGAGGCAGAGGCAGGCGGATTTCTGAGTTCGAGGCCAGCCTGGTCTACAGAGTGAGTTCCAGGACAGCCAGGGCGATACAGAGAAACCCTGTCTCGAAAAACCAAAAAACCAAAAACCAAAAACAAAAACAAAAAAACCAAAAAAACCCCGACTTGGGCAAGAGACTTATATCTTTAAACCTCAGTTTCCCCAAACTTGCTATAGGATTAAGGGCATTTGACTGTCCTTGTTCATTTGTAAATGTCGGTTCTTGACTCCACATACCGGGTACCTTCTTTACAAAGCACCGTTTCTTCCTGTTAAGTCTGGAGCAGGGATGCTTGTAGATTTAACACTGTCCACTTATTTATTTTTCACTGAAGGAGAAGGCTGGCCAGAAGGACTTTAGACCTACAAGTAAGATTTTTGAGCTGAGTCAGTTGGTAGACTGGTTGTCCAGCACGTAAAAAGCCTTGGATTTGATCCATTATCAGATAAACTGGGTGTGCTGGTACATGTCGATAATCCTGCATTTTGGAGGTGGAGACCATTTTGGGCTTCATAACATGTTTGAGAGCATCCTGGACGACATAACTGCCATGAAGCAACAAACCCCAAGGACAGCTTATGGAGTTGAAATGCGCAGAGTACCTGCTATACGAGAGGTATTTACTTACTCCGTCTTATATACTATAGTTCCTGAAGAGGCTGAAAGAAAATGATGAGGACTACTATTCTTATTCTCAGATGGGGGACATGATACCTCTGCTGGATTAACTGATAAACTGAGGTGACCCAGGCAGAGACACTCACCTCCACAAATTCAAGTCTTCTCCTCTGTCACAGGTGACCTGTGTGGCAGATCGTGGTGTGGTGAGGTGTTGGAGGGGTGGGGGAAGGGAAGGTATCAAGACATCTGGTGCCACCGAATGCCATGAGATTCCCTCTGTGTTAGTCTCGTTGGTTAATTTACACATTGCTGGGGTAAAACAGCTGACAAGCACAAGTGAAGAAAAGAAGGATTTATGTCATCACAGTTTGAGGTTACAGTGCAGTCTGGGGACGGAGGTGGGGGTGGGGTGTGACCTTGAGGTGGGTACCCATGAGTTTTGCTCTTAGGAAGCTGAGGGAGATGAACTCTGGTGTGGATCCTTTTTATTCAGTTCAGGGTCCCAGCCTGTGGAATGCTACCATCCATATTTAAGGCAGGTCTTCCCATCCCAGTGAACCCAACTTAGACATTCTCCCATGGACACACCCAGAGACCTATCTCCTAAGTGGTTATAGATCCTGTCAAGTTGACAATGTTAACTATCATGGTACACCGTGAGTCAGATCCTCTCAGCTTTGTGGAACCAAGGCTGGATTCAAACTGGCCTGGCCTGAGTGCATAGCGAGAGATTTCAGCTTCTTCATGATATCCCGTGGAGGCTATGGTAAGAATAAAGGCCTAGGTCCCATGAGGGTCCAAGTCTGGTGAATTCTTTTCCATTTTTCCTCCATCTTACTACAATGTAGCATGGTAACCACAGGGACACTAGAGACCCGGGGGATTGGGGGGGACTTTGTGACCTCTACTGCTATGTTGATTAAGAATCAGAAATTTGTTATTCCAGGTTATGCTAGGTTTCTTTGGTCAAGCACAGGAGTGGTTTGTTAAATGGTCCAAAGCCTGTTCCCTTTATGGTACAAACATAATCAAGGTAACAGAGTCCATGGCAAGACTCGGTGAGAACATGGTGGTAAAAGAGCAAGCTTGAGGGATGTCAGCTCTCAGGAAGCCTAGGCAGTGTTTTAAAATCTTTCAAGCATTTCCAACTTTAATGAATGAGAAGGTATTGCAAAGTCTATCTATCTATCTATCTATCTATCTATCTATCTATCTATCTATTTATCTATTTATCTATCTATCATCTATCAATCTATCATATGTAGATCTTCTATTATTACCTATCCATCTTATCTATCTATCTATCTATCTATCTATCTATCTATCATCTACATATATGCTATCTATCATCTGTAGATCTTCTAATATTGCCATCCATCTCTTGTATGTATGTATCTACGTATGTATGTATTTCTTGTCTTTATGTATGCATGTAATGTGTATCTGTCTGTCTATCTTATCTATCTATCTATCTATCTATCTTTCTATCATCTGTAGATCTTCTATTCTTAACCATCTATTTCTCAACTATATTCACTTATCATCTGTCTTACATATACCAATCATCTATTCATTCACCAGCCATTGATCCATTCATCCATCTACTTATCTGTCTTTTTTTATACTTCAACATTAAAATCTAACATGTGAAGATTTTCTTTTAACTCTTCAGAGATTCTGGCAGGACCATGATGGCTTTTTGTTTCCATAATGTAGCAATGAAAACAACACAGAGAGGAGCCACTACTATAGATCAGGCATGTGTGTCATGTGTGTTCCTGTTGGTCTTTACCCATGGACTCTAGTGCTAGGCTTGGCACAGACTCACAGGAGTGTCTGAACTTTTTTTTTTTTTTTTTTTTTTTTTTTTCCGAGACAGGGTTTTTCTGTGTAGTCCTGGCTGTCCTGGAACTCACTTTGTAGACCAGGCTGGTCTCCAACTCAGAAATACACCTGCCTCTGCCTCCCAAGTGCTGGGATTAAAGGCGTGCGCCACCACGCCCGGCTGAACTTTTGACATTAACTTTGCAACACAATTTGGCTAGCTACAAATGAGTTGGTCTGTGTCCCCAGTTCTCCCGGGGATGCATACTACCCACGGGCCACAAGGTAGACTTGCTTGGTAGACTAAGATGGAATCCTGTTAGGCGGACTCAGAACCAGCAGGCTGTATCACTCTCCTCTCCGGTCTCTCTATCTGGAGGATGAGACCCAACACCGCCTTGCCGCTGTTACACACCAGAGTCTCTGATCTCACTTTAAGCTCCCTGCACACACAATCTATGATATATTGCTTTATAGCTCTTGTTACTAACAGACTGTGTAGAACTCAGCTTTACAGTTAAGGCCAGAGCAGGAAAGCCTGTGAGGGGAAGAGAGGCGAATTTGAGCATATTTGCTTTGTGACTTAAGTTGGGTCTCTGGGCCTCACCATCTTTCTCTGTAATATGAGAGAACCGGATGCTATTTATACTTTGCATTCCAGAAGAAAACCCTCCACAGTGCTGTGATGTCTGGGTAGGAATTCTTCTCTTTCCTTTGTGACCAGGCTGCAGAGTCTGAGCAGAGGTGGCCTACACTTGCCCCCTGGGGCCTTTCTTTGACACACCAGAGGGACCGACAAATTAGCAGTTACAGAACTTAGTGCCTATACCACACTGGACACTAACACTCTCATATCCTAAAACAGCATCTAATACACACTAAGTAGTCCCCTGTGTCCTGACCCAGGTCAAGGTGACACTGATGGTGTCTGATCAGTTTTCTCATGCTAAACCTGGGTTCCATGAAGAAATGGGTGCGCCTTACTTACAGCCTGGCATCACGGTGCAGCTCCAGGAAAAGAGCTGTGTTGGGCTGACCCAGTGTTTAGAATGTAGATCTGGGACCTTTATTTATTAACATGTATTCTAGGGGAAACTGCTTTTTATTTCTTTCTTAAAAAAAAAAAATAAGGAGATGCCTCTAAGCTAGAACTGAATTATAGATAGTGCTAATTTGGTTCAATTATTTTGCTCATTACAGGCAGAAACACAAGTGACATTACAGATCCGAGACTGAGCAATCAAGTCCTAGCTCACTCGTGTGCAAGTGCAAGAGGGGGATTCGGAATGTACCAAATAACTAGCTGTCACACCTGATCAGTACCACCCAATCCAGGGGAAGCAGCCACTCTGTCTTCCAAATGTCATTAAAATATCGAGAGAGAGAGAGAGAGAGAGAGAGAGAGAGAGAGAGAGAGAGAGAGAAAGAGAGAGTGAGTTCGCATAATTAAAGAAACATTATTTTCTTCACACAGCCTGAAAAAAAATGTGATTGAGGTAGCAATTTTGAGATGCAGATATTCAATCAGGCAGGCGCTTGTGTATGTACCAGCTTAGAGCAGATGCTGCGGGTTACGTAAAATGCTGTTGTGTCACGTGATGTGTTAGTACGGAAGCCAAGAAAGACAGTGACAGAGGTGAGGACATGTGGTTAAGTTGCTAAGAAGTCACGGGAGTGAAGATTTGTGCTCTCTCTCTCTCTCTCTCTCTCTCTCTCATCAAAATAGCTTACCAACTAAGGCTACCTGGGTTACACTTCCTGTGAGCCCTGGTGACACAGGATCCACATTGACACTTGGTTTCCAAATAAGCCTGATGTCGTTATTCTATCACCAAACACAAGCTGAATTTCCATTCAACAAAAACAAGGATAATTGGTTTAGTTTTAGAAAGACACGCCATCACTTTTCATTAGTGAGCCGGGGAATGAGGCGTGCGGTGGGCTGCTGATGTGTGCTCAGAACCAAGCTAGGAGAGGGGGTACACGGACTTTACTCAGTAATCATTGGCTGTAAAATAATTTGCTTTCACTGAGGACTCTTTGTATAGCTGGGTTTTGTACACACACACTCACGTGCACAGTCACATGCACACACACATACACGTGCTCATACACACACATGTGAGTTGGCTCAGGCCATTTTACCCCCCCCCCCAAAAAAAAAAAAATCCCATTTAATGTATCGAGTTCAGGGAAGACACGCAATAAATGTTGACTGAATGGATTTTGCAGAAATACAAGTAGAGATGGTTTAGAGAAACTCCCCCCCCACCCCCCCTGCCCGGCTGCGCACAATTTAGTCTTGAAGACAGCTGACGGGAATGTTGATGTTCCGGAATCGGAGGCCTGACTGGAGTGTGCAGCCAGCCTCGTCCAGGTGCCTCGCCGCTGGAGAAACCGAATCGGATGACTCTGTCCCTCACTGTCTTCCAGCACCGGTCAATGAACTCCTTATTTTTTTAGTGTGTAAATAAGGTACTTTGTGAGGAATACTCACCCAAGCTGTGTACCTATTCGGCACCAAAACATGTGGCTGAGGAGCAAAACCTCAATCATTCAACGGCCGTTGGCACGACGGTGTTTTACCTTGTATTCAAGTGACTTGAAGAGTCCACAAATTCCCATTGAAAACAGGGACAGTGATTATAGGCAGACACTGATGAATCACATCAACTTTATCCTTGCCTCAGAGTGGATGTTCACGGTTTTCTTTTTTCTTTTTCTTTTTTTTTAAAGCTGTAATTTTACATTTTATTTTTTCATTATCCTATCTTATGCTATGAATACTTTGCCTGCATGTACGACCTGGTGCCCACTGACGTCACAAGCTGCCTCTCAGATCTCCTGGAACTGGAGCCACCATGACTCGTGGATGCTGGGAACGGAGTTTGGGTCCTTTGAAAGTGCCCTTAACTGCGGAGTCATCTCTTCAGCGCCTGACAGTCTGTTTTTTTTTTTCTTTTTTTTTTTTTTTTCTTTTCTATTTTATTAATGGAATTAATACACAATTGTACTATTGAAACATAGGTGTAGATGTGAACTTCATTTTTATCCATATAACAATTGCTCCAAAGGATTAAGTGAAAGGATGCATTAGATTTTTTCTTTTGTAAGAAAATTAGATGTGAGTAAATATGTCCTTATTTATGTAATTAAAATTTTAATCTTTTCCAAAAGACCTGCGGAGGACTTAATAATCCCCACAAGTTAAGGGCTGGTTTGTGCATGGTTTTGCAACAAATGTAATTGATTGAGGTCATTCTACAACAATCAAGGCTCTAAATATCATTACCTTCATTTTTAAAAGATAATTTTAGAATATGCTCATAGGGATAAGAAAAGAACATCAGGTGAAAGGAGAAAGTGAAATAATACAGCAACAAGAAAACATCAAGGGTTACCACGGAGTCCAGATACACAAGAGCAAAGAACACATGCATAAAAAGCATAGCCCTGTTGATATATTATGTTTGTACTTCTGAATAGAAGAAAGTATTCTTCTTTTTTTTTTTTCAACTTTTATTAGATATTTTCTTCATTTACATTTCAAGTGTTATCCAGAAAGTTCCCTATATCCTCCCCCCTCCCGGCCCTGCTACCCTACCCACCCGCTCCCACCCCCTGGCCCCGGCGTTCCCCTGTATTGGGGCAAATAAAGTCTGCATAACCAAGGGGCCTCTCTTCCCACTGATGGCNAATGTTGACTGAATGGATTTTGCAGAAATACAAGTAGAGATGGTTTAGAGAAACTCCCCCCCCACCCCCCCTGCCCGGCTGCGCACAATTTAGTCTTGAAGACAGCTGACGGGAATGTTGATGTTCCCGAATCGGAGGCCTGACTGGAGTGTACAGCCAGCCTCGTCCAGGTGCCTCGCCGCTGGAGAAACCGAATCGGATGACTCTGTCCCTCACTGTCTTCCAGCACCGGTCAATGAACTCCTTATTTTTTTAGTGTGTAAATAAGGTACTTTGTGAGGAATACTCACCCAAGCTGTGCACCTATTCGGCACCAAAACATGTGGCTGAGGAGCAAAACCTCAATCATTCAACGGCCGTTGGCACGACGGTGTTTTACCTTGTATTCAAGTGACTTGAAGAGTCCACAAATTCCCATTGAAAACAGCGTCAGTGATTATAGGCAGACACTGATGAATCACATCAACTTTATCCTTGCCTCAGAGTGGATGTTCACGGTTTTCTTTTTTCTTTTTCTTTTTTTTTAAAGCTGTAATTTTACATTTTATTTTTTCATTATCCTATCTTATGCTATGAATACTTTGCCTGCATGTACGGCCTGGTGCCCACTGACGTCACAAGCTGCCTCTCAGATCTCCTGGAACTGGAGCCACCATGACTTGTGGATGCTGGGAACGGAGTTTGGGTCCTTTGAAAGTGCCCTTAACTGCGGAGTCATCTCTTTAGCGCCTGACAGTCTGTTTTTTGAAGGCATCTGATGTGGCTGAAGGAAGCTGTTGCTTGTTCACTCGAAGCCCAGCCCTGGCCTTTAAAAGTGGCTGTGAGAAAAATATTGAGTTTTAATATTAGCCATGGCCTTCTGGATTGTTGCATAGTGTATGGTCCTGCCATCGGATTTGCTGCATCAAGTATAGGGGTAGGGACTGGATAGACAGGTGCATGCCCAGAACTCGCTGGCCCGTCAGTGTAGCCAGTCAGCAAGCCAGGTTCAGTGAGAGACTCTGTCTCAAAAATTAAGGTGTAGAGCAATCATGTGTGCTCACAAAGGCTTTTAAAATTTTTGCACCCCCACCCTTTTTTTTTAACAGTGTGTATGAATGTGCTTTGTGTTCTACATCCTTGGAAAGTCGTGGCAGTATAAACATTATAAACCAAAATTCCACGTTTACTAGGGATGAGTACTCATTTGTTTTTCTTCTAGTAACAGAATGTAGCAATCCAAGAAACCCTAGCCACACTGTCCTTGGCCCGGCTCGGGGAGGGCCACGTTGACAGCTTTATTTACTTCTGTGTACCCAATTGCTAGCACAGCATGAAGAAAGCCAAACTCCAAGAGGTCACACTATTGAGAGACCAGGCTACTTTGTCTAAGCTTTATGTCATATTCCAAGGAGTAAGAATATTTCCTGAAGTTTCCTAAATAAATTTGTTTAGACATAAAGTGTCTAAACAAATAGTTGGTAGATAAATTAATTGTCCTGATAGGAGATTTTTTTCTTAAAGATTTATTTATTTATTTTATATATGTGAGTACACTGTAGCTGTACAGATGGTTGTGAGCCTTCATGTGGTTGTTGGGAATTGAATTTTTAGGACCTCTGCTCACTCTGGTCGGTCCGCTCGCTCTTGTCAAATCCACTCAACTCACTCGCTCAGTCCCTGCTCACTCTGGCCCAAGAATTTATTTATTATTATACATAAGTACACTGTAGCTGTCTTCAGACACACCAGAAGAGGGCATCAGATCTCATTACGGGTGGTTGGGAGCCACCATGTGGTTGCTTGGATTTGAACTCAGAACCTTCAGAAGAGCAGTCAATGCTCTTACCCACTGAGCCATCTCTCTCTCTCTTTCAGATTTTTTCCCCCCATATTTTTAAGCAACCCTGACTGGTGAGAATCCTCCTTATAGTTAGGGCATTAATTTGCCTTTCAAAAGAAAGAGGTTTGAGAGAATGCTCAGTGGTCAAGAACAGTTAGTGGTCTTCACCCATGCTGGGAAGTTAGCACTCAAAGCTCCCCCACTTGTAGCTCCCGCTCCAGGGGATCTGATACCCTCTTTTGACCCCTGAAGACACCTGCACACAACCCTACCAGATATGCATACACATACACATAAGTGAATATCAATGACATTTTAAACATTAAGATTATTTACTTTGTGGAAGGTCCACAGTAGCATCTCTTTTTACGCAGGATATTCCTACTCTATAAAACATGATGAATACAAAGTATTTTTCACTGTACTTGTATTTGAAGAATGCAATAAAATAGTCCACTGTCATCTGTGCTTCCATTTTCTATGGATTCAGCTACAGCGCAGCCAACAGTGATCTAAAATAGGCAATGGAAAATTCCAGAAATAAATAATTCATATTTATTACAGTATATTGTTGTATGTTCTGTTGCTGTTAGTCTCTTGCTGTTTTTGATTTGTAAATTCATCCTCGCCATAGGGCATCAGTGTGCATCTATAAGACGGTGTTCTGAGATGTATAGTGTTCATTGCAGCCATTGGTTTCAGCCGTCCATCAGCTGGACCCCACAGACCACATACAAGATTTGTATACCTCTTCCCTATGTGAGAAAGACTATCATTTACAAGCCTATATTAAACTATAGACATTGTATTTGTATGTGCGCACATAAATGTGTGTATACATATGTGTGGATACAAGTGTGTACATATGCACATGTGTGTGTGTTTGCACAGGTGTATATGTGGATTTTTCTTTATCTTCACTGGGCCAGGTCTTAAAAATTTGTGACCAAAACAGAACACTTAGAAAATTGCAAATTCAAAACATAGCCAGTGTTTTTTTATTAGCTATAATTTGTTTAAAGTGGTGCTTTCGAGTTTCAATTTATAATAATTATTTCCAGTTGCATTTTCTTTATAGGCATGTGGAGGAGGACTCTTGGTTTGCAAACTATAGGAGCCCTGATCTCCACAGACTACAGATCAAGAAAAAAAGTGTGTTGATCCACTCATGTAAAGTCAAGTCTAGATTGCAGGCGTGCCTTTCTACAGCTGCCTCTCCCTCCCTCACAAAACTCTTCCACAGTTGCACTGGGCTTGATGACCAGGTGGGACAAGATGGCTACCTCCGTTGCTTATCATATTTTCTGCTTTTGTGGCCCGGCTGTGAGTCATTTGTAATCTCTTATTGGCTTGTGTTCCAACCCCTGAAGCAGTGATTGTGGCTTAGGGGGTTCAGTAAGTTATCTGGCTTTAGGCTTTGTCCTGTGCCAACCCCACTCCCAGGCATGTCTACAGCCCACTCCACTCCTACAGTGCTCAGTGTTAGAATGGGAGTGGAGGGCGGTGGTAGATGGTTCTGTGGAGAGAAATTTCATCAAGCTCAGGTGATGGAAGAAGGGTAAAGACTGGAGGAAAGCAGTGTGCATAATGCCTACTACATTCAGACACTGGGTCAAGAGGGAGCCGAGGCTGCTCACTTGAAGTCCCCAGCTTGTGTGCTCAGTCAATGATTGCAATCTGGCAATCAGCTACCTCAATCTAATGAAGCCAAGAGTCAACTTAGAACGAGTTCTGAGACTGAGTGCACGAAGAACCTGGCTGGCTTGGGGTAGATTAGTTGAGTTCACTGACTTGTTTCTTCACTACCCATGAAATGCCAAATGGGTAAAGGGTGGGTGATCCTGAGGTTCAGATCATCCAGGGCTGTGTTTGGGCTTTCTCACTGTTACGGAGGGGCGGTGGTGTACGGCAGTTCAACAGATCGGAAGGGTTTGGTGACAGGCTCCCGTGGGGGCAGGGAGGGAGTGGGGAGAAATTGCTGACGCCTGGTAGGAGTTTTTGAATAATTAACAAGAGATTGTTGAAGTGATGGGATGGCTGGGGAAAGGGCTTCTGTGGAGCAGCAGAACAGGGTGGCTGGAGAGGGCAGGGCCAGTGTTAGGGACTGAGTGCATGAGGCAGAGATGTTTTCTTCCAGCCTTTATCACACATGCTAGCAAGGGTCCATTCAAGGGCCCTTTGTTTTGATTGGAATCTGTGTGTCACTAGAAGCCACTAGTGGTTGAAAGGCAGGGCTGAGGGGTGTCACAGTTGAAGCTTTTGGAAGATTACTCTGGCCAGGGTTGATGAATGGACAGGATACGTTCAATTTACTGATGAGAACCCAGGGAGACTGTTGCTCTCCTTGAAGAGAGAGCTGGGGAGTACCTGGATCATGGCACTAGTGTAGGCACAGGAAGAGACACGTAGCAGAAAGCAGGGTATTGTGACAGCAAGTCTCACGATTGGGCAGATGAACAGAGGTAGGGAGAGAGCAGAATCAAGTGGACCTTTGATGTACTGGGCATAAGAACCCATTCTTTTTGTACAAAGGGTACAAAGCAATATGAAATAGCAAAATTAAGCAAGCTAACCAGTAAGGGGACAGCAGAGTTTGCATTTGTATAGCTGGCAAACCTTGCTCTGTAGAAGCAAAGCAGAATAGCCTTTAAAAGATTTATTATTATTATTCTTATTAGCTACCTTGAAGCTGGTGTTTCACGTGGCTGTGGGTCACCTGTCCTGGGTGTTGGGAACTGAACTCAAGTCATATAACTTCTCTTCCTCGCTGAGCCATCTATCTGGATCCTAGAAATAATATTTTAATCAAAGGTTTAATAGTATTCAGTGCGATATATAACGTTGCAAAACGAGGCTATAGAGCTGAGCAGTAGCATGATGAATGCGACCCGCCGTATCCTGCCAGCAGGAAGAAGCAGGCCGCACACAGGATCCTTCTACAGCAAAGCTTTATTGAAGCATTGAAAGAGGAAAAAAACACAGAGCCCGGAAAAGCCTCGGCTTATATAGCCAAGGAGGAGGCGTGTCTTAACCGGATTGGCTGCTGGGCGGCAGTTAAACAACAGGTGCACGTGCTTTTGGGTCGTTTACTGGCTCTAAACTAGGGGTGGTAACAAAATGTCAGTGCCATCTTAGAATAGCAACAGAGCTGACTCGGAGCGGCTCTCTACAGACCCAAGTCAACTCCAGGGATGATCTGCCTCATACCAACTCCAGATGACTCAGATTACACCTGGAGTGTCCACTGATAAGTCATCTAAATCGAGGGATCATACTTTTGCTCCCACTTTTAAAAATGAGTGTTTGCACATGTGTGAATTCGTGCACATGTGTGCATGAGTGTGTGGGAGACTGAGTTTGAAGTCAGGAATTATTCCACTCACTGAAGCAGAGCCTCTCAGTTAAACCTGGAGCTCATCATCTATAGGACTAGTCTTCTACCTGGCTTGCTCTAGGGATCTCTGCTCTCTGCCTTCCAAGGTTAGAATGACAGGCTAGCCACCACATCCACCCAGCACATTAATTGTTGAGTCATCCCCCTGTTGGTTGCCACTTTAAAAAGACAATGAACTTGTAATTATTTCTATAGCTTAGAAGAAAATGAATGCTACATTATAAAATAAAACTCAGTTGACCAATTTTTTTTATGGGGCAGGTGGAGTACTTGGGATGGAACCCAGCGTCCCAAGTACTGTAGGGAAGTACATGCTCTGCCACCGCATTCCATTTCCAGCCTTTTTTATTTTATTTTATTTTTTTATTTTTTATAACTTTTGATTTTAAGACTGAGTCTCATTGCATTCCCGGGGCTGACCTTGAACTAGCAATTCTCCCGCTTTAACCACTGAGTAGCTGAGATCATATGTCTGTGCCACCATCTCTATATGGGCATTGCTCTTCTGTTCTTCAGCCACAAAAAGAGTTAACCCTCATCCCACTTGGCCCTTCAGCCATGTCACATGCAACATGAATACCTTCACCAGATGCAAAAAACTTAATCTCAAACTTTCTATAACATCTACAATCATGAGGACTCTCTTATTTATAAATTATGGAACTCAGGTATTTTGTGGTAGGAACAGCCACATGTGGAGTTCATTATTCACCACTCGTTATAAGCAAGAGAGTCCCTTCAATACAAAGGCCCTGGCATCAGAAGCCACAAGTTTTCATTTCTAACATAAGGTTTACTACTCCTTGTCCTGATCAAGTTCTGAGATTACTGTAGGATTTTGGTTGTTGTGAGTTTCTTTTTGTTTTCCAAGACAGGGTTTCTCTGTGTAACATCCCTGGCTGTCATGGAACTCTCTTTGTAGACCAGGCTAGCGTTGAACTCACAGAGATCTGCCTGCCTCTGCCTCCACCTCCGCCTCCGCCCCTGCAGTGCTAGGAATGGAGGCACCACAACTTCCTGCCTGGTTGCTGTAGTATTATAGCATTAAGAAGGGATGAGATAGGGCCATCTTGGATTCATTGCCTTTCTCTTGTAACCTCTTCTCTTTCTGCAAGCAAGAAGACCACCCTTGGTCACCGCATCTCCTCACACTCCACACAGATGCATAACCAGCACGTGTGTTTTCTGGTAACTTGCCTTTCACCCTCCCTGTCATGACGTCCCTGAGGGATTGAGATTCTTAGAGAAGGAGACACACAGATGGCAGGGGCAGTATTGCCCAGCTTCCCAGTGGCTCTATAAAGGACAATCACACTAACAGGAAGAACAGGTGGCTGCTTTAGGCTTTGATTGATGTCCGATTTAAACAAACAAACAAACAAACAAACAAAGATTAATATTCTCTCTAGCCTAGTGGAAAATACAGACAGGCAGCGCTGCATGATTGCCTAGAACACATCCACAGCAATGCAGTGTGACATGACACATGGATGTACATATTTCCATCCACAAAGGGAAGTTTTTTTTCCTCTTTGCCAAGATATTAATTCTGGATGTGATCTAGATTTTAGACTTAATTTTCAATTTGTAAAGAAGAAAAAGAAGCACAAGTGTCAGCGATACACAACAAAGTGAACAGGCAGAAGCCATCACCCAGCCCACCTGCAGTAACAGTATAGTACAGCTAACCAGAACCCTTCAACAAAGAAACAGCAAGAGGCTGGAGGCCAGCAGAGTCTCCTTCTTGTCACATTTCTAGAACTTTCTGGTGTGAGCATCGCATCTTGAAGACACATTCAGCCCATGCTAGGCCAGGGCTGTTATTACATCGCTCCTGGGATAGTCACAAAGAAGGCTCCATGGTTCAAAGGAGACTTAAGAGACATGTGGACTTTATTTGGGAGGTATGTTAATCTCTCCCCTCCCTTCCCATGACCTCCGCTCCCTTCAGTTTTCAAGTTTATCCCTTTTTATAGCCAAGGATGCTGGACTCCCTATTGTGGGTATGTCATATACATGAGAAACGATGGATCATTTGTATATGAAATGACTAGTATTTATTAAAAATAGCCCCAAGTTGGTCTGGAGACTTGGGTTTAGGTGACATTAGGTCATCAGAGTTGTGACGGTTATCACTGTTGGCTGATAGAAGGTTCCTGTTCTCCCCATTTGCCCACATAAGAGCCACGACAAAGACTTTGTCTGGATGCCAGATCAAGGGTGCTTACCCTCCTCCCACCGCATGGCCCTTCACAGTGCCTCTGCCTTCCTTCCTGGGCACAGGGAGCCTTAAACACGTTTGTTACCATTGTCCATCTGATGGTTTGAAGTTTACACCATCCACAAATGAACACACTTCCAACCCCCCCATCCTTATCCGTTTTGTTGTTGTTGTTTTGTTTGCTTTGTTTTTTTTTTATTTGACTTTTTCATAAAGCACTTTCCCACTTCTTAAATATTTGTTTTCTTGTTATAATCTTTCTTCTGTAGGGCCGTCGAGCCGAGTTCTCATCTGCCCTCCCAATGCTCCTCTTCCAGAATGATGCCAACTATTTACTATCCTCTCGGTAAATATTTGTGACTCAGACAGGAGGGAAAGTGAGCGCACCTGCTGTCTGGGAAATGGAGGGATAAACACGGAGAAAGCCGGGGCTGTGGGTCTGAGGTGCTCCACCTGTTAATGGTTACTGTGGAAATTCTGGTACTGAATGTCAGGGCTTAGAAGGCATGCTCCCTGATTGGTCTTTTGTGATACACAGATAACAACGTTAGCCTCAGGAGATGGTAAACCTGGGCTCAATGTTTTGAATCTCGGTGACAATGTGTGCTAGAAATGTAATGTTTACCAAGTCATAGGCCACTGCTCAGGACTTCAGAATCTTTGTATTTAAAAGAAAAAACAATTGAAAATGATGTCAGGCTATTTATATGTAAATGGGAAAAGAGAATGAATGAATGAATGAATGAGTGAATGAATGAATGAATGAATCGTTATTTTTTCAGACAGATTTTTCTGTGTAGTCCTGATTCTCCTGGAACTTGCTATGTAGACCAAGGCGGCCTTGAACTCACAGATCTGCCGGCCTCTGCTTTGTTAGTGCTGGAGCCACCAGCATGTGGAGAGCCACCACTCCTGGCAAAAGCAAATGTTCTTAACACAGTGCCTGCTCCATTGTAGTTCAGTAACAGATGAGATTGCTGGTCGGCAACAGGTAAGAGCTATTATTTCTCCTAGTGACTATTGTTCTTGGCTGCTCTTCCTTGGGTCAGCAGAAAACAGGAAAACTTACAGAGGAGTAGAGGCAAACTAGAGTACTCTTTATTTTTTGAAATACAAGATGGATATGGTTGAGTTGAATTCACGGGTTTTCCTAGACCATGAGGTATGGCGTGCAAGGCCTCTTGAAAACCCACAGCTTAGTCCATGGTCATGTGAGGTAAAGTCTAGACTGAACAGCTGAGACCTGCAGGAGATGACCTTGAATACAGTGCATGATGGAAAGAGACCATGAGTACAGTAAGATAGTGAGAAACCATGAATACAGTGGATGATGGGGAGAGACCATGTGGATGAGGTGACAGATGTATTCTGGGGCTCTTCAAAGGCTCAGAAATCATTTGAGGGTGACTTTCTTCCCCTTTGACGCTATCTCGATGCAAAATGATCTATCTTGAGCAAGGCAGGGCTCTACTGGGTTGTGGTCAGGTATGCCTGCACCACCTCTCCCTCCCCAAAGCCAAACATGAGCCATGTGGCAACAGACACTGTCCACCCCATCCCTGCCAGCTCTGAGGCTGCTTAGCTCCCCAGCTTCCAGCTAATTATCTCCTTAGACTCATCACATTTCTCTGGTAAACAAATTCAATAAAATGGTTCCTCTCAGACAAACATCATTGATAATACCCTCGTGTGTGTTATCCTAAAACTACAAACACACAGAAACCTCCAAATTTGTCTACTGACATTTGAGAGTCATGAGATTCGCTTCATCTATGCAAGTCTATTTTCAAAGAACACATGGAAATACAAGGC